>JARHVA010005472.1:270000-670000 GCA_037957365.1 Torreya grandis | reverse complement strand
TTGGATAATACCTTATTTTAATGATTTTTCTTGATAAAGATGATTAAATTTATTATCATTGATGATTTGGGACTTAAATTCACATGAAGTAGTTAGAAACTGAATAATCTATTGGTCATCATCAAAGACTTGGAAATTTTCTATATTATCAAGAATAAAGGGACAAGGCACTAATTCAATAGCCATATTTTTTACCTTGGTTTCTTGGAGAGTCTCTAAATTAGCAACAATAGTATCTAGGGAATTTTTAGCTTTATTTTTTTTTCTTGGGGACACTAATATGTTGACAACTTTAAAACTCTTGATCAAGTCCCATGCTCTATATTTGTAATTTCTTAAATAATATAGCTTGCACTAATATTTGTTCTTGACCTGGTTGACCACTAGCTCTGAGTCACCAAATACTACCACCTATTTCACATTGTTATTTAATGTAGACTATAATCCCATGATTAAAGCTTCATACTCAGCCCTCTTGTTAGTGCAAGGGAACTACAACCTATATATTGCTAAGAATTTCTTTCCCTATGGATCAATTCGTTTGATTCATATACTTGATCCTTGTTTGGATCTGGAACCATCAAAATGTAAAGTCCATAATTGATTATAACTTTTAGAATTTAGTTCTTTTTCTTGATTTTGCATAGTGAAAGTGTAAATACCAAGGTTTGGAGATTCATATTTTACCTCTTCATTCTTGACATTATACTCTGTGATAGGATATTTCATCATTGGTTCCCTGTCAATCAAATTTTGATTTACAATGCCTCTCCATTATCAAATTATCCATGATCTTATATCCTTATATTGAGAAAACATATGTATGGTACAATGAAATCATAGATAAATTATAAAAGAGGAAAAATCTTGCCTTCACACAAAAATATTACAAAATATGACTTGCTTGCTTAAAATCACATTAACCTGTCTAACCTTCCAAAGTGGAAAAGTGGGGTACATATAAGGAAAATTAGGGAAACATGAGGAAGCCTCTAATTTTCCTATTTAGATAATTATAATAAAATGAAATTAGCCTATTTGACCCTTTTATAACTAACCTAAGGAAGCTTAATTGAGATAGAATAACCATAAGGCCATGTAGGAAAAACTCAATGGGAAAAATCACTACACTAAAAACCCCCTTAAGCATAGCTTAGGTGAGATGAAAATTGGGTCTTGACATTGAAATCCTAATAAGGTACTCATGTACATAATGAATGACCTCCATAGGAGGAAGAAGAAGAAGAAGGTGGAGTAGCCATAATCCTAATAAGAGTTCACAGATGAACCAATTTACTCTCTATTAAGGGCTTGGTTAGAATATATAAAATTTAATCCAATGTTGTATAGTATCAAAGATCAATGACTTCCTCATTGATAAGTTCCCTAGTGAAGTGTATGTGAATCTCTATGTATTTTGGTCCTTTGATCGAGAACCAAATTCTTATAAATCTAGATAGTGCTTTGGCTATCATAGTAAATGATTATTGACTTATAAAACTAGATACCAAACTCAATGAATCCATTAAAGTTATATTTCCTTAGTGGTGGCATTGATATCCCCTCTATATTCTACCTCTATAGATGATAAAGCAACTACATGTTGATTCTTGCTTGACCAACTTATTAGGCCTAAACCAAGTGAGAAACTATAACATAAAGTGGAATTTTAAATATAAATATCTCTAACCCAATTTAAATCTATGTATCTAATCAAATCAACCTCTATTCTTACTCTATTGTGTATCTCATATTTGTGTAAACCTTGAATGTAGTGGAGAATCCACTTAGCTACTTCCAATGCAATTTATGTGGCTCCTACATAAATCAAGATACCATGCCAATTGCATAGGATATGTCATGTTTAGTGTGTGTGAGATAGATAAGACTACCCACAAGTTTTTGATATAGATTTGCATCAGCCAATGGTGTAGGATAATCAACCTCAAGCTTCACACCAAACAGGAAGGGAGTATGAGCTGGCTTATAATCAACTATGTTAAACCTCACAAGCAAATCAAGAAAATACTTGGATTGTGATAAAGTTATCCTATATTCTAACTAAATTATTTCAATCTCAAGAAATTAATACAATAATTGCATGTCTATCATTGAGAATATATCTAAAAGTGCAAGTTTCACTGTTGAGATGGATGATCATAAGCTCCTTATAATCAACAAGTCATCCACATAGAGAACTAAGATCAATATAAAATCATCCTACTATAAGATGTAAACATTTGGATCGAAGTGGCATCTAGTGACCCAATTATAAGGAGAAAGGAGTCCATCTTGGTGTACCATGCACCATGCCCTAGGTGCCTATTTGAGTCTATAAAGATTTCCTATGTATGCAGACCAAGGAGGAATATTAAACAAATCCTTATGGTTGATCCATGTATATCTCCTCTTTGAGGTCACCATTTAAAAAATCACTCTTGATGTCCATTTGGTGAACACCTCATTGATGTGAAGTTTCAATGACTAGATTGAGTCTAATAGATGTCATATTGGCTATAAGATAAAATGTCTCGATGTAGTCTATTCCAGGCACCTGATAAAATCCATTTACAACAAAACAAGATTTGTACTTATCAACAAACCCATGTTCACCATGCTTAGTCTAATAAACTCATTTTTAATGGACCAATTTTCTTCCTTTAGGAAGAGTGACCAAATGTCATGCTTTGTTCTTGATTAGGGAACTATACTTATCCTTCATATTATAATCCCATTCTAGAATGACACATGCCTCATGAAAGGTTTGCTGATTTGAGGCAATATCTAGGTATTCATGTGAAGTCCCTTAAAAATATGAACATGTCCACCTTGTATTTGATGGATTTCCAACCCATTTCCCATCACTTTGAAGTGTCTATTTGGCCCAAGTGGGACTAGAATTATATGAGATTAGAAAATTAGGAGGTGAGTAATCATCATATAAAGTTTGAGTGTGAGATGAAGGAGGATAATCCTCATCACTAATCTCATCACTTAAACTTGAAGAAGAAGATTCATCCTTTTCATCAAGAGGATTTTGAGGTGGATCCAAGTCAATATCTAAGGTGGAATCAATGTCCAGTGAGACTTTTGAAAGTTTGGAGTGCCATTAGTGAGTTCAAGTGGGCCCTCACAAAACTTGACACTCCTTTATATAAACAACTCATGATTTTTAGGATGTAGGATCCTGTATCCCTTAGTACCCTCTACATACCCCACAAAGATACAAAACTGACTCTGAGGGTCCATTACCTTGAATTTATTCTTGGGAACATGGGCCATTGTTAGTGATACAAACACTTGAAAGTCATCTGTTGTGGGCTTGTGACCATCCCAAGCTTCAAAAGCAGTGATTCCTTTCAAGGCTTTGTGTGGAACATGGTTATGAATGTAACACACATAATTTATTACTTTAGCCTAAAACTAAGAAGGAATAGACTTTGATTGAATCATGTAGTTAGCCATTTCCTTTAAGGAAAAATTCTTACGTTTGGCCATACCATTCTATTGATTCCTATATATAACTGTGTGTTGCATCTGAATCCCCTTTGATTTGCAAAACTACTCAACCCTATTATTGACATACTCCCCACCATTATCAATCCTTAAGATTTTGATGGAATAATCTATTTACTTCTTCACAAGTTCCTTGAAGTCCTTAAAGTGATCAAAGACCTCAAACTTATTTTTAAGAAAAAATACCCAAGTATACCTTGAAAAGTCATCACTGAATGTGAGCATGTATCTAGTCCTATTGAATGAAGGTTTTGAAAATGGACCTGCTATGTCACTATGGAAAATTATTAGCTTTTTTAATCTCTCCTTATTTTTCCCTTGTCATATTTCTCTTTTGGATGCTTGCTAAGAATGTAGCAATTTCATAGGCCATCCAAGAATTTTACTTTAGGCAACCGTGAAACCATGTCCTAATAACTGATTTGCTCTAGATAATAGTAGTTTAAATGGCCAAACCATTCATGCCATAGTTTTATCACTCCATCTACATGAGTAATTATTGTAATTTAGGGATGATCTAGGGAAAATTGTGAGAAGGTATTTAGCCTAAATTGATGATTGACCTTCCCATAAGCCACTGCAGTTTGATTATGTAGCTCTTTGATAACCACTAAATTAGGTTTGAACTCAACTCACTTTCCTACACATATGTGAGTGATTCAATACACCAATAGAAGATTGGTGGATGGTGAAGGAACACACGAAAAATCATTAAAGGTTCCATCACTTACTTCAACTGATCCTTGACCACTAAATTCTATCGAAGTGTTGTCACCCATGAGAATTGAAAAAACAAAACATGGCTCTATTTTTGAAAATATATCCTCTAAAGAGGAAATGTGATAGGAAGCACTCAATTCAATAACCCAAGTTGAAGGTTGATAAGCTACTGCAACAAGTGCCTTGCCCTTGTTTTTACCCTTTTTTTGTCTTTATCCTTTGCAAAATATTGTGTGGATGTGTTCTAAGTTGAGGATTCAGGAACACTGATGTTATTATTCTTAAGCATCTTAGTCAAGGTGTCAATATTCTTTTTCATGTACTGAGATTCATCATACCCAAGTTTATTGATAAAGTTGCATTTGAGTTTCTACTTCTTAGGTTTGTCACTTGAGGAAGACTCATTTGATAATGCCTTAGGCTTGACATCTTATTTCTAATTCTTATTATGCTCATGATTTGGTTTAGACTATTTATTCTCCTATTTATCACTACTAGAAGGCTTCTTCTTATCTTGATTGACAATTAAGGCATGTGATTTTAAAGACTTTAGTGCACCCATTTGAACCAAATTATTTTTCTCTCAAGTTAGATCACCAATAAATTCATCATATGATGGTATTTTCCAAGTGGATCTAACTAAAATTTTGGTATCATGAAATGTAGAGATGAAAATTGAATAGTCATGACCCAATTTTGCAAGCACAGATAGAATCAATTGGTCATCTATTTTTACAATGCCACATTATTTAAACTCTAGTCTTAATGATTTAAATTTTTTAAAGAAGTATTTTAGGGTGTCATAGTCACCTAGGCTCAATATGATGAGCTCAATCTCTAGATTATGACCCCTCATGATGTTTTGTACTCCAAAAATATTTTTTAGGATGGTCTAGACTTCATTGGGAGTTTTTACAGATTCAACATGAAATAGGAGGTTAGGAGACATTAACAAGAATAATAACCCATAGTCCTCATCACATATATTGTACCACTTAAACTTTTTTGCATCTATATATTACTCAGTTTCCTCACCCACAGTGATCCAATAGAGTCTTTTACCTCTTAAGGCAAGCTAAATTTTAGAATTATAATCAAGATAGTTAAATGGTGTGAGTGGCTCAATGTTTAGATCCACTAGTGCATATTAGATTAAGACAATTTACAAAATTGAGATGAAAACAAATTAAAATTTTCACACAGTAAAAGTATCCCCTTGAACTATCAACAAGACCCCCCTTAAGTTATAATGTAATACACACTCAATATTAGATGTTAGGCACTGTCAAGAATACATACAAAAAAGGTACAAAAGGTTTGAAGTGAGTTTTAAGCCCTGACACCATTAATAAAATAGATGTTACAAAGGGCCTAAAAAAATACCACCAATGCTTATACCTTGAAAAAAATATGCACTTTCAAAAAACATAGCACCCAAAATATTGAAAGTTATGGAACTTACAAGTTATTACTTATACACATTCCTGGACCCTTTCCAAAAATGGAAATTTTTTACCAAAAAATACAAAAATGGCTAAAAAATGAATTAGAGGTACCCTATAATTCTAAGTAGTAATGACCATTCGAAAGTTTGGTTCAATCTCAAAAGAGTAGTCAGACTTCTTAGACTACTTTGCTAAATGGAAGAAGGAAGTAATGGTACCCACAACTCTGAGCAGTAATGACCCTTTGAAAGATAGGTTGGTCTTGAAAGAGTAATCAAACTTCCCAGACTGCTTGACTTTTACAAGTAATTAACCTTTGAAAACCTAAGTAAGTAAGAGACCCCCATTCCTTTGAGTTGGTCTTTCACAGTGCACGCCATAGTTTTAGACCTTCTATACTTGACTTTCAAAAGTAATCAACCTTCAAAAACATGATTAAGTAATAGACCCCCAAAATTTTGAGTTGGTATTTTACACTGTACGCTAAAGTTTTGGACCTGGTTTTCTTGAGGTAGGCAAATTTTTAAGTAATGACCCCTTATAAGTTTAAGTTGATCTATAGTAGTGTAAACTAGGTTTTGGTACCTTGCTTACTTAACTTCATGGATTTTCAAGTAAATCAATTCTACAAGTTTGATTTATTTTATGGGAAAGTAAGCAGACTTATCAAATAACTCAACTTAGAAAAGTGAAGTTACTCACCACTAAAAGTTTGATTTGGTTTGCTGGCTAAGTAACAACCCTTTGAATGTCAAAATTGGTTAGTGGACTCTCCAATGCATGCAACATGAGGCAGATCAATTGTAGAGCCAAATTAATGACCACCTGTAGATCTAAGTAACACAAAGGTATGATGACATGCAAATCAAGGCAAGCTAAAAATGTCCAAAATACTTCAGTGATAGAAATTTTACAAGAGACCCATTTGAGATTTCTACCTAACAAATAAAACCTAGAAGGAATTTTTTCACAACACATGAAGTACATATTTTTTATAAAATTAAAAATGGGGCCTTGGGATGCCAAAAAGAAAGGAAAAATTTATTGTTCCAAAAGTAGGTCCTGTTTATAGTCAATCCAAGGGTTTTGACACCTTCTAAAACCAATGGCATAATCATTTT
Source organism: Torreya grandis (assembly GCA_037957365.1). Lineage (NCBI taxonomy): Eukaryota > Viridiplantae > Streptophyta > Pinopsida > Cupressales > Taxaceae > Torreya > Torreya grandis. Next base: position 663,198 of record JARHVA010005472.1, on the reverse strand, counting down.
TGAGATCTGAAGCACTAATAGAATTTTTTACATGAATTATCTAAAGAATCCACTAAAACCTTCTTTATGATAGAATAGTGAATGTATGCAATATTTCATCACAAAGATTATTGCAATACTGATAAAAATGGCTTTGATACCATGTCAAATTGGCTACGATCTTGGATCCTTACATAGAAGATTAAATAAATATATGTATGGAAAAATGAAATCATTTATAAATTATAGAGGAATAATCTTGTCTTCACACAATAATATTGAAAAAAAAGACTTGCTTGCATAAAATCACATTAACCTGTCTAACCTTCTAAAGTGGAAAAGTGGGGTACATATAGGGAAAATTATGACAACATGAAGAAGCCTCTAATTTTCCTAATTATATAATTACAATAAAATTTAATGATCCTATGTGACCTTTTTATAACTAACCTAAGGAAACTTAATTGACTTAAAATGGCCATAAGGCTGTGTAGGCAAAACCTAATGGGAATAAGAACTACACTAACATCCATGGTAGCTAAATGTGAGAGAAGTCTATAGAAAGATATGCATTGAGCATTTTGAACCAATCCCTACTCAACAATAGTCTATAACTTTTGGGTATCTCTACTATGAGTATATCAATGGTCATCTAGACTCATGGTTTAAATGCTACTTAAATACATACATTCTTCAATTCCCCAACTACTAGTACTATTGTTTTATCTAGTTGTGAAACTTTTTTCTTTGAAAGGCTTGGAATTAAACCAATATTTGACATATGAAAATAGACATAATAGTTATTGAATCTCTAGAATCAACTAAACAAATATGAATATTCCTACCAAATGCTCTGATAGTCAATAAGAAGGGTAAAACTTCTGGTTTGCTTTTATAAATGACATTGGTGTTAGCAACTTTTGCTTTTTGCCATAGATGCTTTTGTCCTTTCCATAGGGGCCTTACTAATAATAAACTTCAATAACAGATCCTTCTATTTAGTGATTTGAGCTAACTCATGAAGATTTATATTTTGTCTGATCTTTTTCATCTCTTCAACAATGTTATATCCTCCTTTTCTTGGTTCCTCCTTATTTTGAGGATGATCATTCCCTCTTGGTGGAGGTGGATTGTTGTCAAATTTTGGATCAAGTGGAATAGATTTTATATTTAGAGGAGTAGAATTCATAAAAGGATGATTATTCCTTGGATTGTACCCACCTTTATAAAATTACTATAAAGCATAAATCTCATCAGTGTTATCCTCTGGCACATTGTCATCTTCAGTTATAAAGGGAAACTTGTGAGTCTCAAAGAACATGGTAGTACTTGAAGGATAAAGATCTTGGTGGGATTCTATTAGATTATGCATGTGGTCCTACCTTACTAATTCTCTTTGAAATATTTTAAATGATGCAATAAATTCAACACAAACAAGTTTACCATGCTAATAAGTATTATGAATTATGCACCAATTTAATGGAGCTATCTTATGTAGGAGCATTAAGTAAAAGTTGTCAATTTTGTCTTGGTCATTAGAGGTCAAAATTTAGTCAATGATTGAGTGATAATGTGTTTCAAGAGACCTTTTCAAGGCCCATTCATGTATATAAACCCATGTGGAGTCCCTAGGATTCATAGGTTGATTTTTGGGAGTGTTTAGAGTTTTCCCTCCAAAACCAACAATTTGAATTTTTAAATATTTTCACAAGACAAAATTGACCGCAAGAGTGGTAAAACGGGTGGCTAGAAGGGCATAAACCTGTTCAAATCTAGTGAGTCATGTAGGGAATGATTGGAAACTAAATCATCGTAAGCCATTGAGTAAGACATCTGAAATGGAACCAATGTAACTCATTAGTGTATGTATAAGTTGGTTATGACAACCAACTTGATGTAACTACCAAGAGCCTACATTGAAATAGAGAGGAAAAGTCATTTTGTAAAGGTGGGATTGGCATAGGAAGAAATTTTAGTAGATGTAAGAAGAGAGATCTTCATAGAGGAGAAGAGGAAGATTGAGAATGAGAAATATTCAATAATCCTCATGAAAGTTGAATGAGTCCATTGATGGACTATTTTTATATGAATTTTAACCCAATAAATGAAGATAAGTGTTAATGGTGTTGTTCCTTCTTCAATAAAAATGGATTTTTATACACATACACACACACACACGCACACACACACACACACACACACACACACACACACACACACACACACACACACACACACACACACACACACACACACACACACACACACACACACACACACACACACACACACACACACACACACACACACACACACACACACACACACACATGTATGTATGTATGTATGTATGTATGTATGTATATGTATATATCTATTTACATTATTTAGTGAGCCTTCAAGGAAATATATGCATTCATATATTTTGTGTGTTCATAGGTTGGAAGAAAGTGGTAAGTTGTATACTACAATCATACCCTATTTTCTATAATTATAGATAGTCAAACAACCCCTTTTTTGGGTGGCTTAATACCTTAGAAATAAATTATATTTTGAAGGAGTGGATGGTGATTGGAGTTGGTAAAGTATAGAGGTGATTAGGTGTATAAACATATAAGGTAACTTTAAATACAATATTATAACTATTGATCATAGGCAAGAGAATCTTGAAGGCATAAACCATCTTGTTTGCATAGAATAAGGTAAGAGTTCATACTTATATGCATGGGTATGATAATTAATTTGTATTTTTTATGTTATATTATCATTTAGAAAGGATTTAAAACTCTTGAGGAGGTGCTTCATGAAGATATTATAGTCTGAGTGAACAAAAGGTTCTTGAAAACCTTTGTCATACATTCAAGCAATACTTTGTTACATAGGTATACAAAAAAGATAAGGAGTGTTCTAATGAATACCTCATGTGTGGTTTATATTTAGAATAAATTAGTTGTAAGAAGGATTGACCAGGTAAGAGAATTCATGTAATGCTCAAAATAGTTTGGAAATTACACCAACTATTAGAACTCTATTACACAGTACACAACCCTATTATGGTAGGTAATAAAAAGGACATACAATAGATAAGAGAGGAATGAAAATTACCTCAATAATTTCTTGGTGTGAAAAATGGGAAATAGGATATTTTTAATGACCATTCATAAGAGAGAGGACCTAGGTTAGAAATTGATGATACACAGATCATGTTTTTGTATTAGTAGTATTATTTCATGATTGAGTGTTGTGATCTTTAAAATAATATATATGAGGAGAAAATTATTGGATCCAAAAGTGTTTGGGAAATTCAATTGGGGAATTAGTAATATTTTTATATTCATTCTTTTCTTGAAACATTATTATGGATTAAACAATAAAGACAATCTTGTATAAGCCCTTGTAATATACACAGTCCAAGAGAAATAGACTTAGAACATGTAAGAAGAGGATTAATATCTATTTTAAAAAGTTTGGAAATTTTTTATGATTATAATATATATTTTACACACCTATCATAGTGCCAATAAAATATTTGAAACATTTTCAAGGCAATTTTTTATGCTCTTAGGCTAGAGCAGGGGTATAAAAGCCCTATATTAGGGTTTATCCATTTTTTAGAGTTTACACCATTGGAAAAATATGAAACTTGGTGGTTAGGTATAAATTGATGTGAAAAAAGATAATTTATAGGTTTTGGGTTTGTATGGACTCTGTTCTTATGGGTATAGGAGGATGTGTCTATCAAGGAGACTTAGAAACCTAATTAGGTCTGTACTAAAAGGGAGAAAGGGCATTTAGAAGACAATATGGGTCTTTAAACTTTTTTTGGAGTTTAATAGGGATAAAAGGTGATAAAAAATATGTTTATATCCTTAGGAAATATGACAAGTTACTGACATCAAGAAGAATTGTGAAAATAAAGGCTATAAGCCTTGAAAGAACTTTGTGACCTTGGGGGATAGTAAAGAGAGTATAAGAGTCAATAATAGGTTATAATAGGTTGAGATATATGTATTAAGATAATTTAATACCATAAAAAAAAAAATATTGAGTCCCTACTATCTATACTAAGAGGTGGTCCTTGTGACCTATCAAAAATGACTAAGTAAGAGCTAATATGTGAGATGTATGCTAAAAAGTTCAAAAGGGACAATGAGAAAATTGAAAAAAGTAAGTGTCCTCAATAATTTTAATTCCATAAATAAAGTTATTTGAAGATGCCAAAATAATAGGTACTTATCAAAGAGACTATTAAGCCTAGGATTAAGAGATAGATTGAATTAAAGAGATGGAATCCTGAAGATCAAATCAAACAAATGCATGTGACTAATTAGGTTTACAACTAGATGGTGATTTTTATGATGAATTATTCCCCATGCCTCTGTATCATTTTGTATTATAGTAAGGTAAGAGTTATTAAAGTTTTATTTTGAATTATGTACAAATTTTGGATTTGATATGAATGCATATGCTATTAGGTATGCTTGAGATGGCACTTTCATGGTATTTTTGGAGAAAGAGGTTATATTTCTTATCTATTGAGATAAATAAAAAGGTATATCAATTTTAGGAGAGAGAAATAAAATCCCCAAAGTCCTTTGAGAAGGACATGAATCTAGTCAAGAGAAGACTATAAGAGAGAGAGAGGAAAATAGAGCATTAAATCTCCAAGATAAAAGATAGAAGAAATAAGACTCCAAAAGAGAGTCAAGGAGGATAAGAAGAGGTCCTAGATAAAGGACAAAAGAAGAGGAAAGGCCCAAACTTTATAAGAAGGTCTAAATAGGCCTAGAAAATAAAGAAAGTGAGAGAAGATGGATATATAAACAGAAGTGGAAGACATAAAAAGAGAATTAGGGAAAGATATAGAGAGGATAAAGCTCATGATGAATCTCATAAGAGAACAAGAGACCTAATGAAATGGTTGGAATATAAGGAGGAGAGTTAAGTGGCCAATAGAGTCACTTGTTAGAAGAAGAAGGCACAAAAAAGGTGTCTTGAAAGATGAGAAGAAGAAAGAGAGAGAAGCCCAAAGAGGCATGAGAAGACAGATGTTTCCAAGTGAGCAACAAGATAGAGAAGTTGAGAAGAGGGTTTCTCATTGAAGAGAATAAGAATTAGATATAAGTGCTAAGAAGAGCACATGAGGGTAAAGACAATAAGAGATGGAAAATGTCTATGCCAAGGACATTTAAAGAGACTATTCAGTCTCTCATTTTGTATGCTAACATTGATTTTAAGTTTATGTTTTTAGGTATGAATACAAACATGGCGAAGGCCAAGCATGAGGCCTCAAAGCTAATGAAGAATGGGTCAATAACACTACCCATTAAGTGGAGAGACGATGAAAAATAGAAAGAACCTCTTAAATAAGACAAAGTGAAGGAGATTTAAGGCATATCACATGTATAAATTGAATATAAAGAGGATTTCTATGACAGATTTCTAATTCTAGCACTTAAAACAAGAGAATAAGTATGTAAAGAATACATGGAGGTCACCCATGAAGACATAAGGGAAGATACAAGATTGCAGCATTTTCCATTAGAGGTAAATGAATGCCTAAATGTTAATTTTTATTACACATGTGATTGAGAAAAAAGCTAATATGTAGATTGAGAGGAAGTATGAAAAAATGCAACCCTCAAAAAGAGAATACGGGCATGGATATATATAACTAAAGTGGCTGAAAAAAATAGGTGACGAGAAGAAGGAGATTAAATTCAAACAAGAGCTCAAACAAGGGAAAACCATAGTGGGAATAAAAGCATAAGTATGGAAACAAAATACAAAAGGCAAAGTATACCAAGTTGGTATGGCAGAGAAAGAAGGCATGAAGCATGAAAGAGATGAAATGAGAGTCAAGTGGTAGACCAATAAGGTATAAGATATAAAATGGGTGATAAATAAAAAATTAAATAGTACAATAAGATCAAGTTACAAGTATACTCCAAGTAATCATGAAGTTTGAATAAGATGGCAAGCCCCCAAAACAAACAAAATAGATGGTGCAAGCAAACCAAGATAAGGAAGTGAAGGTACAACCATATGAAAAATAAAATTCATGAATAAGAGAAGATATGTGTTTTCAAGATATGTTTTAATGTGTTTTATATGATGATGTATGTGAATTTGACTTTAATGGTGAAGATATTTTATACATGGACATAATGGCATTGATGAATGAGTGTATAAAAAATCAAGTTGAGGATGAAGGACCTCAAAGAGAGATTTAAAATCATGGTATGCAACATGAATAGGCTTATGTGACTCTAAAAAATGAGGGAGTACAAGGATAAGACAAATAACAAGTTTCCCAAACAAATGAAGATCAATGTGAGCCAAAGTTTGAAGAGGATTTGGAAGAGATGGATACACAAAAGTTATAAAAAGAGATGAGGAGGTTGAAAGAGGTATTTATTCAATAAAATAAGCTGAAATAAGGTGACTTATAGAAGCTAAAGGTCAATGATTAAATCCAAAAAACACAAAGAGAGGAGAAGCAAAGAGAAACACAAAAAAGTGTGCAAATAAAGATGCAAGAAAATTAGCACAAGGAGTATGAACAAGTAAATAAGGTGAGATATTTCATAGGTCAAGCATAATATGAGTTTAAATTTTATAAATATGCATATGGGAGGCCAAAAATTGGTCATATAATATTGTACTATGGTGAGAATGAAAAAAATAAGAAGTTGCTCTTGCATAGTGAGCAAGATGAGAGGAAAAGGCATCAAAATATGAAGAAGTTTGAAGAAGAGGCAAAAAAAGAGATTATAGATGAGAAAATTATAGATATTGACATGAATTAGATGAAATTATATCCTAAGGGATAATATAAAATCATGAACAAGAATAAAACATTATTCAAAAGGCAAGAGTCAAGTTATATTCATGAAGAAGCAAGCTATGAAACAAGCATGAGGAAAGAGAATAAGGTCTATATGGTTATAGATACATATTAAAAGGTTCAAGATGACATATAATATGTGGTAGATGTATAAAATAAGATACTACAAAATTTTTAACACTTCATAGATATGGATGATGCATGGATAAGAAAGTTAGACAAAGCTACAAGGAAGAAAAGAAAGAATTTGTCAAGGAAAAGGGAACAAGAAAGAAATGTGGAGTCTCAAGTTTTATCCCTCCTAAGGAGTATGATGTAGGAGCATCAATAAAAAATTGTAAATTTTGTGTCTTGGTCATTAGAGGTCAAATTTTGGTCAATGATTGAGTGATAATGTGTGTCAAAATACCTTTTTAAGGTTCATTCATGTATATGAAGTCATGTGGAGTCCCTAGGAGTCATAGGTTGATTTTTGAGAGTGTTTGGAATTTTTACTCCAAAACCAACAATTTTAATTTTAAAATATTTTAATAAGACAAAAGTGACCCAAGAGTGGTAAAAAAGGTAGTTATAATGGTAGAATCCTTTTCAAATCTAGTGAGTCATGTAGGGAATGTTTGGAAACTAAATTAGCATGAGCCATTTAGTAAGACATCTAAAATGGAACCAATGTAACTCATTAGTGTATGTATAAGTTGGTTATGACAATAAAATTGATGTAACTACCAAGAACCTACATTAAAATAGAGAGGAAAATTCATTTTTTAAAGGTTGGATTGGCATAGGAAGAAATGTGAGTAGTTGTAAGAAGAGAGATCTCTACAGAGAGGAAGACTGAGAATGAGAAATATTAAATAATCCTCATTAAAGTTGAGTGAGTCCATTGATGGAATGTTTTTTGTATAGCTATTAATCTAATAAATGAAGATAAGTGTTAATGGTGTTGTTACTTCTTGAAGATAAATGGATTATATATATATATATATAATCCATTTATCTTCAAGAAGTAAAAACACCATTAACACTTATCTTCATTTATTAGATTAATAGCTATATATATATATATATATATATATATATATATATATATATATATATATATATCACTAAACAATGTACACACACACACACACACACACACACACACACACACACATGTGTGTGTGTGTGTGTGTGTGTGTGTATTTTTTAGTGAGACTTAAAGGAAATATATGCATGCATAGATTTTATGTGTTTATATGTTGGAAGAAAGATATAAGTTGTATACTATAGTCAAACCCTATTTTCTATAGTTATAGATAGTCAATCAACCCCTATTTTGGATGGCTTAATAGCTTGGAAATAAAGTGGATGTTGAAGGAGTGAATGATGGTTGGAGTTGGTAAAGTATAGAGGTAAACAAGTGTATAAACATACAATGTGACTTTAAATACAATTTTACAACTATTGATCATAGGCAAGAGAACCTTGAAAGCATAAACAATCTTGTTTGCATAGCATAAGGTAATAGTGCATACTTATATGTATGGGTATGATAATTAATTTGTAATTTTTATGTTATATTATCATTGACAAAGTATCTAAAACTCCTGAGGAGGTCCTTCATGAAGAGATTATAGTTTGAGTGAACAAAAGGTTCTTGAAAACCTCTGCCATATAGTCATGAAATAATTTCTTACATAGATATACAATAAAAAGAATGAGTGTTATATTAGAGACCCCATGTGTTGTTTCCAATCAAAATAAATTATTTGTAAGAAGGATTGACTAGGTAAGATAAGTCATGTAATCCTCATAATATTTTGTAAATTACACCAACTATTAGAACTTTGTTACATAGTATACAACCCTATAATGGAAGGTAATAGAAAGGACATAAAATATATAAGATATTAATGACCATTACCTCACTAATTTCTTGGTGTGAACAATGGGATATAGGAGATTTTTAATGACCATTCATAAGAGAGAGGACCTAGGTTATAAATTGATGATACAGAGACCCTGTTTCCGTACCAATAATATTGTTTCATGACTGAGTGTTGTGATGTTTTAAATAATATATATGAGGAGAGAGTTATTGGCTCCCAAATTGTTTGGGAAAGTTAATTAGGGAATTATGAAGTTGTTTACAATCATTCTTTACTTTAAATGTTATTGTGGATTAAACAACAAAGATATAGTCTTGTATAAACCCTTATAATATGCACAGTCCAAGAGAAATAGAGTTATAACATGTGGGTAGAGGATTAATATATGGTTTCCAAAGGTTGGAAAAGTTTTTGGAGGCTAAAATATATCCTAAACACCTATAATAGTGCCAATAATTTATTTGAAACACTCTTAAGGCATTTTTTAATGCTCTCGGGCTAGAACATGGGTATAAAAGCCCTAGACTAGGGTTTCTCCATTTTTGAGAGTTTCCAACATTGAAAAAAGATGAAAATTGATGGTTAGGGATAAAATTATGTGAATAAAATATAATTAATGGGTTTTGGGTTTGTACAAAACCTATTTGTATGGGTATAGGAGACTGTGTTTGTCAAGGAGACCTAGAAACCTAATTAAGTATGTACTAAGATGGATAAAGGGTATCTAGAAGACAATATGGGTATTGAAACTTTTTTTACAATTTGATAAGGATAAAGGGTGATTAAAAATGTGATTATATCCTTAATAAAGATGAAAAGTTAATCAAACCAAGAGAAATTGTGAAAATAAAGGTTATAAGCCTTGAAAGAACTTTGTGACCTTGGGGGATGGTAAAGAGAGTGGAAGAGGGAATCAAAGGTTGTAATAGGTTGAGATATATGTCTTAAGATAATTTAAGACCATCAAAAAAATAATTTTGAGTCCCTACTATCTATACCAAGAGGTGGTCCTTGTGACCTATCAAGATTGACTAAGTAGGAGATAATATGTGAGTTGCATTCTAAAATGTTTAAAAGGTACAATGACATAGTTGAAAAAAGTAAGTGTCTTCAAGAAGGTTAATGACATAAATAAAGTGATTTGAAGATGATAAAATATCAGGTACTTATCAAAGAGACTATCAATCCAATGAGTAAGAGATACATTGAATTAAAGGGATGGAATCCTAAAGATCAAATCAAACAAATGCATGTGACTAGTTTGGTTTACAACCAGATGGTGATGTTTATGATGACTTCTTCCCCATGCCTTTGCATCACTATAACTGATATTTTGATTTATGAAATATTGTTAGGTTGTTATGTGTTATTTATAGGCCTATTAAATGGTCTATTTTACATCTAGAATCCAAAATTCTGGTTACCACTTGGGGCATTATCATTTCCCATATTGCATACCTAGGAAGTCATTACTTAGATTTTGAACCATCTTTTGAATAGCATGTAGCTTTGCCTTTTTAGAGTCATGGCCTTATAGAATAATAATAGAAGATGTGGACAAATTTTTATTCTTTTTATAACCATTTCTTTGTACATGATTGTTTAAGAAACTATAATTTATTCATGTTGCTTGTATTAGAGGAGGAAACATGTATAACTAGTTTTGATTAAATTCAAGAATGTTTTGCTTCACATCTGGGACTAGATTCAACACTGAAAAATCCATTATTGATGTTCAATATTCCTCATAGCCAGGGGTTGATTTTCTTATCAATTTTGATGGATGCCAATGCCAATGTTTTGTTAGCATCTACCCTTCTCAAGAACATTATAGTAATTAGATCCAATGCATTCTTGTTCATCTCCAATGCTAATGCTTCTTCTAGCTTATATCCTGTGCTTAACTAGTTATAAATATTTTGAAATATTGTATTAAAATCACAAATAGGTTTGTTTGGCTCTCTCGTCATGCTGGTGAAGTGTTGGTATATCACACTGGGGCTGGTGACCTATAGAAATTATGAAAGAAAAGCTAATTGACATGCATCCCAAGAAGTGATGGAATTTTCCATTAGATTTAAATACCAATCATAAGAAACATCCATTAGTGTAAAAGGGAATAGTCAACATGCCACATCTTCATTGATAACATTCATTAATCTCAAATTAGATTTAAAATATTTGATATGTTCCTCCATTGTTGATGCGCTATCATCAGACTGCAAACAACGATATTTACCCCTCTAAAATTGAATGTTAATTTCCTCCCTTACAAACATGGTACCTCTTAATCTAGCTTAAGGTCATACATAATAGACACCTTTTATAATACATACCTCTTGAACTCAAGTCTTGATGCATCTGCAACTTATATCTTTGCCCAATTGATGAAGATTTACCCTCTAATATAAAAAGGTACCTTTACCATGGTTCGGTCTGTAAAGTAAATATCCCTTTTGCCCTTCTTTCATGCAGGCTCTATGTCTAAAATTTAAATAATCTCATGTCTCAGCTAAAGGTCTACCAAAATAGATGCATGGATCAAAATCACAAACTCAAGTTTGTACAACATGAACTTCGCTCTTGGTCCAACAGTTTTCTAAATAAGCATCCCCAAGCTCGATTCTTGTTCAATCTTCTGACTCAGTTCCATGTATGCCTACATATAGTCATATGCCAAAGTATAAATACTTAAAAATATATGCCCTACAAGCTCAATTCTTTATATATATATTCAAGATCCTAGATGATGATTTTCTCTTGATTGATGTTGGACCACTAACACGGCTCGACTCTGCATATTCAATTTTATGCCATGACTTCATAAGCCCATCCATCATCTTTAGGTCTGCATTTATAAATACAAACTCAAGCTATATCTATGAAAATGCATATGGCCTTCTCCAAAGATACATGAAGTGAACTGAATTTTCTCATTGTGTATTTTTTTTTATGGTTCATAAGGCCATGCTCAACATAGAAGAAGAATGTTCTCCATACATTCAGAGCCCCTGTGTTCCCATAGACACACCTGTGTATATTTGTCTCATCATAAAACAATGGATTTTTTCAACATGACTCCCATCTACCATGCATTCATTTTAATTTTACATTGAGCGATCCTTGGATAATGGACTGTGCATGTATTTGAAAGCCCTGCCACATACCCTGTTTAAGATCCTTTATTGCATACAGAGTTCTTTAGATCTCTTGATCATGTAATACCATTTTCAACTTGTTCTTGGCATACACCTAAAGGTTCATTATGCATATCTTACACCATAATGTAATCATTATTCTTTAAGTCTTAAGGGAAATTATATACACACAGGCCTGCTTACAGCTGAAACCAGAGTTCTATAGATGACATCATTGTTTGCATTTATTCACATAAAAATCAACATCATTTTTCTTAATCAAACAAGAGAACTTATATATAAAGGGATCAATACATCCCTGATCGTGGTCAATGGCTTCCAAAGCCTTATTTAGACACTTCATTCCCTCTTCTTATCCTCACATCCAAATATTCTCTTTGTCCTTTTCTGATCTCCTAGTTGTCTCTTCCTTTCCTCTCTAAATGAGGTGCTCCCTCTCTCTCTTCTCTACATCCCTCTATCTTTTTGAAGAGCCTCCTCCCTAACCTCTATGCCCAACTTGGGCTCAAAACAAAACAAACACAGTTTTTAATTTGCAACAATATACCAAGGTTGAAATATTTTCAACCAATCCTCCTTTATTTGCTCAACAACTCCAACGTAGGAGATTCTCCTTTAACCACTTTCACTCCTTTATTTTTAATTTTTTAAATTTTTACATTGACTTTTTACCTTTACTTTTACAATTACTCCTCATTAACAACATTTTTGGAGGGAAAATACAACAATTTGAATTTGAATTCAAACATTACTTGCATCCCAATGTAACCATGTCTTGTAGTGAAGATGTATGTAGATGCTCCTTCATCAATTGTTATTGCTCCTAAAAGAGAGAAAGATGGTAAATACTTTTCAAGATTCTTGGGTAAATCATGCACGTCTCTTAGGGTAGTAATATCATGTATAACTAAGCAGGGTGGTTGAGCCATTTAATGATTAATAGGTAAAGGGTTCCTTATTGGAGAAGGGGTCCTACATATATTATGTATAATTGTTAAAATTCTAGGTTTCCTATGATTTGACGAGGGTGATACTTGAAGACCAACTTGGGAATTACATCTGGTCACTCTCTTGGGTGACTCCAGTGAAACTATATGTAGAAACTAACCACTTTTGTTATAGGTTTAGGCCTTCCTTCTAATTCCAATGATTTTTTGATGTGGTTTTTATGCATACCACAAACAACAAGGTAGCCTCTAACATTTTAGGATCTCAATGGAGGTGAACTCCACTCCAAGGTACGAGTTGTAGGTATGCGGTCTTAACAACTAAGTGATGGGATAGTAGTCATGGCATGCAATTTTTTAACAAGATTTTGGATAGAGGGGTGATCTATAAAAAAGTTAAAAAAAATATCCATATGAGTTGGATGGGTGGATACTAATATAGAGTGGGTAGGTATTCAAAATAAACTCATAAAAGGAGGAAATGGTAAGGTAAAAATTAAAGGTTATATGGTATCAAGAATCACTTTCCTAGCTAGTTCCTAAGTAGACATGTGCTTTCAAAACATATTCATATTACTAGAAACTATTTCACACACACAGGTAGACAAGGTTAAGAAGTCTAATGGGATACTGATATAGGAAACTCATTAGACTCAATCAAATGTTACTCATTTTAGGACAATTATTGCACACTCTAATTAGTAGATTATGGATCAAGCTAGTTAAATATCTAAGTTAATTGTTTTACACACACATAAGACTATATCCAACAAAAGCATTTACACACACTCAAAATTATTAATCAATTAATTTAACAGTCTTAACCAATATAATTTAGCAATTATTTAATAGTTATTTCACATCTAAAACTAGTATATCAATCAAGATAATCATGAACCAATTCATAACTTTTTCACACTAAGGGTTATTGAATCATATAACCAAATAAATAGAATTGATTACACAAACATTTTAAAGAGAATGTAAAAACATGAGTAGACAACCAAAATTTCTTTACTCCTGTATATTAAAAATTCTCTGACCAATCTAAACTATGGATTAAAATTACTTAAGTAGACTTGAGAAAGGGGTTGCATCATCCTCTAAGTTCATGAATTTTTTTTATATGTGATATTTATAACATGAGTTCTAACTATAATCAAAACTGTATAGAGTTTACTTACAATTGTTAAATAGTCTAAGTTAGCCTTTACAAAAACCATGCAACTTTTGCATGTGTAAAAAGATAAATAGATAACTTTATAATAATGGCTCAAACTTATAATAAAACTAAAAATATATAATACCTACATGCATTGTTACAAAATGTTCATGGACAAAATCTTATCCTTTTAAGGATGTGTTGTTTGAATAGCTACATGGACCTTAGTCAGTGTAGTGGTGGTAGTAGTTGATGTAGAAATTGTTATTGATATGGCACTAAAAGTAGTAACTTGAGCTTGATTTCTTTTTGATTCTATATCCTACCAACACTTGTGAGAAATGTCATAATACTACCAAATTATGTCTAAGTTCAATAGAGGTGGTCTGCGTATTCTACTAACTTGGCCTAGGAGTTTTGTATGTTTTGTTTTGGTCACCTAGAATTTGATCTTGAAGATCTCAACTTCAGTTACCTTCTTTCTAGAGAATCTTAATTTAGACTCTATGTCCTCCAATGGCAACCCCTGTAAACTTTACTTCAAATTTTTCATGGCCTCTTGAATGAGTTGATCAAAGTTGATCTAATTGATCAACTTCCATATAGTTTCTTTGAACTTGGATAATTTCAAATCATTCAAAATTTGAAGAATGAGAGAATCATGCTCTTGGTACTTGGGGAGTAAACCCCTAGTTATTGTAAACCATTCCTTAGCTTCCTCTATTTTGATGAGTACCAAGTTGAGGACATTGGATACCTCTAGTGGTGTCATGAGGTCTAAGTGGCTATAAGCCTTATTACATGTATACACAATCAACATCTTCAATTTATTTCCATCACTCTTCAAATAATTAAATAATTAATTAATTTTATCAATATGTGGGGATAATTCAACCATCATGAATTCTAATGATTCTAATGAATTATAATATTTGGAAGTTACCTCTTAAACCTTAGCCTCAATGCCAACTAGTATATGGATAGTCTTTTATTATTCCTTTAATTATTCCAACTCTACCTCTAGCTCTTTCCTGGGCATCTTTGTGCCCTTGTAGATTTCCACCATGGCATCCTTTTGATCTTTAGAAATATATCTAAAGTATTCCATATAAGGGGATTACCCCAATTGTATGTTCTATCTCTTTGTCAAAGATAAAACTTCTTGCCTTTCCTCAAAAATCAATTCCTTGTTGCATCATCTTCAAGATTCCTCTTTTTTAACCTCTAAATGCTTTCAAAGGGTTTGTAAAACAAGTTGGTAATGGAGGGGATCTCAATTATTTTAAATTTGGGTAGTTGAGAGGTCTTAGCCCTTAATTCCATAACCTAGGGAGAAATTGTCAACTGATTAAAATATATTTCTTTTGAGGTTGTGACTACAACCTCTTCTTTAGCCTCCTTAGATACCTATTTATTCTCAGTTTCTTTAACAAAGATGTCAAGCAAGAAGGGCCAAATTATTTTAGACCAATCTAATCCTCCAAACTAGGGGAGTGGATGGGCTGTGACTATTTTTAGTTTTGCCATTTTTCCCTTGCTTGTACTTGTGACAATGGTTTCTTGAGATGGATTGGTTGATGGCATGGGGAGGGTGATTGGGTGGATTGGACATGTAGCTATGGGGTTTCCATGGCTATTTTCACCTTCTTGTATGCCCTCTTATTTTTCATTGATCTAAAAATGGAAATGTTAGAAGGAATGTTAGAGATATCCATAATGGTGGTGGATGGAATGAAGGTGGAAAGTGGATCAATGGTGTTGGTAGAAGCAATAGTATAAATATCCTTCTCAACCTTTATGGTGAGTAAAGGGAAATGAATGAAAGAGGAAGTGGTAAATGGATCACTAGCGGTGGAAGTTGGAAATTCCACCTTTAGAGTTCTTAAAATAGATGATATAGACACAAGACCAAAAATAGGAACAAAAGTAGATAACAAATAAGTCGTATCAAGAACTTGAGTACCTGTGGTGTCCTCCCTAGTTAGTTCTTTACATTTATCAGCTTTAAGGCTGAATGCCTTAGTTATTTCTAATTTAGTTTCCTTATTAGAATCCTCTTCTTCTTCCTCTAATTCAACTACTTCCCCCTTTACCACTTGTATTTTTTGGGGCACTATAGGTAAAACCTTGAGTTTTTTAAACTGTAGAACTACTTGTGGGGATCCTAGGCTTCCTTTTATAGAAAATGGTGGTGTTATCACCAAATTTTTCACCCTAGAAGAGGGCGTTCAATCCTATTCAAAATTTGGGCAACATGGGAACATTTATAGGTATGTGGGTGTACCTATTATGGAAATGAGCTTCTAGATTTAAAGGCTAGCTCTTTGAATACATCTTTACAAAGCTTATTACCTAAACTAATATTTACTTGTAGAGGAAAGAGTTAGAATCAAACTAAATTGAACCTATTCTATAGAGGTGATGCACCAAGATTATCTCCACATGACCATCATATTCCAAGCACTATGGAACAAGGCATACAAACTAGTCACAATGTCCTAAAATTTTTTAACATGAGTGTTTCAATATAGAGGTGGGATATGTGAAACAACACAGGGTAAATGAACCAAAAGGTAGGTTGTAAATTCCAAGGACAATTATACACTTGAAAGAGTTTGACACATTCAACTACACTCTATATGACCTATTAGACTAATAAATCTTGCTCAGATATGAAAGGATAAAGGAAAGAAGGATAGAAGATTATCACTTTTTATCATTATAAATCACTTACAATATTAGATAATTGTTTGAGAACTCAAAAACAAACTTGAATTAATATTAAAAGGTAAAATATGACATTAATCTAGTAGGTATTCACCTTATATGGATTTGTTATGTCTTATAAAGCCAAAATGGTAGCTACTTATAGAACTTATAAGAGAGAAAAGAAGAAATAAGTTTAAGGGTCACTAGAACACATGTCTAGGCATGAGAACCAGTTATATTATAGGTGAAACTAAGTTTGAAAGAAAAAATTAATGCCTTATAAGAAAAATGTCCATGTAAATCATAATAAATTCCTTCTAAAATGGTTTAATGACTCTTCCACCAACCTTTGTGAGATTATTTCCATCATGGACCATCCTTTGAGCATTTGAAACTGAACCAAAAGAGTCAGCACATAAGCACTATTCAAGGGGGTTGAAACATGATATGATAGTTATAATATCATCTCCTAACTACTAGATATTTTTTAGACACCTGTGTTCATCATCTATAATCATTTTTTGATTTTTTGGACTTTGTTCTTTACATTTGGCAGTCACTATTCATCTCAAACCTCGACTAGGATTTCATGCTAGCATATGAGTTCAAATTTTTTGATTTTTTATATGATTCTTGGTATTACATATTTCCTCATATGGAATTTCCTTACCATTATTCTCATTCCTTTGTAAACTATGTCATAATATTCACTTGCTTTGATTGAAAATGACTCTTTGGTTCGACATTTATCCGTCAAAGTTGACTAAGACACATCACATTTGTTCTTATTGGTTTCATAGATCCTCACTATTAGATATTGAATTTTTGACCTCATATTCACCATAAGATCAATATGTATGAATTAAAATGAGTCATAGATCATGATCCAATCACTTGATGGTGATTCTTTCCCAGGATTTATTGACACATTGACTCTCATTTTCTCCATCAAATATTCTAGATCCTAGCTCCCACATATTGTTAGATCTTTGAAATTACATGAATGTTACCTTAACTTGGTCATTAAACTTTGACACTTTGAATGCATCTCATTGCTTCTTGTGTCTTTAGATCACTTTTGCTTTATCAATCTTCTCATACTTGCTCATTTTTTAATTTACCACTATGTCGCTAAACCTTGAACACTTTATATCATTTGAGTCCATTCACTCCATTGTATCTCCTTTACACAATTAAAAGTGAGATATCAGATATTCTTGACAAGCTCAATCATTAAATTTGACCAGTTAATGCTCATTGAGTCTCTATTTGACAAGCTCTATGAATGTGACAATTGTCACCTACGTGCTCACTCAAAAGAGCCTTTGATAATTTGACTTTGCTTCACTCCATTAGATCATCTACGTATTATGAAGCATAAGCCATTGATCAATATGGGAAATATATTAGGTGATATACTTATAAAATATAAATTCTTTTGATCATTGACTAGAGTTGGTAATTTCTAGGTCGAAGGGCCAATTTTATAATGATGATAAAGGCTTAAGTTATAACTTAAGCTATTAGGTCTCAACTATATCCAGTCACCATCAAAATATAAAGTACCTATTAACACCATGAATTAAACCCTTAGGGTTTTACTGATAAACCCTATCTAATATGAGAGCAAAGATAAACCAATTTTAAGCTCATTCCTTCTCAATCAAACCTATGGATCATATCTCTAGAATGATCATGAAAAACCCATAATAGATCTATTATCTATTTATTTTTTAAACGTTGATAGATGATCTTTGTAAAATCATGATAAATTTGCATGACCTTGTGAAGATTTTGATAAAGTATGGAGGCCATTCATTTTTCCTAGAAGATTAACTTTGCACCTACATCACTCTTGTTGCACTTTGACGTAAAAATGGCCTCTAAATGACTCAAAATAACATATTGACTAATCAGACAAAGACCAAGGCTAATATGACATTAAATAACATTAAATAATTTATAATACACCCCATGATAAAATATTAGACCCATAAAACATCTAAAATTCAAATTTTTACCTAAAAGGGTCCCAATTTGACCTGTAGGGTCAAATTTGGTCAACAAATTGGTGACTCATAAGGGTAACATGCCTACTATGCTAACTAGACCAGTAGCTTAATCCTATCCATTAGGATATAGAGTCACATGTATAATATATTGACACATAAATTCCTTTCAAAACACACAACAATAGAAAATAACAAGGACAAAACACCAAGTAAAAGCAAACATATGTTCAAATTTAACACTTAGGGAACACTACACACATATTTAAAATAAAACACACACCTAATCTAATATTTATAGGATATAAATTTACCACTCAATAGAAAGGTTTCAAATGTATCCCATTCACATGGATAAGCAACTCTTTTCCATTCAACCTTGTTAGCTAGAAAGAGTTGCTTTGCTTGCACTTGATGATGACATATGGTCCACTCCATAGGGCATCAAATTTTATATGTCTTTATAGTTTTTCTCTATATTCATCCCACTTCAACACTATGTCACCTTTTTAAAATGATTTTGGAGTTACTCTCTTATCAAAATACTTCTTCATCAGTACTTGGTGATGCTCCAAAGCTTAATGAGCCTTATCTTTGGTCTCTTGTAACTCCATTAATTCTATCAATCTCACTTCCATTGGATTTTTATAAAGAAAATATAGTTGGTGTGATAACTCTAAGGTAGGTAGTTCTTGGATAAATAGATAACTTAGCTTCTCTCCCATAAACAAGAAAAAATGGAGAATTCCCTATTGACCTCTTGGGAGTTATCTTGGTCAGGTCATAAGGTTGTCTTTAATTTGGTGTGTCAAGCCCTCTAGTTATGCTCCAAAGTTCTCTTGATTATTCTAATCAAGTTCTTATTAGTATATTCAGCCAACCCATTACTTTGAGGGTAATATTTGGATGAAGTGCTCAAAAATATTCTATGACTATTTGCCTAATTAATTATCTTAGCACCCATAAAATTAAGAGCATTATCTAAAATAATAGTAGAAAGAGTGAAAAAACTTGTTATTATGGTCTCATATAACTCCAAGATAACATTCTCATTAGCTTACTTCAATGATACTACCTCAACCCATATTTTAAAATAATCAGTTGCTATGAGTATCCATTTATGACTAGTACTTAATGGAGGGTTTATCATACCAATGAAATCAAGGCCCCATTACATGAAAGGTTGATCAACTTGGATAGGCTTCAAAGGGAGAGTGATTTCCTAGAAAGAAAGAACATTATACACACTTTCTCATCCAAGTATGGAAGTCCTTAAAGAGGCTAAGCCAGTAATAGATTTATCTCATGATCTTATTAGCTATAGTTCTTGGGAAGAAATGACCTCCTGCTGTCTCATCATGAAACTTATCCAAAAACACCCAAAACTAATCATTGTCAATGCATCTCAATAGCACACCATTAATGTCTCTTCTAAAATGGACACCATACATAAGACAAAAGGGAATAGATTGCAATCTAAAATATCTCCTTTGTGATTTACTCATATTACTAGGATACTCACCAATTTGAAGAAATATGTTTGCATCTTGTGTCCAACTCTATGTATGCAAGGAACTAGCTGGTTGGGGGAAATCATGATTGATTAGGACCTCTTCTTTTGACTCATGAAAATCTGAAACTAAGTGTTCACAAAGACCTTTCCCTCTTACCAAATTTTTTACTTTTATATTAACATCATATTCCATTACCTTAGTGATCCATCCTTCTCTCTTATCACTAAGGTCTTTGCTCAAAAAGAACTCTTTGGTACTAGGATGAGAAACCATAACATGAATTTTATTATTCGAAACCATATGTCTAATATTATTTAGTAATCTTACAAAAATAAGGACATGTTTCTCCACAAAATTATAATTGACTTCATAATCTTCTAAACCTTAACTAAAGAGTGCAATAGGTTTCTCCACACCCTCATCATTATTTTGCATTAACATGGCTAAGATAGTGTCAAGGTTAGTAAATGAATACAACATGAAGTATTTGGAAAATTTAGGATTCACAAGAGTAGGAGCTTGTGAAATTACCTTGTTTATAGATTCAAAATTGTTCTTACCTTCTTTAGTCCAAGAAAAGACCTAGTTCTTTTTTATCATGGCTATGATGGGTTTCACCAAAGGTGCAAACCTAGGTATGAATCTCCTTACAAAATTTATCTTGCCTAAAAAGCTTTAAATTCCTTTCTTATGAAAATGAAATTATAGACCAAGAATAGCCTCTATCCTTTTAAGATCAATATCCAAACCATCTTTATAAATAATATGTCTCAAGATCTTACCTTCATGGACAATAAAGATGCATTTCTTTGGATTAAGAGATACTCCATATTTCCTACATCTTTCAAACACTTATCTCAAGTGTTGCATATGTTCATTACAATCCTTGAAAAACACTATTATATCATCTATATAAACCAACATCTTATTAATAAAACATTTCAAGGTCATATCCATGGCTCTTTGAAAGGTGGCACCAACATTTGACAAACCAAATGACATCTTTTTATAAGCAAAAGTACCCCATTTAGTGGTAAATGTATATTATACTAATCATCATCATTCATAAGGATCTAATCGTAACCTAAATATCCATCAAGAAGAGATAAATGTTGATAACTTGAAACTACTTATAAAATCTATTTCATTAGGGTAGGTGATAGTGATATTTGAGTGACACATTTTTATTATCTCTAAAGTTCATAAAAATTATTATCTCCCACTCTTCTTTCTAACAGGAACAAGATTAACTACCCATGTTGAATGTTTTATAGGAAAGATTATTTTTGATTCAAGGATTTTAGTGAGCTCTAACCTCATGAATTGTTCAACCTTGGAATTGTTGGGCCTCTATTTTTGTCTAACCGATTTAACTCTAGATTCTAACTCAATATTATTTCTTGCTAGGATATGATTAAACCCTTTTAGGTATTTATATTCCAAATAAAATATGTCATGAAACTCCCTAAACAAATCAATGAATGCTTGTTTTTCTAATGGAGAACACATCTTGCCTAGTTTCAGAAGTCTATCTTTGAAGATCAAGACTCTTTCATAATTCTCCTCTTTTGTAGACATACTCATATGTTCCTTCTTCTTTTGATCATTCTCATTAAATATAAATTATAAGGTCACTATACCCTTAGGTATTTTATTTGTCCTTAGCTACATAACCTGGTCACCAAACCACTCTTGGAATCTCTTCTGATTTCTTGAGGAGAACTCAGCTTCATTCTATAAGAAACATGTAATTTGATTGTCACTATAAAACACTTGCTAAGACACCTCATTATTAGGTATAAAATTTCTGACAATGATCTTCATTTGAGATTGTTTCCCCTCTTCTTTTATGGTAGTTAGAGTACGAAATTGATTTCCTATGGTAGAGAGTCTATCAGCATGATTATTCTGCACCCTTGGGACTGAAAATATGTTGAAAGCATTCAAATATTCAAGACAATACCATACCCTATTATTTCAGGCATTAAGGAAAGGGTTCTTAGTATCAACCACATTCCTAACCTAATGAACAACTAATTCACTATCTCCATACACTTGTAAGTTCTTGATTCCTTTTCTCCTTGTCCATTGAAGGCTATGAATTAAACCCTCATACTAAGAATACATTAGAAGTAAAACTAAAATGAAATTTGTATGAAGCATAGTATTTTTATTTAGATAGGGAGACTATCATGACACCAAATCCTATGCCAATTTTACTTCTTGAACCATCAAAAAACATTTTCCACATCTCACCTTCTTCACCTTCTTCCTTGGCAATTAGAGTTGTTGGTATTCATCCTTCATGTATACAACCTACTCCTAGATAGATTTACTCTATGGGATCATAAGGATCATGATCATAAGTCTTAGTACCATATTCATCAAGAAACAAATCTATAATGCCTTTGAGTTTGGAATAATTTCCATCATATACAATGGAATTCTTCTCTTCATAAACTACATAGTTCAGAATAGAACTTTTCTTAATGTAAGGTTCTATATGAAACCTTGCAAGAGGTTGTGTCCTAATTATTACCTTAGTACCATACCTTATTTTGGAGGCCAATAAATACCAATCATATTAAATATAACCACCAATATTGGTAGTGAATTCCCTCGAGAGGTAGATTGTAAAGTGGGCAGGGAGATCAATAACAACTATATCTTTCAAGGTAGGAAAACTGGGACAATTATGAAAGAAGACTTTGAATTTTCTTATCAGTCCTATCATATTGGAAATTTTACCATATAATTGGATAACTCCTTTACTATGGGGTTCATACTTTAGACCCAATTTATTAGCTACCACCTTGGGCCTGATCAAAGTTGAAGCTTCACTATCAACTATGCAGTTATGGACTAGTTTGTCACCCATTATGAGGGTGAGGTACAATGGTGGAGGTTTCTTAGCCATGGTAGATGGTTTAAAAATGGTATTTGTTACACTTTCATAGACAACCTGACTTTTAAATTGATTTTAAAGAGGGACACTAGTAGGGATAATAGATAATTGATTTTGTAGGAGCTCTTTCTGACCTAGCATATGCAAAACATCCTAAAGGGAAATGGAAGTTTTAGTAATTTTCAATGAATTTTCAATGTTTAAATAAGCCATACCTAATTTCTCATTCATTATTTGAGGAAAATAAGTGCTTGGATCCTAAGGAGTTGGAATTCTTTGAATAGTCCTTCCAACATTCTAATTTTATAGAAGTGTAGGAGCCTTTAGAACTATCCCACTTTTAGTTATGCCTAGCTACCTTTTAGGAGGATTGGATGAGATAATAAGCACCTTGATATCACCACACAAGGCCTTTTTTTTCTATAGTTTTATCTACAACTGAGGTTCCTTGATTAATCACAAAAGCATCCATAACCAGGAAGTTGGTGAAGACCTCTTCTTGAGGGTGTTCACCTTCACTTGTCTACATCATAACCTCATCCTCAGTAGATAAGAGAGGAGTAACTTATCCTTGAGTAAAAATATCCTTCTCTCCACCTTTACTGACATCCATAAATTTTCCTTACTGCCAATTTTCACCTTGTATTAAATTACTATGAATGGGTACCATATTTCTTACATTGGTGGTATAATTAAAATTATATGCATTAGCAAGCCTATTGGGATTAGGCTACCATTGGCCTCTTCCTCTTACATATTATGGTTAATAAGGATAGGAATTATGATATGCACCTTGATACTCATTAGCTTGCCTATTTTGAGCTTCCAAGGCTAGGAACTTTACTTTCCAATTAATATTATTTTCTGCCTATCTAAGGGTAGCCTTAGACTTAGTAGTGGCACTAGGATTTTGATTCATAATTGGACCATAAATATAATTATGATAAAATGGAGGAATATACACTTTAGTTAGCAATCTTTTAGCTTGGATGTGATTATTTTTAGCTCTGATAGCAATTTTATATGCTTCAAGGAGGGTAGAATCACCCATGGATTGAAGCATGATAGTAATTTCAGTTCTAATAACTCTTAAATAGGTTGAGAAAAAAAGTCTTGGAGGTATCCTCATAGGAGGAGGTATTCTATTCCAAGTATTTAGAATCTCTCATTAAAATCATGCATTATTTCTTTATGTCCTCTCTTGATTACATTAAGATGGTGTATAAGAGAGGCATGGCCACTCTCATTTCTAAATCTTGAAATTAGTAGCACTCCAAATTCATCCCATAATGTAATGCATCCACATTCTATAGTCCTATAACAATCAATATCCTTCCCTCTAAGGGACATGACAAGAAGTCTAACAGCAATGTTATCTTGAGTGATTTTATGGAAGTTATAAAAGTTGGAAACATCTCTAATATGCTCACTAGGTATAACATGACTTTCAAAATTGAATTGAGGCACACATTTTATTGCATTTGGAGGAATAACATCAAATTCTTGAAGTAAAATAAGAATTTATGTATTTAATGAAGGAAAATCATGAGGTCTAGCCATTTTTTCTTCAAAATCTTCAATTTCTTCAACTTGTTCACTCTCTTGACTTCTCTCACTAGAAAAATATTCAACCTATTTCTCTCTATAAAAATATATTGATTCTCAAAAGTGTATATTAAGAGGAGAATATTGAACTCTGAAGGGGAGTTCAGACTAAAGGAGTGGGTCAATGGGATTGAAAATCTTCTAGATGATGACCTAGTGAGAACCATAAATTAAGGGAGAAAGTTTATAACAAAACAATGGCCTTGAACATAATTTATCTTGATGTAGTCACCAAATGATAAGAATCACACCAATCTATAGTTAATGTTTTCAAGACCAACATTTATCTTGATAGATTGTCTTGAAGACAAGGTCCCACTAGGCTTGTTAGAACTATTGTCACCAAATTTTGCACCCTAAATGAGGGTGTTCAAGCCTCTTATAAATTTTGTCAACATGGGAATGTTTATAGGTATGTGGGTGTACATGTTGTGGAAATGAACCTCTATATTTAAAGGGCTAGCTCCATAAATATATCTTTGCAAAAATTATCACCTAAACTAGTATTTACTTATAGAGGAAAGAGTTAAAAACAACCTAAATTATATCTATTCTATAGAGGTGATGTACCAAGGTATCTCCACATGACCATAATATTCCAATCACTATGGAACAAGGCATACAAACTAGTCTCAAAGTCTTAAAAGGTTCTAACATGAGTGTTTCAATATAGAGGCAAGATATGTGAAATAACACAAGGAAAATAAACTAGAAGGAAAGTTGCACATTCTAAGGATAATTATAAACTTGAAAGAGTTTGACACATTCAAATACACTTTGTATGACCTATTATACTCAAAATTTTTGCTCAAATATGAAAGGATAAAGGAAATAAGGATATAATATTATCATTTTTTATCACCATAGATCACTTACACACTTAGACAATTGTTTGGGAACTCATATACAAAATTGTATTAATATTCAAAGGAAAAATATACCACATCCATGTACGATGAAGCTTTGTTGGACTGATGTCAGATTTTGCCTTTGAATATTAATGCAAGTTTATGTTTAAGTTTTTGAATAATTATCTAAATGTGTAAGTGATCTATAGTGATAAGAAGTGATAATATTGTATCCTTCTTTCCTTAATCCTTTCATATTTGAGCAAGATATCTTAGTGTAATAGGTCATATATAGTGTATTAAAATGTGTCAAACTCTTTCAAGTGTATAATTATCCTTGGAATGTGCAACCTACCTTCTAGTTCATTTTCCTTGTGTTCTTTCAGATATCTCACCTCTATATTGAAACACTCATGTTAGAACCTTTTACGAATTTTAGAATAGTTTGTATGCCTTGTTATATAGTGCTTAGAATATGATGGTCATGTAGAGATAATCTTGGTGCATCACCTCTATAGACTAAGTTTAATTTAGGTTGTTTCTAACTCTTTCCTCTACAAGTAAATACTAGTTTAGGTGATAAACTTTGAAAAGATATATTCAGGGAGTTAGCCCATTAAATATAGAGGTTCATCTCCATAATAGGGTACACCCACATACCTAGAAATGTTCCCATTTTATCCAAATTTGGAATAATCTTGAACACAATCTTCTAGGGTGAAAATTTTGGTGATAATAGGCAATCTTTGGCTAGGGGGAGGAGCCTTGATAGACTGAGGCAACTACTTAATTGATTCATATCCCTTTAGATGTGGAATATATATGGTCATTTAAATTATGCTAGCATCTAGTTATTATTATACTTTATCTTTCTCATCAAAATCCTAATTGATGGGGTCCCCTTGGGTTCTACTAGGGTCAAGTTCAGTTACCCTAGGTTCCTTCTAAACAACCCTTAGTTTTAAATGGAGCCCATGTGATGTACATCCTTAATATTTGGATTGATGTATTATTTGGCCCTTTGATAAGTATGAATGTGTCCATCCTACATAAATTAACTTTATATTATCTAATTCCCTCATAGAGATTATGGGTTCCTATTGGATCATTCTTAAGTGATCCTTCTTCAAAACAATAATTCTATCTCTCTCCAAGACTTACTCACCATTTTTTTCATTCATAAAAAAGAATTCATAATGATAATGAATGTGGATATAAGGGTTATTGAATCCCTATATGTAATTTTGGATGGCTCTATGGGGATCCCAATCCCTATGTAGAAGTGTGCAAAAATGATATCTCTTCCTTTTGCCACTGACATCTTCAAAATATTTCCTCATGGTTTACACCATTTTTATAATAACTATGTGGTTGCCAAATAATGTGGCCTTATTTATCCTAGTTTGGTCTTCTTCTATACTCCACCATAATTGGAAATCTATTTCTTGCTTAACCAATATATTTGGTACATACTTTGGAAGGCATAAGGGATGAACCCTATTTCCCTTTATAATGAACATGAAATATAGATAGGGAAAATATTCACCTCTTGTTGAAAGTGTATGTACAATGCTGGATCCAACCCTGAGCATTGGTGAACCATGGATAGCCTGCCAAACTTAAGGATAACATCCTCAACAATCCTAACCATATTATTTGAGTAGGCATAAATGTGCATGAATTAAAAATGATCCAAAATTCTATTTTTGATATAATTGGTGTCTAGGCTCCATATCTCACTGAAGACTTTGTAGACAGTTCCCATAACAACATCTAATAGATATGACATCATCTAAAAATGGCCTTCCAGAGTGGGCTACTTGTCTTTGTGAGTAACCTACTATCTCAAATTAAAATTGATAATATCTCCCCAATGAAAAAATGGAATCATTGGTTAATAACATATGTAATAATGACACCTAGTCCAAATGGATAAAATATACACTAGGCATACTATATAGTCTATTGATTAATGCTATGATAGTACATACTTCCATCCTAAATTTGTTGATGGGAGTAAGACCCTTAGGATTCTTGACCTTGAATATAATTATCTCATTAGGGATAAGCCATGAAAATAACACCTTCTCCATCCTATTATCTCTATTCTATTATATTAATCTATGCTTGTTGAAGTAAGCATCTAGTGTTGGCACTGACAAATACCTTTGGAAATCCCCTCCTGTGTTACATGCTACAACTGGCAGGTTCCCAATACGATTTAGGAAATAATATTTCATGACTTTTCCTATGAATAACAAGTCATGAAGGAGGTAAATATATGATATCACCTCGAGCTTCATGATAATAAAATGCAATCCTTAGTGTCAAATATGGTAACATCAAAGACTGCATCCATAAACTCTATAGAATATTTGATCTAAAAGAATGGGGGTGGAATTACTCCCCTAAATTATTTGGATGAGGATGACATTATTATTTATGTGCAATTGGATTTGCTTAAAGTCTCATCTACATGCTTTATGTGATCTATGAACAATTCTTGCTTCCACTAGTCTCTCATTTTACATGCAGTATTCTCACAAGTAGATAGGGATTTCGTCATATAGGATAGAATTATAATTTAAGTGTAAGCTTGTTTATGATCAATAAAAGCTTTAATGGCTGCACATCATATATATAGCTTTTAGCATTGAATTCTAGTTTATGTGACATAAATGCCCAACGTTCACTTATTTTATATTTTTTGCATAGTTCAAATTTTTTTAGTTCTAGTTGGCAAGTGACTTTAGAAAATTATTAGGAAGTATTTTGGATTTTTTGGATAAGTATAGAAAGTATTTTCATATTCAAAAATTTATTATTTGATTTTTGTGTTGGGACTTGTCTTTACAAAAAAATTGAATAAAAAATCTTGAAGACATAATTCCCATCGAATAAAATGTCTGAATAAAAAGCATGATGATCCAAAACTTTCAATAAAGATAAGGCATTTTAGATAAAAATGCCTGATGTAAAAACACCAAAGACTTAATTTTTATGAAACAAAAGTTTCAAATACCAAAAATTCCCATTGAATAAATACCAAATGAACAAGTGTCGATGAATAAATGCTGATGAAGTTTCTAGAAAAAAACTAAAATAGAAATCCCAAAAACCAAACCTATTGAACAAAATGTCCTAATAAAATGCCTGAATAAAAGGCCCGATGAATAAATCTTTGAATGAATTTCTCTAAATAAACTAAGTCTTAAAAACCTGCATAATTCAAAACTTCTAAAAAAGTATTAATAGAGTCAGTCCATTAAATACATAATACCATGCTAAATTGATAAATTATTATAAGTATGAATACTAAGAATAGATCTACTCAATAATTTGCACAAACATATAGAAGAAAGGATGAATGAATAGGTAAAAATATGAAAATGGTGGGTCCCCATTTCTACTTAATTAAAAGGGGGATGTTAGGTATAACACCATAGGTTATTCTATTTTTATATTGGTTTATCTAATCTATACTCCTTTTCTTAAATGATATAATTGATTCCATCGAACTTTAAGTAATGAATATGAAAACAATATGGCCTAATAATGTTCATTTTTTTACTCTATTCATGTATTGTATTGATAACTAAAGTTGAGTGTTAGTCTTTTTCTAACCCTTGTATTTTCAAAGGTTTTATTATATTTCTATTTGTAAGTTTTTTTTGGGTTGTCAGAAGATGATAAGTTGTGACACATGGGATGCTTCAAGGTTGTGCAAAATCTATTGGTCTAGTTTAAGTTTTAAGTACTATATTTTTTATTTATTTTATAGAGGAGAAGTGATCCATAATTATGATATTTATACTAAAAAGTGGAAGAAGGTTTTCATTTTTGGATATTATCTATAGATTATTCAATATTTAGAATAATAAATAAAAACATACCCTATGTTTATTTATATTTGACATATAATGGCAATTTAAGACCTTTACTATTCATTTTGGATATAGTTAAAAGGTTAGAATAAACTCAAAAAATATTATATGTTTTACAACTACTATATGGAATTAAATTTTACAATATCTTTGGCACAACATATTAGACACATCTTAGTGTATAATAGATCCCTAGTTGGTGACTTTCAAGAAAAGTTTAGCTCAAATCCTTAATATTCATATATGGATGGAGAGGGAATCATTCCTATAGAGTTTGAAATGGTATGATTATCATAGAATATGGTTGTAGAGTGAATCAATTAAGCTTAAAAATGGACTAGAGACTCTTAATATTTTAAAAAAGATATGTAGAGTAACTTGTGAAAAAAATAATGACAAGATAAATCTTGTAAGATTTGTAACTTTAAATTGAAGATAAATATGTTGTCCCTTGATAATTTTCATAAGATTGAAGAGAAATAATTGTCCTTGTTACTTTTTATAAGAACATATTTACTTTCATGATATATGATATTTTGTGCCTTCTAAATTATAAATTGGTCAAAGTGATATATGTTTATAAATATTTTTTGTTGAGAAGTTAGAATCATCTCAGACATCATGATTTACAAGAGTAACATTGAAAATTTTCTTAATAGTCTAAGTTATAAAAATAAGAAAGCCTAATTCAAGCTAGAAGTAATAATTAAAGTAAAATCCTAACACATTTTATATTTAAAAACATGACAAGGAATATTGATGGTCATCAGGATTATTGAATGTGTTTATTGTAATGGATAATATGGTAAATAATTCAATTTTATTCATATAACATAATTGGTGTTTTTTACTTGTATATTTAATAAATTGTAATATATGAAACTAAAAATTGTCATAGTTGAACCTTTCTTGAAAAGACTACTAAGATTGAACTACTCTAGTAATGGGAAAACTGAGATAGTTAGGATGTGTATCATATGCTTATAAATGTTGGAATGTTTTCTTTTAAAATGACTTAAACACCTTGATGAAGTGTGAAGAGTCTTTCGTATTAATATAAATATATACTTATATATATTCCATTTGTTCATAATCTTAGTTATATCATATTATTATGACCTTAAAGGTTTATATGTTTTGTATACTTAGGATAAGTTAATACCTATATATATTATAGTATAACATATTTAGCATTATAATCTTAGAAAACCCTTGACAAGTTTGATTACAAAATCTATTTGTGTATGGAATCATTTTCAAGCCTAATTGTATAAAAGAAACAATTTAAGACATCATAAGCTCTAGAAAACACTTAATTATGTGAAAGGAAGGTTTCTTATTTAAGAAAAATAATGTCATACATAATAACACAATAATATTTGTGGGTATGTAAAATCCAACAATATGTAGGGTTATGTTTTATTTATAAGACTTGATTATATGGTATTGTTAGTATAAATTATAGTTTTCAAGAGATGGAGGTTAAGTGTGGTTACCCTTCCTAAAAGGTTGGTTTAACTAATGGATGTGTGATGAAATTTAATATTTTATCTATCATAAAGACCTATAATACTATGATATTTATAAGACTTATACACAATGTATTAAATCATATGACCTTGAGTATATGATGTGAATACCAAGTTTATGTTTGAATATGCACCTTGTGAAGCCTAGAATATATTAACTTTATGTTTATATGACCCTTATAATACCTTGCCAGTTCCTAGATATGCTTTGGATAGTGAAGGTTGAATGCCTTCAATTTTGAACTAACACTCATTAGTAAATGGGTGAACTATAGATATCCATGGTTTTATGTGTGAAGGGACAAATACATACATTAGGCAGCTCATGGAGTGGGTTTGAACATAGAATTCTAATCCCTATGATGCTTCTTTTATTAGTGTCAATGACTAAATTTATGTGCTCTCAAAACACATTGTGGAAACTAAGCCCTAAAGTGCTTATTGTTTAACATATTTTTAGGATGTCCTCATTATGTGTGATAACTTTATAAATAGTTAGCTCCATGGTATACTCATATGTATAGTGGTTGATATCATATATATATATATATATATATATATATATATATATATTGGGTTGTGAGCCTTATTATACCTTTATCAAGTTATTTGCATTTTCATGTTTCAACTTTGGTGGTCAATGTACCTATGTTTAGGAGACACAGATTGTCTGAGCAGTGTAAGATATAGAGTGCTAAGATTATTTTGATTGGATTAAATTAAAGTGGGATTCCTTTTTTGTTATTTTTTACCCTCATTTGTGCTTTAACATATTAGTGCTTCAAGTAAGTATGCACACACCTTGTTTATCAAAGGTGTTGTACAATAAATAATTTGAGTGTGTTGATTAGTATTTAGTTGAGGTTTAGAGATTTAAAAGCTCATATGTTTTTTGATTAGTTTGTCTTAAAGTGATAACCTAGTTTTAGTGATGACATCTCATGAAAGAGACCCATCATGAGTGAAAGGAAAATACATTAGACCCTGATTCCGAGGCATGAATATGTAAGCTACCCAAGTTGTGTTGGGAGATTAGGTATATGTTCTTAGGTTATGTTTGGGTTGACTCACCTCCTTTCCTCACATTGGATTTAGTGTCCTTTTGAAACCATTCATTTTGTTAGTCAAATATTATTTATAGTTCTAATAACTCAATAGTTATTCTATTTGATCTCTTATTCTAAGATAAGTTTTTTTATTTTGACCTTCATTTTTGGATCCCTTTAATAATTTATTTGGGATTCCACCCTTGTGATTAGTCTCATGATGAATTGATTTAAATAAAGTTATTATAATCAAATTAATAGTGTGTCACAGTGTGTGTAGCATTGGTTTTTGTGTATCTAATTATTATTCTAAGTTATATACATCTATGTATGCATGAATGTATGTATGAATGTATGTATGTAGGTATGTATGTATGTATGTATTCCTTATTTTCCTTAGATTTTGGTTAAGTTTTTCTATGTCAAATTTTGGTCATGATATAAAACCTAATAGATAAGTACTAACTATTTATTACAAATCCATATTTCTTAAATAAAAAAATATTACAAATAATCTCATTCACAAATCAAAATAGGATAAATAAAATTAACCCTTTTAATATCTTCCAAATTCATTTCAAAACAATAAGGAAATCCATATTTTATATTACTCAAAACTTATTTGGTATTTCAATGTACTTTCCTGGTAACGCTTTCACAAATATAGTTGTTATCAATAAATAATGGATCTAGCTCTACTTTGAACACTTGTTTCTCCCTTTGATTCACTACCATTTTGTGTGTATTTATTTTTTCTACTCTACCATGCTAATTTTTTACATTCAAATAATCCCACAATAAACTCCTCCATGCACTCTGACATTTATGCCATCTTTCATCCATGAAAGATTCCTTAACGACCCTAAAATAACTTTAATAGTAGTTATAATGGCATTCAAGTAGACCAAGTCTAGGGTTTTCTAACAAAAACATGAAACTACACTCAAATAATAATTTACTTACATTTTATAAAAATAAAACCTAATCATTCACTCTTAACTATACTTAATTAATTACTATGCCTCCTAACCCATAGTTAAAACTATGGTTGCCACCAAAGGTGGTATTTTAAATTAAATATCCATGTAGCATTTTAATATCCATATATACCACTAACAAGGTTGGTTATTAATAAATCCCCACCCCTTTTTGAAAATTTATGTGGTTAAATGATCTCTTAAACCCTTAAGGGATTTATAAAGCTTATAAATAATTATTTCTTTTTAAAGATGACATTATGCTCCCAAGTTTATCAATAAAAATATTTAGTTTTATCTATCACAATTATGCCACTAAGTAGTGAACAAGTCAAAGACACTCAAAATATGTAATAAAAGACATAGATAACCAAACTAATAAAATAGTCAGAAAAATAAGTGAATGCCAATTCTACAAGCATATATAAATTATACCATATTGAATCTAAAAATCCATAGATAAAAGTTTTTACTAAGTCAAATATTCAAAAACATGATACCAATATACCACCAAAATATTAAAAAAACATCAATGATGATAAATTCATGTATTTAAGATACCAAAAAGAACTAAAGAGTAATATAATAAATAAAATATAATCAAGAAATTGTGCATGTGTGTGGTGATTCTAGGTAAGATTTGATGCACTTCTAGTAGTCACGATCTATCTCCCTCTCCTCTATGATACTTTACCTCTATAATACTTAGTGAGGGTGAAAGATGTCATGCATCCACCTCAGGAAAAATAATGTAGTTACTATAGTTATATCAATATAGGTGAAAAAATCATTAATAATGAACGATATGAATACCACTACATTATTATTCCAAAATATACAAATTTAAACTTCAAATTTCATAAATTTTTTAATAAATGAAAGTAATTAATACATAGTTTTAGAACATAAAATATTATAGTCCATATAAACAAACATAGAATAATAAATACATCAATCCATACATAAATAGAACTCTAACTAATCCATAGTTATTTGATTCTTTTAAATTGATATTTTTCATTAAGGATCAGACATGATGAAACATGCATGTCCTAATGTTTGGTGGTGTATTACCTTGAATCAGTTTTATGGAATGATCATGTTCTCTTCTTGGTGGTAGTACTTTTGTCATGGTGCCAAAAATAGTTGGGTGGTAATCAAGAATCATATGTAAATTAGGATGTGTAGACACATTTATTGGTTGAACTTCAATGTAAAATAATCATTATTAAAATCCTTCAACATCATTTTTAATCATCTTTATCATTTAATTCAAACTAACCAATTGCAATTTTTTTTCTTGTAATCAACATAGTTAAAATGTAGTAATTTCAAAATGAAAGTGCAATATTGGTTCTTGTAAATTAATCTCTATTGTACCCAATGTTGTGAGCCATTATACTCCCAACACAATGTTTGCCCCACCCATGAGAATAAAAAACATAGTATAATATAGCATGTAGTATCCTATATCAATCTTAATATTATGTGTAGATATTTAAATTAAAAATTCATAACATCTCAGTCTTATAAATTTGACAAATATCAATTAGGTCTCTACCCTTTAATTTTAGACCTCCCTACTATTTAAAGACTTGCATTCGCCATCTCGTTGTGCCTAAAGTCCTATCTATTAGTCCAATCCATATCATTATGATGATCCAAGTCTCATTTACTACTAAAAAATTGTAAAACCTAACAAACATCCTTCACTATTATTTTCAAATCCATTATTAGTTTCTATCCTTTTCGGAAATATTGGCTATAAAAGGACACTACCAATGATAATAGTGTCTAGATCCTTATATATTGTCCAGTTTCCAAAATTTATCCAAATTAAAAATTATTTGAAACTTATGGGTTATATTATTTATATTATTTAACCCTACTATGAGATAATTTCAAAATGTGTATCTCATAATTTTAAAAGGTGTATAAATTCAAGTATTAGCTTTCTCATTCCTCATCTATCAAATACCAAACAAACACCTACAAAAGTTAAATCAATCAACTATACAACTAGTATACTATACCTTATTATCCATATTTTAATATAAATCATTGGATAAATCATATTACATGTTTATATTATTCAAATATCATTCCATGTGTGATATTTGTCGAATTACAAGATAAATTAGTACATGCATCATCATATAGCATATTTCACAATTGTGCACACACTTTTACACACTTAGGGGAGAACTACATAATTATGAGGCCCTACTTAAAGTGTTTTATATGTAGATATCACCAATTTATAAAGTGTTATTTAGGTAATATTGACATGATGAACCCACTAACCCATTTTCATCAAACTCATTCCAAGGGTGAAGAAGGATGAAGAGCTAGGGTTTTGATTAATCAATAAAGAGTGACAACATGTGTCCCATATCTAAATACGTCAATAGAAATTTGATATAAAACATAAAATAATGAATTTAATCATATATAAATCTAATAATTATTCCATACTTGATAGTCTCATCATACTGAGACACTAGCATAGATTGTAGTGACTAGATCTGCTGGTAATGTTTGCAACCACAAAAATATAATTTATAAAATATTACAACTAGTTTAGAATATTGATCCTACATAATTTATAATTGTTTCTAATCTATAGATACTTGCACATAATAAACCATAGAAGTACCATTATTTATTATTTATTGAAATATCCTTCAATAGTTTTACTTTATTATTTTTAACAATCTAGTATAAATTTAGAATAATGTTAATATAAGATTTCTATTAATTGATCCATTATAGATTAGTTATCACCCTTATTTTTTAAATATTTATATATTTTAAACCATATCCACCACATTTATAATTTAGGGTTGAACATTTGGTGAACATGGACTTTGAGTGTTCCATTGTAAACCTAGCTTGATCTAGGGTTTGCAACCTCTTAGGGTTTTTGCTTACTCTAATTTATTTTAAAATCTAAAATTTTACCCTAGGTTATTACCCTCATATTTTTTCTAAGGTTTCATTTTCATACACTTATAATTTAGTATTCCTTGATTTGTCCATTTAATATTCTTAACAAATACATTTTGAAATTCTTCTAAGGTTTCTTCTACTCAGGCTGGTATCTTAAAAACCCTCTTTTTGTGCACCTTAATTATATACAATTTTTTCATTTTTTTAAATTTACAATTTATCTAACTATTGACATATAAGGTAAATGGTATACCTATTTTTTGACTAATTTATATGTTTCATTAGAATTACTATTTCATCAAAAAACCTCTCTTATATCTATAAATTTTGTTCTTGATTTATCACAATTATTTATTCTATAATAGGAATATTCTAGTGTTTTGCTTGTGAAATATTCCATATTATTTGTCCTATTTATTATTAATTATATATCCATTTAAAAATTTCTCTTATATTTTCATGTTTATGTTTATATAATAAGAAACCTCTTTTTTTATGAAATTTTGAAAATATTCAATTTACTAGTTTTAGTACATCTTGATATATATTATGCAATGAAAACCTATTTTTCACTTA
Source organism: Torreya grandis (assembly GCA_037957365.1). Taxonomy (NCBI): domain Eukaryota; kingdom Viridiplantae; phylum Streptophyta; class Pinopsida; order Cupressales; family Taxaceae; genus Torreya; species Torreya grandis. The sequence continues at coordinate 626,683 of JARHVA010005472.1, read as the reverse complement.
TTTTCTCAGTTTTTCTTATTTTATATTTTTTTTAATAAATTTTTTTTATTATATTTTCAAAAAAACCTATCCATTCTCTTGATACTTATAAATTATTATTGTGCAAAAATCTTACTATGTTTTCCATGAGGTTTTCAACTTTCCAGGTGTATACATCCAAATATTATCACTCAATCATTTTTGATTTCAATACTAATTTCAATAATTAACATTATATATTTTTTTATTCTATTCCTAGTCTATCATCCCCTTAATAACACACTCATATACTAACCTTACATCATCCCAATCCTAATTAATTATTCTTATCACATCTCACTTATCACTAATCTCCTCTAATTTATTATTTCCCAATTTTTAATTCATCCCCCACCTACCAACAACTACCCCCACTTCATCCTACAAATTTTATCACTAATCCTACATCTAATCTTCACTAATCATCATTAGTCCTATCTAATAGATTATAGAATCCTCCACACACTCTAGAATCCTCTAAGAATTTTATATTCCTAGGAAATTCTCACTCCATCTTCTATATAATCAACCACATCTCCATGAAAATTGAGGAGCATCATTGATAATTATTTCATGCTATCATTTTGTCCAAACAAATCAGTCATCCATTGTCAACATATTATCCAAGTATTGAATAAAAAATTAGTTAAATATATCAAATGCATTTACATATCCATTGGGGCACTTTATCTAAATTTTGGAGGTAATGGATTGCATATTCAAGGTATAATTTCATACTTTCATTTCTATTTGATTTAATTTTTATCTACCTTACCCAATCAGAGGTGTGTTATAGTTTGGGGTAAGTATAGGTGATCAATTCCATTATTTCTTGCATATTTATTCCTATTAGTATTTTTAACATTGAATTTTGGAAACCACAATGGGAGAATCCTCCCTTAACTTGTCATTTTTGAGCTTTCTTGTGATTTACTAAGCTTGCAAAACTATTTTGTCAGCCAAATCTCCCCAATTTTCATGATTGACACTTCCAACATGTGACACGACATCACTCTATGTTTACATGAATTCATTTCCTATAAATTTGTATTTAGTAATAAACATCATGAATTTTATTCAAACCATTATATTTGACTATGACGGTCTACCTAACCATTTGACTTGTTTGATCTTCTTTAATGAATTCACATTTTGTGATTTGTAACTTTTTTTCATGACATGTGATTTTTTTAACATATATCATGACTTTTTTTATATATCATTTCTATTTTAGTGGGTGTGAAATCATGGTTGAAGATACATGACTTCATCTCACACAAACACAACTTTGCATAATATAGCTATGGCTTTACATTTAAGTGTTTTCTCTAACTACTAGCCATTTCTTAACATTTTGAATTGTTTGAATCATTATAAAAAGGTTGTTACTATCATAAACATAGGGTTGTTACCATAATAACTAATTTGTTGTTATTAATAGCTATTTTTTGTTTAAAAATTCATTTCTACATAGGTTCACAAAGCCACTTCTTGGAAGTAGTGATTTCATGTTTGAAATTATTGATTTTTTTTGTTCTTAATAGTAGTTTTATTTTTCTAAATCTATTTTCACATAGGATCACAAAGTTCCCATTGGGAAGTGGCGAATTAATATTATAAATTTGAAAAAATTTCCTCTTATTAACTCTTTTTTACTTTATTGTTATGCATGTTTTACAATGGCATTTTCTCAGGTTTGAAGTTTTATTTTTGGAAACATGACATTAATCACTAAAATGTGGTCTCACTTCAAAAAAATTTAGTATTTCTTAAGTATAATCTTATTTGTCAAATATCCTATATTTTTCTAATTTGCATCTTTCTTTTCCATGATTTTTATTTAATGATTCTATTATTCACTCTAGGGTCTATGATTTCAAATTTGGTCTATGTTTTGGATAACCTAGTCTTTGTAATGATTTCTCTCTATTGAATTATGATTTTGGTATGTATAAATTTGGAATTAACCCTCTAATACATGGTTTTGTTGTCTAACTTTATTTTTTGTAGATTTATTTTTTTAAAATCTAAAATCTAACATTTTTGAAAAAAATGTCTTAAGTGTTAGTTTTGATCTTCAAAAATTCAATTTATGTTTGATCTAACTCCTTTTGTTGATTTATCCTATAAAAAAATACTAAGAATTTGTCTTATGGGTCATTTATCTAAGAATGAGCAATTTTAAACCACTTTTTATATATTTTTTCCATATTTAAAAATAGGTTTAATTAAAATTGCTTTTATATAATCAAAGTACAAATACTTTATCCTGATTATTGAATACATGTTTGTCACCTAGGACTAAGAGTGTGTATTCTCTCTCCTTTCACCATAGGTAGATTCTTGGGGATTAGAAATAGTCGATAAAACTCCATAATTTAATTCTCTAGGGGTTACATGACATGTATTTGATCATAATGCACTTGTTATGGTTGTAGGAGGATTGTGATGTGGATTTCACCTCTATGCACAACACCACACTTTATGTTCTATCAGAGCATAAATATCAAGGATAATTATCGCTAAGCCAATCATAATTCTTCATGTAGTATTATGTGAAGTGAGGAAGTAACACTTTGATACTCATGCCTCAAACCACCTTACATAGAATTGGGCCTTATGTACCACAAGGTGTTTAAGGGACTCCCTTAGAGACCTCATTTAACCTATATTAATACCTCTTAATTACAACAAACATCTAGGGCTAGGGAAATAACATACCTAAAGATCACACACCATGTACAAATGGTGAGAGAGGGTTGGGAGACTCATATAATCATCTCTGATTATAAGTTATTTGGTGGGTTGGGTGTTGAGTTGTAGTCCCATGTCAGTCACTAGTTATATGGTTATGGGTTGATTGATTTTGTTTGAGTTTTGTTGAGGTCAGTATTGTTTATAAACCTTAAGACCTACACATAAAATGATTATGATATCAAAAACTTATTTTAAGGTCACACATGTGTCCATATCTTATCTGATCTTTGCAATTCAATCATAATATTATCCTATCATATCCTAGTCAAAACCTTATCACTCATATTCATCTTGTCTAAGTTTGCATAACATCAAGTCATCCCTTCATGACCTAGTCAGATACATGAAAATATTTACTATCACTCTTGTCATAAATAAACCCATCTATATCCTAGTTACCCTTGTATTATATCTCAACACATTTATCACTAATTATTTCACTACCAACCTTGTTTAATTAGAGCAATATCATCCACCTTATTTTTTTGAGCTATTTCTTATCAAAATTTACTAGTAGGGATACCCAATATTGTTCAAATATTGTCAAAACCATAATTATGTTGGTTTAAATCTAGTACCCATCATCATTTTTCTACTACCCATCATTTTTTTGGGTTGAACTTAAAACTTATTATAATTTTACTAGTACCCAACATTTTTTTAGATTGAATCTAACACCTATTTCCATCCTACTAACATATTTAATTATATTAGTTTAAACCTATCTCTCGATGTAATCAATGTCAAAATTATCTAACCAAGTTAAAATTACTATAGTATAACCTACCATTACCAATTTTATCAAGAACAAGAACCAAATAAAATATATAACATAGATATCCCATCATCCCCCCAAAACATTCATAAGTCCACTTCAATCATAATCCAAACATATAATCCACCTAATGTCACTTTGTATCCATTACTAAAATTATACATCAACCGATACATAATTTTCATCTCTAATCTTATAAAGTTTTTAATTTTCCTATATCATCAACCAAATAAATTACATATTTGCCTTGGTCCATATTGGCAAAATCCCCTTCATTTGTCATAGTCACCATCATAATCTTGATTGCATATAAATCCTAGCCAATTTTGAGCATTAGACTCTATCAAATCAAATAATCCACTAGATATAAATCATCCAGGTCATCTAATCCAAGTTTAGTAGATAATTTAATCATTTAATCTAGTATAAATAAAATTAGGTTAATATTGTCTAAGGACAATTACAAACTAGTTGTGTCTCTTTGGATATTCAAACCTAGCCCCCTATATTAGTCAAATCCAAGAGTTTGTCTTCTATTATCTTAGCTCATCATCAAACTTCAAATAAATTATCAAATGTTAAACATTTATCTATTTCATGTAAATATTCTCAAGCTAATTCACTTGACACCTATCATATCCCATCAAATGTCTCATATCACAAAGTCAAACTTGAAGTCAAACTAAAGCAAGAATTTTTTATTTTTTATTTTTTCTAAACATCTAAATCTCAAATCTCAATATCTTTACAACCAATCCCCCATACCTATCAATTAGGTTTGATAAATAACATCATCCATCATTTCTCTCATCCTAATCCATGACCTTTGAAATAGACTTGAATGTCACCCTATTTGAGAAACATATTTTCTAACAAGGATACTTTCCTTTTAAGGTTCCTAGAAATGGGGTTTAAAATCTTAAAATATTTGACCCATGAAATTAAATTTTATTAGAATATAGATTCATCCAATCCATCCCCATCAACACAATCCTAATCCTATCCTCTATAGTAACCAATCATAGTCAAACTTTCCATCTACCAATCATAATCTTAATCATGACTTTCCCTATCATACTATCAAAGTTATTTCTATCCTGTTAACCATGTCCAATACAATTCTATCTCCTAAGTCACATCCAATAACATCTTCCCTCTATATCTAGTCATTAGTATACCCCAAAACAAACATCTAAGTCAAATGCTTCCATGTTGAAGAGACTATGAAAAATAATAATATACTTCGCTCAATGTTTACATAGAACCTATCTTTCATCAGTTGGCTACCACAACTAAGATCATCTACCCACACATAATGCCTCTTGATTAAACCAAACCTAAGTCCCCATGGTATAGAAAATTCTAGTATTTTCAATTCCATATAACCCATGGGCATTTTATTAATAGATGCCAAAATTTTAAAAATTACATTTGAGTCCTAATTGAATACAATGACATCAAAATTAAGAATAAACTAGATGAATTTGCATTCGATAATGAATAATAAGGGATATTTCAAGATTCATTTCTTGATCATGATTAAACCCTTTAATTTATAAACCAAGGTCAAGACAATGAACCCATCTTTGACAAAGAATAACCCATAATTTACCAACCATCCACCTATTTTCCATTGCATCAAATCCTTCATTTCCATAAATCCATTTGTCTCAAAGCCTCTATCACTAATAAAAAAGTGAAGAAGGTACTTGTGTGCAATGTTATCTAGTAGGCATTAAAGCATAATCTATCAGCATCACTACAACATTAATATCATCTACATTAGCATCAGAAACAACATCAAATTTAGCATCAACAATAAGATCAAATATGTTAATAACCTATGAATACATATTAAATTCCACAAAATAATCATCCCTTATAGTTGTTGAATATCATTCTAACACCAACCTCTTTGAGGATATCTCCATATGTATAGTCTATTCAAATATCAACTAACAATAATGCATGTATCTTAATCTATGTTAGGACAATAAAGTCATAATATAAACTATGGGAATTCAAGATTAATTCTCAATTGATAATTATGAAAATGTATTTGACACCACCTAATATGCTTATCTTATGGATCGATGCAAAAACCTTAGTGATCCTTTCATAAATCTTGAGGAGGTTTTATCCAATATTTAAATTGGGTATCCTACTAACATCTATAAGAATCATGTTTCCCATTATTCACTCATTTATACCACCAATCCATCCCTTTACTTTCATGCATCAATTATCATTTTATTTTCATCAATAATCACCTCATCACTATCCTTAATGGGAACATACATATGCATACACCATTAGACTCCTCCAAAAGTAATATATCATGTTCTAAATAGACAAGAATCCAAGATTATTTTCAATCAATCAAGTATAGTCATAAAGTCAACTTTGATCTAGAAATAAGTCAAAGTCAAGATAATTTAAATACTTTGTCAAAAAAAATCATCTTCTCCTAGTGAAAACATACTTTAGGTGCTAAGGTACTGTCAAAGTCAAAATTAACATCATCAAATTCAAAAGTCAATTTTATCTAGCGAAACCTTATTTAAGGCACCAAGAGGTAGTCAATGTCAAAAATCATAAAATCAACAAATACACATCATAATAAATCTCAATATGTCTAATAATACTCCAATAATTTAGATCAAAGACCAAAAAGTTCAAAAAAATTGGATCACTTAATATCTATTGTCATGTGGCACAAAACATGAATGACACATCCAATTTCTCTAATGTTGTGTGCAACTACCAGTCCTAATCTTGAATCATCCATCATGCCTCCACATCATATATACCACCATCAAATCTAAGTATTAATCCAATTAATATCATACATCATCTTCCTAATCAACATTATCTCTCATTGGGGCTATGAAGACATCTAATTGCGATGTCTAGAGTACCTTGAATCAAGAGTTAAAAAAGATTACCATGGCATTAGTGAATCCATCATATATAATTTGACCTTAATGACAAAACTATTTATAACTAGTATATGATAATATCATGAAAACATTAGCATCTTTGCATCACACATGCCTCTAATAAATATATATTCCATTTATAAATCAATCAAAAAAGTCAAACATATAATTGAAAAATTAATATAAAAAATCATTTATCTAATGGTGAAAACTGATTTTCTATCCCCATGGGTAAGTACCATGATGAAAATTAGTTTCTAGTATCATGTGTAAATAGTTCATTGTCTATAGTACCTTGACACTTAGGAGTGAAACCCTCTTCACCCCTACAATCATATCCTAACATCCCTCTATGTCGCATTCCTCAACTTCCAACCATCCGTACCTATATCATCCATGTACCGACCATCATTATCCATCCTAAGTATCATGTGCGATCTTATTTTCCATCCTATTGTGTTTATCATTTCTTCTTATCTTGACCTTAGTAAGGGAGTGGATGATGTCTTGAGACATGTTCTAGAATCATATTGGCATATCCTCAAAGTAACATTTGATGACAATACATCTAATCCCCATGCAATGATGTCCTTGGAGATCCTTAGTACATTCCTCATTATTTCTTATCCCCTTTAAGCATCACCTAAATCCCTTCATCAATACATCTACCATCACTCTTCATCTTGGTTGGTAGGATTATTTTTTCCTTTAATAGTAACCTCATTATATATATATATATATATATCCCCAAAAAACCTTAAAAATCATAAAATTCACAAAAATATGAAAAAATCATGAAATACAAAAAATCCAAAAATATCCCAGTCTCCTTGTCTAACATCCTACAAAAAATCTATATCCTTATCCTTATCCATATCCTAGTCACATACACATCATAATAAAAAAAATCCATTAACATCCCATTTCAAGCTCCTAAGACTTAATCCAACTCATTTTATGTCACTTATGACAATATTATAATCTTGCTTAAGAGGTAAAATCATAGCCACCCATTTTGCATAAGTAAACCTCACAATCAGATCACATTAATCATCATCAACCCATCTGAACTTGAGAAATCACATCTAATATCTTATTTAAGCTAGTCTTGTCAAAATCAACCTTGATTAGGATCAATCATAGCCTATTCAAACATAGTCAAACCACATCTTTACTAGTTTGAACCTATCACCAGCTAAAATAAATCAAGTCCAAATTAAGATCTTTAAGCTCCCCATCCAAGTCAAAACTAGTCAAACATATGGCTAATTTTACCTTACCTTATATTAATTAAACTAGCTCATCTATTAAAGTCAAATTTACTCAAAAACACCTTGTCCAAATCTCATTACCCTTCACATTTCAAGTGAAAACTTTGATCAAAGTAAGATTATGAGTCCTTATCCAACAAATCATTTCAGTCATCCATCAAATTTAAATCTCATAACTCATACCATTACCTAGGGATAAATATAATCAAATTGAAACATGACTCAACCATTAATCCCATATGATTTTGTCAATACAATAGACAAGACACTGATCACATAATATACATGTAGATACTTATATGATATTTTATTATGTTTGACTTGTTTGATTGTCTTTTATCATGTATATATTTATGTCTAATATTTTATGCTTATCTACTTGTCTACATTTGTGTCTTTGATTAGGAATTTTGGGAATACCTTTGTGTATATTTTACCTTATTATAGTGTCTTTAACATTTGTGTAATAGCATATAGTAAACATGGCATCTTAATTCCTTTTACCAATGGCACATACACTATGTGTTACTTGCACTTTTTTTTAATATTTTTATTTTTTGTGTCATTCCAATATGCACTTTGGAAAAAATTCATCATGGTCATATACATCTATCATGGTACATAATACATTATTCTATAATAAACATGATTATACATACATATATCTCAATACCATGGTGTTGTTACTTGCACAACATGCCCCATTTGTAGTCTAAAAATGGGGACCCTCCTTTTTTATTTGAGTAGGCTAGCTTTGGTTATCCAAATTTTTCTTATTAGGATGCTTAGTCCAAGGGTGATATATTTTTCATATTTTTTCTAATGATTCATACTTTGGCATAACCCTAGTTCACACCCTTGGAAATATGATGATCATGAGTCTAAACTGGGTCATTTGACATGATTTTCATATAGTTTTCCTTTCAAAAGGCTTATGAGAATCTTGGCCCTTTCTCTCTAGAGAAGGTCATTTATATTTAAATAGCCTATATACCTTTAGCCTTTTGGGGTAGACTTGGATCCTATTCATTCCAAGCTCTAATCGGGTTCTACTGAGCTCTCATTCTACTAAATTGAGTTAAGCGAGCTCAAAATATGCTAATTCCAATTTGGCATGTCGAATCAATCATGTCTAAATATCCAAACTCAATGCCTTATCCATTTTCATTATTTTAATTTGGAGCTTGAGTCTTTAAATTACCCCCCACATCCTTTCATGTGTCACTATAAAATTATTTTGAAGTTCTTGGCCAATTTAAAAAGTTTCTAAGTAGAAGCTTCCATGGGCCTTACGATCATGCCATGTGGCTTGATTTTAGTGACCTAACTCCATGGGGGATTAATCAACAAGAAATAGTTCCATGAAATTGAGGGTTTGATAGGTCACCATGTGGAAACATATTAGGAGCCTAGGATACTAGGTAAATAAGGGAATGTAAGTAAACCAATAAACCCAAGGCCCCAAATCCTTAAGAGTTCACCACATGGTGACATCCTGGGAGCCTGGGACCATGAAGATGAAATCTACACAATAACTAGTTGAAGGCCTAGCTAGCCTAGCTCATTAGGATGATGCCACATGGTATCATATTGTGTAAATATACCATGGACCCAATTTGGTGAGGGACTAAGATATGGCACCTTGATTATGTTAGCATTCCTTTAAGATTAAATTTTATGGGCATATACCCATCACCAAATCATAAACCCTGGGCCTCTATGTTAATAAAAATGTGCCATGTGGTATTCAATAGGCTCAAATTTTATGGTTGTCCTAAATTTAAAAATTATTGAGGGCCCAAAGAGGATGTTGGTTGATTAAATGTCAAAATTTTAATGGCTAGGTGGGCTTCATAATAACATTATTTTATTTTGAAGTTCTTGGTCTAAATTAATGATAGATCTATATATGCTTTGTATGTAAAGAAGGGCCTATGTTTAAATTAAAAAATGAAAAATGCAAATTTTTATATCCTAATTTTAAAATATTTCATTTATTTCTTATATTTTATCAAATTTGGTTATAGTTTATTTATTTGTGATTCAATCATTTTAGTGATTTTGTGTTGACATCTCTTCAAAGGTTTTATGCTTAATCAATTCATTCATTCTTGTATGGTTCAAATTTTAATATGAGCCATTGATTTGGATGTGTTTACTCATTAAGGACTCTAGGAATTTAACCAAATAAAAATATAAACATAGGCTAGTGTAATTAAAGAACCATTTGTCAAAATAAAGGTATATAGTATAAGAGCATAATATTATATATGACAAACTTGAGTTGGTGTAACATGAAATACCATTGATAAGTCAAAAATTTCAAGGCTAAAGGGGTTAAGTCATGGTATATATGTAATAAAAAATGAGATACCTAATACAACTCCAAACCAATGAGATATTGATATATGTAAAATGATGGATGAGATGGCAGATCTTAAAGTAATCAATTGGTGATCAAAGAATGATGGCAAGGAAATAAGCATGAGTAGATCAATCCCAAGACTAATGAATGGTTTTATTATTTATATAATCTATTACATGTTGAAGGTTATGCATGGACTAAATAAAATCAATAAATTAAGTAGAATGAATCACTTGGTGATTCTAAGTAGTGATTAGCTCACCCAGTCTAGTCATGACTTTGGCATGCATAGTCTTGGTTGAGTTGGCATTCAACGTGAAACATATTATCTTGGAAACTAGGGGAATTTAAATGGAATCATATATCACCCTCATATATATATATATATATATATATATATATATATATATATATATATATATATATATATATATATATATATGTATATATATATATATATATATACATATATATATATATATACATATATATATATATATACATATATATATATATATACATATATATATATATATACATATATATGCATATATATATATATATATATATATATATATATATATATGCTTTTTTATAATCCTTTCTTAGGGTTGGCTCATGGTGGATTAATAACTACACTGTGAACCCAAATATTTTCTTTGTGACGTTTTCTACTACTTTTTAAGGAATATATCCCTTATACTATTAGTTTATTTGTTAATAAATTGTTTTATTACATTAAAAATGATTATAATCACCTATGCATTTTGATACTTTAAAGGTTGTTAAGATTGTAAAACCATATCCTACACATGTATATGGTGGTCATGATATTTTAATCTTATATATTTATATTACTAGACTCTTACACCATAATTGGGTTTAAGTTGTGATAATTTTGGCTCAAAAAATGATTGGTTTTAGTGTGTGTGCTCAATCATACATTAAAAAAACATATTTAGTGTCACCAAGATTTTTTCTCTCTTTATCATTCCTCTTTTACATTTTCTTTATGATGATAGGTTAATCTAGGTTGAAAAAAATATGGATATGCATTATAATATTGGTTTATTAATTTTTTTTAGTGTTTAAAAATAATTAATTATATACATGTGATAAAACTACTTATAAATTAGTTGTTTACTTATCATGTTTATTTTTAGAAACTATGATTTATATTTGAGGCTAGGCCCTATGAGTATTATCCAGGGAAATTAAAACCTCTTTCTAAATGTCTAAGATAGGGATATCAAAGAGATTCAATTTGTAAAAAGTCCCCTTGCATGGAATGTCTACACATCAACCTATTGAGTGAATGTGAGCATACTAATACCTAGTACATTTAGACCATGGAAAAGAATTTTCCTCATAAGATCTTCTTCCTTTCAAAAGAGTCTTAACAAAACCTTACCTAATTATTGTTATGTCAAAATAACTACCAACATGTTTGAGTGATATAAGGATCTGCCCATGAACACAAATTGAATCACAACAAAATCTCAAACTAGGACATTTTAGGAACCTTTATTTTCACATTAAGTTATAAAATAGTTTAATCTAGAAAGTAAAAGGATACTATTGGAGACTTAGGTTGAACCCTAGATAAAAGTAGATGTGTTCAAGTTTGAATCTCAAACCTATTCTAACATGGGAATGACCATAGGCTATGGGTTACCTAATTTTGGGTTAGATCTCTAGGGTTTGTGATGAGGCTAGCTCCTTAGATATGACAATTTGAATCTTTTTTTCCTAAAACTTAATCTATTGGGATGAAAGGGGGAGAAAATTCATGAATTAAAACCTAATAAAAGTGGTGGTGCATCAAATTTTCAATGATTCATTCTCATTTTTGACACATTCATGAGTACTAATAAATCCAATGGAGACAAGAATTGATCATATTAAATAACAAGGTTTCAAACGTGAGTATTTTGTGTGAAGGTTGAAAAGAGACCTAAAACTTAAAGGACATAAAAATATAGGTCTGTGTAAGACATTATGGACTTATGACACTTTAAGAGAAACCTCACTAGATAGCACTTCACAAAACCTACAAGAAACTAACCATCTTGATGTAGGGTACATGAAGGACACATAGGTGATCAATAAGCAACATACACTCTGTAAATCAAACTCCAATAAAGTACACATTTAATCTAAATTTTTATTGTGTTACTTCAAAATAGTTTTCAAAGCGATCTTAGCCAAGGTTTGCTATATCTAGCTAAGGAATGAAAATCAAGAGGTTAGTTCCTACATTTATAGGTAGAAAGAAAAGCTAGGGAGATACATTTTAGTGCTGAAAGGGTCACTAATGAGCTCAACTCCTCTTATAACAATAGTTACAACTACCTTACATTTACGCCCCTTAAAAACTTTTAATTGATTAGGGCCACCTCAAAAAATAGTTTCAACAATCATGCCATTCCTTCTCCCACTTCTCCCTGCATTGGTGTTCTTTAAAAGCTCTTAACTGATCAAGATCCATTATAAAACACTCTCTTTATTATAAGCTTAGCCATAACATACATTTTGGACACATATTGTCATCTCATTTACTCCTAGAAGTTTGCTTTCAATGTTGGCCATTAATCCTTGACCTTATATGCACTATTGATCGCCCTTTACATGGATTGAATGTGTAACATTAATTTAACTAATAGCTACCATGGTTATGACACTTGGTATATTTTCATTCATTTTCAAGATCCACTGACTAGTTGACCTTTCTCTCATCATTGATCTACTTTTCAATGATGGATCATGCACCATTGATCAGCTTGGACCTACTAACTTTATCAGTGACTACGCACCATTAGATATTCATATGGGCACTTGAGATATTTCCTCTTATCATCCATGTATTAATCTTAAGATACAATGACTTTTTTATTATGAACTCACTATTGATCTTTGATTCATAATTTAATGAGCTCCTTGGGATCTTCCAAACCCACTAATATCATTAATATTTTACTCACTATTAGATCTTGACTCAAGCTTCCATGATTTGGACACTTGTCAACCTTGAATTCAACCTTATGAATATTTGAATTCAAACAGCTATTTTATGAGGCCCAATATATTATGTCTTCATGCACGTCCCACTCTATAAGTTCAACTTTGGAAGCTTATAACTTGAGATAGATAACTCATCAAGATACAAAATTTGTAGGGGACTTTCTCAGCATGAAAAAAATCATGTCCATGTGGTCTTTTGGCCTTGAATAATTTCCTAAGTGTATTTATCAAATGTATAACTAGACTAGCCTATTTATCTATGTGTGACATGCTTTTGGTAGTCTAGTTCTTCTAGACTTATGCAAGAATGATTATCTCTTTAGAAGGCTATAATGAACTTCTAAGACTTTATGTAACCTGATTCATGCCCATGAATGCTTATGAACATTATGAAAATCTACTAATATCTTGTCTCTTGCAATTATAAACCTACTTCTAAGCCATTTTATCATTTACTCCATCATGAACTCTACTCATCCTCTCTATCTAGGCAAAATATTGGTATATGGGCCAAATTGGCTAACATTTCTAGTGACTCAGTTGGCTTGACTTGCCTACTAGTCATGTAACCTAGAATTTGATCAAGATTTCTCATGATGACTAAAAAAATGAAGTATTACTTATAAAAAGGATTTTGTCTAACTCCCAAAAACACTTTAAATCAATGAGACATAGATAGACAACATGAAAGAAACAAAACACACCAAATAACTACCTAAATAATATAAAAACAACAAACAAAGCAATGTGTAAGAACGCTTGGAGGTAAAGAAAAAACTTACCTATGTACAAAGATCATGAGATAACACTAGTTGTATAATTTAAGATACCTCCCATTGACAAGAATGGAAAAAATATCTCCATTTAACCTAGCAAGCTCAAATGCATTGCTCTCTTTTCAACATGTGATAACATAAGGCCCATTCCAAAGATTATCAAACTTAGAGTGCTTTCCTAGTTTTTCATAGTCTTCATCCCATTTAAAGACTATATCACCTTCTTGGAATGTATTTGAAGAGGATTTATTGTCAAATGACCTCTTCACTTGGTACTGATTAGACCACATGATGTGCATAATAGTGTCCCTTGTCTCCTCTAGCTGTCTTAGTTCATTTAACCCTATCTTCATAGCACAATCCTCTAGGAGCTCAAGTTGGTGTGTAAGCTCTAAAACAAGTAGTTCAAGATAAACATGAATTTTGGATTCTTTCCCATAAACAATAAGGTATGATGAGTTTCCAATAGCTTTCTTATGTGTCACTCTATCTACCCATAGGGTAGTCATCAATCTAGTATGCCACTCCCTTTAACTATCCTCCAAAGTTCTATTGATAATCCTCAATAAGTTCTTATTTATCGACTCTACTAGTCTATTACCCAGTGGGTAATAGTTAGAGGATTCCTTGAGAAAAATTCCATTTAAAATACCCCACTCACATACCTTATTTTTGTTTAAGGCCAATACATTATTCAAAATGATTGTAGAAGGCACACCAAATATGGTCACAAAGCTATCGTAAAAGTCCAAAACAAAATATTCATTATCTTCCTTAAGGGAAATTGATTTAACCCATCTTATAAATTATTCTGTAGTTGTAATGATCCACTTATCTCCTTTAATTGAATATGGGTGTATCATCCGTATGAAATCTAAGCCCAATTGCATGAAGGGGTATTATACTTGTATGGGCTGTAAGGGAAGGGCAAATAGTTTCTACTTTATAATATTTTTAAGAGTGTGTATATATAATTTTTTTTTCCAAAATTACCTATCTCTAATGATCTTAGAGGTTTTGTTCTTAGCATCAAAGTCTACACCAGCTAGACCATCATGGAACTATTCAAGCATCTTGTCTATTTGGCATGATTTCACACACCTCAAAATCATGCCTCCTATGTCTCTCTTGAAGATTTATTTATCTATTAGGACATAAGGTATAATTTTTAACATGAAGTGTCTTATATTGGATATATCTATTTCCATCTGACATTATCCTGACTTAAGAGATATGAGTATATTATGTGTCTAATTAAAAGGTGTATTGTATGCAACTGCCTGTTGGTTATCATGGACTACCAATACTTGATATTTATCTTATTTTACCTCTTATTTAAGGTTTTAACATAACACTCTACCCCTTAAATTTTTTTTAACTCTCACTTGAAGGTCTTACTCTATGCATTTTGTCACCAATCCATCTCTTTTCTCATTGAGGTCTCTATTGAGTATAAACTCTTTAATACTTGGGGGTATGATATTAATATTGGAGATCATGTGCCTAAACTTATTCAAAACTCTCACTACTTCAATAATATGTTTTTATATAAAAAAATACCTCTCTTAATACCACTCTATGTCCTAACTAAAGAAATCAATAGGCTATTCCAAACCTTGCTCGTTCTGCTACATCAACATGGTAGAGATTTCATCCAACATGGAGAAGGCATAAAAGTAGAATTATTTATTAAAATTAGGATCGATAAGTTTAAGTTTATGAGAGATGGCCTCCTTGATGGCCTAAAAACTCCTCTTACCTATTTTAGTCTATGTAAACTCCTTGAATTTTCTTAACATGTGAGTAAGAGGCCTGACTAGCTCTGCAAAGCTTAGGATAAAACTTCTTATAAATTAATATTTATCAACAAAATCTATAGACACTTCTTATTCTTGGGAAAGGGTAAGGATAATATGGACTCAACTCTTTTAGGGTCTATGTAATGTCCATCCTTGGACACTACATGACCTAATAGCATGGCTTCATGAACACCAAATATACATTTCTTAGGATTTATTAGTATACCAAACTCTCTAGATCTTTAAAATACTAACCTCAAGTGAGCAATGTGATTATTTGGGACCTTTGAGAAAATAATTACATCATCTAAGTAGATGAGCACTATGTCATTGATTAACCTTTCAAAGGTAACATCCATTTCCATTTGGAAAGTTTCCCCAACATTGGATAGTCTAAAGGGAATTTTCATGTATGCATAAGTACCCCACTTTATGGTGAAGGCAATATTATGCCTATCTTCTTCCTTGACCATAATCTAATTATAAATAGTTTTACCATCAAAAAATGAGAACCTCTAAGAACCTACCACCTTTTGAATACTCTGATCCATTAAGGGTAGTTGTAGACATCGAAATTGTGTCTAACCCTTATCGTCCTCCCCTTAACCCCCATTTTATTCTTCCATGCCTATTTAACCCCTGTCGACCATTTTCCCATGAGCCTTGACCCTAGCAGCATGTAAAAATGAGCAGAGAGCTAAAGCTAACCTCTGTCCCCATTCTACATCTGTCGACAATGGTCACTACCCGGTCGATGTCACTGATGTCGATCACTTCTCGGCCGGCGTCGACAGTCCTGCTGGCGTCGGTTATCCTTAACACTACGTTCTTGACCCGAATGCAGGAACCGTTATCCATTATCCATTTGGTTGCCAATCTATTTCTCGATCGGTTATCGGACCTTCCTTCATATCAATCAGCAACCTCTTCATTCAAATGATCAGCGAACTCTTGCATCCAACCAATCTGCAATCGATCTCTCATATCCTCTCTCTCTGGTACAGGTATTTTGCTTCAGTCATCTTGCTAGAGGTCTACTACATCGAACTTCTGCAACATAGCGACAACATCAATCATGTCTCCAAATTTTATCTTCAGTGCATAACAGGTAAGCATTTGTTTTGTGTTTTTATTTCATTTTCTGGTTATTGTTTTTATTTAATATTACCACCCCGATCTAGAGTTAGACCATAGCCCCGACATGACTTCCTCCTGTATCGCCTCTATCCACCCTCTGTAGAATATACATTCTGTAACTCTACCTAGATCCCTGTACAAACCCTCAAACAATCCCTCTGACTCCTAAACTGGCTTCCCAAATCCTCAGACAAAAACTTTAGACTCTTCTGAAATCCAAAAACTCTGTCCAGACCCGACCAGACCCCTTCCAAAATTGTTGCCCCGACCGGCGCCAGTCATTACCCCTACCGACACCGGCACTTTAACCAACCTCGGCACCCTTCCTTGACTGACACCGGCACAGAGACCGACACCGGTGACTGTGCAGAGTAGTTTGATGCATATCAGGTACGCATTCTGCTTTTTGTCTTTTATTTCTTTCATTTTGTCTTTCATTACTTCTGCTTTCGTCAAATATTCTATTTTTTATTAGTGGGTTGATATCCCTTAAGGAAGTCTTCATACTTCAGGGATCAAGCTTTTGCTTGACAGCCCATCGTCTCCTCGTCTAATGTTTTTTGTGTTTTAGTCTCTTTTTCTTCGCAAGTGTCATTCCTCCATAGCCAAAGAGGAGTACCTTCCAACGTCTAATTTCGGTGCGCATGACTACATACGGGTATCTTCTAACCCTAGACCATCTTTTAGTTTCTCATTTCTATCTTTTGAATGTGAAAGTGAATTTAGCGTAAAAACATTCTGGCACGCTCGGTGGGACCCTAGGGCCTTCCTTGGGTTCTTTCTTTCTTTCATTCATATAGGTGCATTAGGTTCCTTCCTTTTCACCTCTTTCATCTCTTCTAAATGACATCATAAGCACGACTAAAAAGAACTTTTATTTTCTTTCTTGCACTTCTAGACTAGTCAAAACTCATATTCTTCGACCCTTTCTCCATTCGTCTTCATATGAACAAACATTTCGACTTGGGCTTAAAACACATTGCACTTTCATTTTCTGCTTGCTTGCATTTCTTAGACCACACTTAGTAATTAATAACCGCATATTGAATTAATCTAGTCCACTTGATGTTACATGACCAAACCACTTACACAAAACAAACATCTTAACTTACCTGAGATAAGGCCTGACTAGGATTTCATCACCCAGCGGATACCTTACCCGTCCTGATGATCTTACTTGGATTTCATCACCAAGGGGAAAGCCCACTCTATTCTCTGGCAGAGTCTAAACTCTAGGGGAAGTATATTTTGGCTAAGCGGGCCTAGTTTATCACTGGACTCGTGAAGTGAGGGGAGCTTGCTCCTTAGCACTAGGCATTGTACGAAACCTAACATAGACTTCTTGAGCACCATAACTAGCCTAAAACCATCCATAGACTACTTCTTCTAGGACCCGACTCAAAAGCCAATCTTCCTCTACACACATTCTAAGGCATAAGCCACTATAATCCTAATAATTTACTCTTAGGGTTTTAGGATCTGCTTGTGTTCTTCATCTTTTTAGTTCTTATCTGCTTGTTTGAGATTGTGAGGATGTTCTTTCTTGCCTTGAATGGTTCTGACTTGTAGTCAAGCCAAGACTCTAGTCGATCACGCGAGGCATCACCCACTTTCGTCTACCCCGTCCATAACCAGTGAACTAATGGAGTTCCACTCGGACACTGAAAGAACTCCTACTAGACCATCCCCTACCCAGACGCCTATTGTCCCAGAAGGGGACCAAGATTTTGCATGATTCTTAGACCTCAATGTCAAAGCCTTGCAGCACTATCTCATGAATAGCCGAACGCGAGACTCCTTGGGCAATCCAATCTATGGAATGCCGACCTCTCTTCTCGAGACTGCGGCCATATCAACAGCATCCATAGTTCAACCTTTAGACACCCAGGCTATTGCCTCGACCAATGACCAGCCTTTGACCAACCATCCAAGTGTTGCCTCTCCCTCCATCTTTGGGCCCACTTCCACTGGGGTTTTGGCCCCCTATCAACCTCAGCCCACTCAACCAACTCTCTACCCCCTTTCAAAATCTGGTCATCTCTATTCTGCCTACCCTTATCCCTATCAACACTAGGGTGGATACCTATCCATTAGACCATGTTACCACTAACCAACCTCCCATAGCAATGACGAGCCTAGCCATGCCTTCTACCCAACCATCCTTAGTCTCCTCTTCTATCCCTACGACTAGTCATCCGTACGTTGCACCCTTACTGGTACATCCGACTACATTGTATACCTCTTCTAGCCTCTTTCAAGCACCTTACAATCTATGGGGCACTCCACCCACTAATCTGTCAGTAGATATCATCAAAATGCTGATGGATAAGATGTCTAGCCTAGAGACCTCTATTTCTGGCTCACGCAATACTCTGTCATACGAACAAATTTGCAATGAGCCCATCCATCCTTCTATCCCGATCTGACCATATCCCAGCTAGTGGGAACTTCCTAAGTTTTCTCATTTTCAAAGCAAGGAAGACCCACAACAGCACTTACGGGCATTTAGACATGCCTGTTACCTTATCGCCCACGATGATGCGTTGCTTTTATGCACATTTCCTATGTCTCTCTTAGGTGCTGTGCTTGATTGGTACAACTCCCTTGCCAACCATTCCCTCTTCACGTTCACTCAGCTAGCTCAACTCTTCCTTGATCATTTCTCTATTAACATCACCAAGAAGGTCTCAATCATAGAACTTTATTCTATCTACCAATTTGAGGATGAATCCATAGCTGAATTCGTTGCTCGATGGAGGGGCCTCATCAATCAACTCTCCTTTTCCTTACCCCAACCTAAACTTATTGAACTTTTCTCCCAAGCCTGTGCCAGACATATTTCTTCCACCTTAAGGGTTCAAACCTTCCGCACTTTTGACGAAGCCTTCACGATGGCTCGTAAACTTGAGTTACGTGCCGTCAAGGAGAATAAAGTCAAGTTGCAGAGCAAGAATCCTAACTCCAAGACCAATGACCCCTCTTTTAAGCCTTCCTCATCCAATCCTAAATCTAAAGCTTCAGCAAATGCTATGGTCGTTAGATCTTCCTCCTCTTCCCCTTCAACTAACCAGCCTGAGCTATCCACGTCTCAGAGCGCCACCTGCCAATTCTAGCAGAGGTACATACAGTGACAGTATACTTCACTCAGAGAATCATACACGTCTGTGCTAGAAAAACTCGTCAAACAGGGGGTCCTCAATCTCCCCTAGATCTGACCACCTCCACAATTTGATCCCTCATGTGCCATCCCTGCGTGGTATAGGGAAAACAACTTCTGTAACTATCACTGTGTTAAAGGACATGACACGGGAAACTGTAAGACCCTTAAAAACATCATCCAAGATATGCTAAAAAAGGGTGACCTCATCCTCGACAATCTTAATGTGCCACCTAATCAGGGCATCAACATCTTCAAGCAACCATTCCCCAATCATCCACCAACTCAAAACAATGTCCAGACCTTGACTGACAACATTCACGAACACAACATACGAATAGTCAATACAGTCTTGCCCTTCATTTCTGACCAACCTCAAGAGGTGAGTCCACCCATCAGTCCATCACATGTGGACAAACTTCTTTCTCTGGTTAGTTCTCCATCAACCTCTCTCATCTTGGAGGACGCCTCGACCTTACCAATACCGTCAGTTTCACCATCCTCCTTCTTGCTGCCCATGGAGGACCCGACCCTTCCTACTCCTCGATCGCAAGTGGAGGGCACCATCATCCCTACCCTTTACCCGCTTGAGGAGCCTCATTCTCTGATTTCTTCTCCACCCAGGGAAGAACCTGCCTCTCCTTTGTCTCCAACCATAGATGAACCTATCACGACTCCATCATGCCTTGGGTCTGAGACCGCTACACCAGTCTCATCTTCAACCCCACAACCATCCACATCCTCTCAAAGACCCAAACCCCATCCAACATATTCTCAGCCATTTTCCTGACTAGTGGAGAAACTCGAGCTTCTCCCTTCAAGGAAAGTGGAGCATCAGGGATTGTGGGAACGTCTCACAGCTCTTCAACATGCCCGTGCCCTCTCATCTCATGTAGTTAATCCTCCCATGGCAAAATCTCCCAAGACCCTTAACAAAGACCATACCCCCATTTCTAAACCTCAACCAACCCCATCAAAACCAAAATTTGCATCTACCCCATCTAAACCTATCAAGTCACTTGGCGTTGACCCTGTCTCCAACCTCACTCATTCGCAAGTGAAGGTGGACCTAGACCATACCTCGACCAATAGTAGTCTTCAACCCAAGTCAAAGAAGACTGCTAAACCACAGAGGTGAATGCCTCCTCCTCCATCACCATTGCCCTCCATTCTTGGCCCCCATCCTTTGACCTTAACTAGAATCCTTCCCACTCTAACCTTTAATCAAAACCGGTTGCCTCCTTTGCTTCCTTTGCCTACCTCCAGCCTACCCTCTCCTAAAAGGGTGGTACCTCTCATGAAGAAAGTGTCGTCTCCCCCTGTCGCCGCACTGTCAACCCAAAAGGTGGTACAGAAGCCTCCTCCAACTTAGCCCAAGCAAAAGTCACTAGTATCGCACACATCGATGAGCACGGACCCTTTAGTGGGCTCATACTCTTTGATCTTGCACCGACTTTTGTAGACTTCCAGCATAACCCTTCCACCCATCAGGCCTTTCCAACCTCTCAGGTCTAAGCCCTCCTAGTTTGATGACACAAAAATTTGCTTATATCATTGTACGCCAGGACATAATACCGAGACTTGTTGTGCCCTCAAGACTGTCATTTGCCGCTATCTAGAGAAAGACACTCTTCTCTTTGAGGACACTCTCGACCGACCCCTGACTCCTTCTCATAACCCTTCGACCTCTTCAAACCCATCAACATCTCATCAGCAGACCACGACCCCTTCATCTCCTTCACCCCCTATCTTTGAAATCAATGCCATTCACATAACCACCAGGTCACAAAAGGACAAGATGAAGGAAAAAGCCGCCATTCCTTGGACCTACACTTTTGTCCAGCCACCTCAACCACCTAAGCCCAAGATTTATATCCTTGGTGCACCTCAACCTTCCTCTTCTTCTTCTGCTTCCAGACCAATTCATGACTTTATGTTGAAACAGCTTCACCAGATGCCTGTGAAGATGTCCCTTTATGACCTCATTCAAACCTGAGGACCCCCAACCACTTGCTGCCCTTGTCCACTCTTTAGCCCCTATTGCCTCCATCACATTCAGTGATTATGAGATTCCCACATCCAACACAGAAGATCAGGATGCTACCCTCTTCATCACTACCTATGTTGATCAGACACACATTAAACGTGTTATGATCAACAGAGGCACCAGCATCAACATTATATCCACCCATGCCTTTAAACAGTTGGCTCTTCCCAAGAATTGCGTCTCCAAAACTGACATGATCTTGTGCTTGTTTAATGACACCATTACCACGACCATTAACACATTCATCCTTCACATTTACATTGGTCCACGCACAGTCCTAGAGCTCTTTTATATCATCAAAAGAGAGTTTTAATATAACATCTTGCTGGGCTGACTTTGGATCTGTGCCATGGCCTGTGTCCCCTCCACCCTGCACCATTATGTGAAATTCGAGCACGAAGAGCAAGTCCATATTATTCCCGCTGACCCTTCACCCTTCAAAAATTGTAACACCACCTACCATCCAAATGACGTCCTCATTCCTATCAAGCCATCAATCTCGAAACCGCCTCCATCTGTGGAAGCTTCGACCAGTTCACAATAGGTGGTCGCCCTCACACCTCCCCTTCAAGCGATGACCACAGACCCCATGGAAGACATCTTCCAAAGACTTTCATTAGGGGAGTATCGCTTGCTGGCCTTAGACATGTTCCAAACTCTACAAGAGTATGGATGCCTTCATCACATCCCTAGTTATGACCATCGGATCGGGATGATCGTGCCTTATGGTCCTCCTCACCTCTGAACCAACCTTGTCTATGGGGGGCTCAATCAAGCTCCTACTGATTGCAATCCTCTTTCTTCACCTCAACCTTTCACATCAAACTTCTCATTTCTTGGCAACCCCACCTTTGCACACACTTACCTTTATAGGTGTGCATGGAAGGGTTTTGGTTTCGAACGCTATGAGCAGGGCTCCCATCAGCCCATCAAACCGCTCAACAATGATGATGCCAAGAAATGATATGGCCTGGGATATCATGACCCCACTCAGACCCCTGTAGACCTTTGCCCCGAACCAACCATTGACCAATCTCCTCCAGGCTCACCCATTTCTCCTCCTTCACCTACGGAGTTAGTGGTTTCCATCCCTCCTAGTTTTTTTTCCATAAACACCATCTGCCTGGAACCCTTGACTTATCAACTCAATGGGGTGTCTAGATCTCTCCCTCTCATTTTTCCCAGCATGGTAGAAGCTGAGTTGGTGACCATTCACACTGTCCACTGCATTGACGATGATGCCATTCTTTCCTACATGGGTGCCGATGACTCTTTCATCTAGCGCTCTCTCCCTTCTGAGACCCAAGTTATGTTAAATGAATCAACCATTGACATCAACCTCCCTTCTTCTGATGTTCCTCATGTCTTAAAGATTGGTCAATCTTTAGATGCTCAAGAGCAGCTTGACTATACCCAGTTCCTCTTAGACCATAGCAAGGTCTTTGCCTGGACCTATCGTGACATGCCTGGCATCGACTCCACCATTGCTACCCATAACATTGTCACCAAACTAGAGGCTAAGCCTGTTAGGTAAAAGCTTTGAAAGATGCATCCTCGCATTGCCCTCCTTGTCAAAGAGGAGCTTCAGCACCTCCTTTCTGTCTCCTTCATCTAGCCCATCGATTATCTATAGTGGGTCTCTAACATTGTCCCAGTCACCAAGGTGATTGGGGGGATCCAGATCTGCACAGACTATCGTGACCTAACTTAGCCTATCCCAAAGATGACTTTCCTCTTCCTAACATTGGCCAGCTTATTGATCTCACAGCCGGCCATGAGATGCTATCTCTCATGGATGGGTTTTCAAGATATAATCAAATCCTGATTGCTCTGGAAGATTAGCACAAGACCACTTTCATTACCCCATGGGGGACTTTCTGCTATTGAGTCATGCATTTCAGCTTGAAGAACACAGGTGCCACTTATCAGCGTGCCATGACTTATATTTTCCATGATCTCCTCCACAAAATCATGGAAGACTATGTGGATGACCTGCTCGACAAGTCCAAGCTTCACCATGACCATTTAACCATTCTCAAAATCATTTTCTCTCACCTTCTTCAATACAATGTCTGCCTTAACCCCAAGAAATGTGTCTTTGGGGTCCTCTCCGGTAAGCTTCTCAGCTTTATCATTTCTTTTCGTGGCATCGAGATAGATCCCACCAATATCTGTGATATCCTTGAAATGCCGCCCCTAACCAATCTCAAGCAGCTTCACAGTCTACAAGGGAAGCTCCAGTCTATTCACCATTTCATCTCGTAACTTTTTGACCACTGCCAACCTTTTCATCATCTCCTTAAGAAGGACATCTCTTTTACATGGGATAAGGACTGTCAAGAGGCTTTTGAAGCCCTTAAATGCTATCTGGTCTCTCCACCAGTCCTCATTCCACCTAAGGATGACCAACCCTTCTACCTTTACATCTCTGTCACCAACCATTCGTTAGGTGCCATGATCGCACACCAAGATGAGCATCACCGTGAGCAAGCGGTCTACTATATCAGCCAAACACTGGTTAACTATGAAACTCAATATACTCATACCAAGAAACTCTGTTTGGCATTAGTCTTTGCTGCTACCAAGCTCTACCACTATCTTCTTAATCACAAAACCTTTGTCATCACTCACACCGACCCTCTTAAGTTTATGCATTCTAAGCCATATCAACATCAACGTATGGCTCGGTGGCTCATGCTGCTTGCTGAGTTCGATCTCGAATTCATCCAACAAAAATCCATCAAGGGGTAAACCATCACTGATCAATTGGCAGATACCCCTCTTCCCAACAATCAACCTTCATAGTGCGAGTTCCCTAACGAGTCTATCGCTGCGCTTTCCACCGATGACACTGTCTACCAAATGACCATGTTTTTCGATGGCTCCAAATGTCAACTTGGTGGGGGTGCAGGAGTCATTCTCATCCCACTCGATGGTGAGCCCATGCCTTTGTCTTTCAAGCTCGACTTTAATTATACCAATAATATGGTTGAATACGAGGCCTTAATTTTAGGACTTTAGACTGCCCTTTCTCTCAGCATCAAGTCCATCAACATCTTCAGCGACTCGTAGCTCGTTGTCAATCAAGTCAACGGTTCATACCTCTGTAAAAATGAAATTTTGCAAAGGTACAAAAACTGTGCTGACATCTTCCTTGCATCTTTCAACCATTACCTCCTGCAGACTATTCCTCGATCCATGAATAAGTTTGCTGACACCATGGCTTCTCTCACTTTGCATATCCCATCTTCCTCATCTACATCTAGACTTTTTGTCATAGTGCATCGTGTGCCGTTGCCTTCCTATATCTCTCCTAACATTAATCATGTCAACACTATAGACTCCAACCCACAAGATGTTTGGTATAAGCAACTTGTGGACTTCTTATCTTTGTCTGTCATTCCTCCTAACCTCTCTAACAATGCATGGTGAGATTTTATCAAGCGTACAGCTCACTATACCATGCTAGGGGGTCTTCTCTATAAGCGAGGCTTCGATGGCCTCCTTCTTCACTGTCTCACTTCCACTGAAGCATCTCAAGCCATTAAGCAAGTCCACGATGGGATTTGTGGTAGACATTTTAGTGGGCATTCGGTTGCCAAGTGCATCCTTCGTCTGGGATATTATTGGCCCACCCTTCATCAAGATTGTAGCGACTATGTTCAGCGTTGCATCAAGTGTTAGTAGCACTCTAACTTGCTTCATCTTCCTAGTTATGCCTTACAAGTTGCTCAAGATTTCTGGCCTTTTTCTCAGTGGGGCTTAGATCTCATCGATGAGATTAACCCTCATTCATCTCTTCGTCATCAATCCATCACCACCACCACCAAGTATTTCACCAAGTGGGTGGAAGCTATTCCTCTCATCTCCACAAAAGCTGACAAGATTGTTGACTTCATTAGCACCCACATCATCTATTGTTTTGGTGTCCCTCACAAAATCATCACCGACAATGGCAAGTCTTTCAAAAACAAGACCGTCCAAAAACTCTGCGACTCATTTGTCATCAAGCTCAGTTTCTCTTCACCTTACTACCCACAAGCAAATGGGCAGGCTGAGGCTTCCAACAAAATTTTGACTAAAATTCTCATGAAGGTGGTCAACAACATAGGAAGGGATTGGCACATTCACATTCCTTTCACTTTGTGGGCCTACTGCACTAGCATTCGAACCTCCACGGTGCTACCCCTTTCTCTCTCATGTATGAAATAGAGGCTATCCTACCTCTCAAAGTATAGATCCCATCTCTTCACATCTCTCTGCATGATATTCTTTCTAATGATGACTTTCATCAAGATCGCTTAGCTCAACTTGAGTTACTTGATGATCACCGCCTTGCTGCCCTCAACCATCTCCATGTCTATCAACATCACATCAAACGAGCCTATGACAAAAATCTGTGAGAATGAGATTTCAATATCGGAGACATCATCCTCAAAGAGAATCAACACATGACCAATATGGAGCAAAGTAAATGAGGCAAGTTTTCCCCTAATTGGCTTGGACCTTTCATTATCACGCACAAGTATGGATCAGGGATGTATCGTTTGTCTTCCCTCGATGGATGACTAGAACCTGAGCCTCTTAATGCATTGCATCTATGACCATTCTACTGTTAGTCGAGTACTCATCCACTTGACATTTATCTTGAGCTCATCCCTTGAGCAATCCCCATCCTCTTAGTCCTCATTCCTTTCAACGCTACTCCCCTTAACAAATCCTATATACCCCTTTTATACAGTATGGATGCTTTGTCCTAATAAAAGGGAGCCCTTGAACTTCTATAGTCTTGTCCATGACTCACATTTTTGTCAAGACAAATCAAGATGTCAAAATATCCAAGGTCACCAAATCAGAATCAAAAGGTAGACTGCTCCCTCGAAGGACAGCTATACTATCATTGTTTTAGCTAATAGACTGCTCTCTCGAAGGACAGCTATTCAAAGCCCTTATATATAAAGCAAATATAGACCACTCCCTCGAAGGATGGCTATGACTAATTCTTGCTACAAACAACAATCTTTCTTAGAAGCTTCCCGCATTGATCAGCTTCGTAAATGACCACCAAGCAAATGACATCTCTATGCAGACTTCCCGCATTGATCAGTCTGCACCAAAAAAAAATGGGTCATGGACTTAGCTTGTAGTTGTCTCAAGGTCTCCTATAAAAAGGGGCAAAAGTTATATCTGATCTAAAATGGGTTACCCTATCCTCCTCCTATCATAACACCTGCTCAAGGGACTTCGAGCTCACTTTAATGTGAAAGTGATTCGATTACCTCTCTAACACAATGTATGGTCAACGATGTCATGCATGAATGGGGCTCTTGGTTCTAATAACCCCTATCTATGATGTCATTTTGGTCCTTGTCAATGAAAGAGCAATATGCCTTTCACTTCTTCTACATGTTGGTCATATTCAACTTCATCACTTGTCAAACCTAATCAACTCAACTCAACTCTTTTTTTTCAGGCCACTCCCATAGCCTATTCACACTAGTTTCTATGGACACCAATACACATGGAAACTATCAACCAAACATAATTTATGTTAAGCATAAACCAATACTTACTGAAGCATAAATAGACCTCAATTCATTTTTAGCATACGTCCATCATGACTATGGACAATTGCTAGGGATGAAAGACCCCTCATCAATGTTGCAGAATACACCATTTGGAAAAGGCTGTAACATCTTTTTTTCCTCATCATTTCGACACTTGACCAAGACCAGTCTATCGACCACTTTGACCACCTATCTCCCACTCAGACTCTTTGTTCGAACTACATTGGTCTGAGGCCCTAAGACCGGGGCTATGTAGGTAGCACTCAGATGATACGACATCTTCTAGGGTTAGCTCAACCACCCTTGTTTGTTCGTCTCTCTGATGGACAAACCTTCTTTCCTCCTTTTGACCATGACCTTGCCCTCAACCAGGACCAATTCCATCCCTTTGACCCTTCCTCCCTTTTAGGGAGAACTACATTGGCCTAAGGCCCTTCACACAAGGGCTATGTAGGCAACACTTAGATCACATAACATCTTCTGAGGTTAGCTTGGCCACGTCCTTTCGTCCATCCATCCACCTTGACCAATGACCATTGGAGATTATGCCTATCTCCTCTGACTTTGACCACTTCCAAGACAATGTTGCCTTGGTTGTTTTTTGCCTATATGCTACCTCATGACTGGTTAGCAAAATTGTGCGCAAACTATTTTTGGACCCTCACAAGTATAGGATCGCAAGCTGGTTGATCTGCACTACTTGTGACTTTTTCGTGTTTCTAGGAGCACTTCCTGAGCCCAGGATACCTGGAACATGATGACCATTTGGAGCTACAACTTCAATTGAATAACTTGATCAGTAGATGACTAAATGCTGGGGCCTGGTTACTTCAATTTTGGCACTCTTCGACCCTTGACCTGCGACAATTTGACCTAACCATCTCGTGACGTGGTATACGTGCAATCACAACTTTTGTAGTGTTCACCCTCACCCCTTTTTTCATCCACTCTTTGTCAAATCAACACCCAATTTCCAGTTCCCTTCCCTCGACTCCTGCTTTGAGGGGGAATACTTCATCCATAATCAGGGCAATCCACCTCCTATTTTTGTCTTGCAGTTCATTCGAACAACCAACA
This sequence comes from Torreya grandis, assembly GCA_037957365.1. Lineage (NCBI taxonomy): Eukaryota > Viridiplantae > Streptophyta > Pinopsida > Cupressales > Taxaceae > Torreya > Torreya grandis. The sequence continues at coordinate 597,977 of JARHVA010005472.1, read as the reverse complement.
AGACAGAATTGACCTTATCCCACACTTGGGGCAACCAACTCCTATTTTTGTTTTGTAGTTTGTCCAGAACAACCAATAAGATAAAAAGGGGCAAATGTAGACACCAAAATTGTGTCTAACCCTTGTCATCCTCCCCTTAACCCCCATTTTATTCTTCCATGCGTATTTAACCCCTGTCAACCATTTTCCCATGAGCCTTGACCCTGGCAGCATGTAAAAATGAGCAGAGAGCTAAAGCTAGCCTCTATCCCCATTCTACATCTGTCGATGACGGTCACTACCCGGTCGACGTCACTGATGTCGATCACTTCTCGGCCGACGTCGATAGTCCTGCTGGCGTTGATTATCCTTAACACTACATTCTCAACCCAAATGCAAGAACCGTTATCCGTTATCCATTATCCATTCGGTTGCCAATCCATTTCTCGATCAGTTATCAGACCTTCCTTCGTATCAATCAACAACCTCTTCATTCAAATGATCAGTGAACTCTTGCATCCAACCAATCTACAATCGATCTCTCGTATCCTCTCTCTCTAGTACAGGTATTTCGCTTCAGTCATCTTACTGGAGGTTTGCTACATTGAACTTCTGTAACACAGTGATAACATCAATCATGTCTCTGACTTTTATCTTCAGCGCGTAACAGGTAAGCATTTGTTCTATGTTTTTATTTCATTTTTTGGTTATTATTTTTATTTAATATTACCACCCCAATCTAGAGTTAGAACATAGCCCCGACCTGACTTCCTCTCGTATCACCTCTATCCACCCTCTACAGAATATACAGTCTGTAACTTTGCCTAGATCCCTGTACAAACCCTCAAATAATCCCTCTAACTCCTAAACCAACTTCTCGAATCCTTAGACAAAAACTTTAGACTCTTCTGCAATCCAAAAACTCTGTCTAAACCCGACCAGACCCCGTCCAAAACTATTTTCTCGACTGACGCCAATCATTACCCCTATCGACGTCGACACTTTAATCGGCATCAGCGCCCTTCCTTGACCGACTCCGGCACAGAGACTAACACCGACGACTGTGCAGAGTAGTTTACTGCATATCAGGTACACATTCTAATTTTTGTCTTTTATTTCTTTCATTTTGTCTTTCATTATTTGTGCTTTCATCAAATATTCTATTTTTTATTAGTGGGTTGATATCCCTTAAGAAAGTCTTCGTACTTCAGGGATCAAGCTTTTTCTTGACAGCCCACCGTCTCCTCGTCTAACATTTTTTGTGTTTTAGTCTCTTTTTCTTCACAGGTGTCATTCCTCCACAGCCAAAGAGGAGTACCTTCCAATGTCTGATTTCGGTGCGCACGACTACATCCGGGTATCTTCTAACCCTAGACCATCTTTTAGTTTCTCATTTCTATCTTTTGAATGTGAAAGCGAATTTAGTGTAGAAACAGTAGTGGGTAATGGTATTTTAGGGATACCTTATTGAGGTCCCTAAAATCAACACACAAACATATTTATCCATTATTATTCCTCACAGGCACAAGGTTTACCACCCATTGGGAATGTTTAATGGAGAATACTATCATTGATTTAATCAACATAAATATCTCCCTTCTCATCAACTCCTCCACTTTTGGATTGATAGGCCTTTATTTCTACCTGACTGGTCTTGAATTACTATCTAGTTAAATGGTATGTTTTGTAATTTTAGGATTAAATCCCTTCATATATTTGTATTCCCATCTAAATACATTAGATAAAACTTGGCATAAATAAATAAATGTATCTCTCTTTTACTATGTTAATCTTTCCAAACTTCAACATTCTACCTTTCAGGATCTTTATCCTCTCATAGTGTTCCTCCTTGGATGAGATACATGCCTTGCCTCTTCTCACTTAGTCATCTTCATTGAAAATTATTTATAATGTCACAACCTCTTTAGGCATATTTTTATATCTCATCTACACTATTTGATCATCGTACTAATGTTGGAATTTATTTTTATTCTTATGGTACAATTATACTTCTTGTATCAAAAAACATATAATTTGATCATCATTATCAAACACCTACCAACTCACCTCATTATCATGGGAAAATGGACTACATATGACCTTAAACTTGTCTTGAATTGGGTTACCTTTGAATCCTTCCATAATCTCATACTGAGCTCCAATGTTTGCAAGCCTATCTACATGTTGATTTGCCTCTCTTGGTATGGACTGTATATTGAATGCCAATAAGTCCTCTATGATATACCATAAATGATGCTTGTAATCTTTCAAATGATTATTCTTGACTAAAATTATGCCTCTCACATATTTAAAAATTATTTCAATATCACCCTTGACTTGAAGAAGTTTGAAACCTCTTCTTATTGCCTTTTATAAACCATGTAGAAGGGCTTCATATTTAGCTATGTTTGAAGTGCAACTGAATTGAAATATTATAGTTGAATAGTAATTCTAACCTGAGGGTGAAACCAACATGACTATAGCTCCACTACCATTATTTTACCTTGAGCCATCAAATAATAAAGTCCATAGACCATCTTCCTCCTGAGTGGTGTTATTTAAGCAAGGTATAACAGAATCCTCTTCCTACATACAATACACCCCTAAATCTACTTCTTCAATATTATTATAGGGATAAAATCCATGGTTTTTATCTACCCATTCATCTGATTAAAGGTTTGAAAATTATTCAATATGGTCATCAGTCTCTTTTTCACTAGAATTTTCATCCTTGTCTAATACGGTATAGTTCACATTTGCAAGGTTAGGCATATAGGACTCTATATGGAACCTAGAGATAGGTTGTGACCTAATAGTGACCCCAGTCCCATATATAGTCCTAAAAACCATTTATGACTAATCAAAGGACAAATAACCCCTAATTATTATAGTAAAGTCCCTATATAGGCATAGGGAAAAATATGTGGTAGGTTTATAACCATTACAGCCTGAGTGATGACATAATTAGGGAAAGCTACCAATGTGATCTTAAGATCTTTCAAGATACCTATTATTTTAGTGGGGGAACCATATAACTAGTGAACACCATTTTCATTAGGTACATACTTGAGATCAAGTTTATCTGATATGGCTTTAGGCATAACTAAGGTCGAAGCACCTAAATCTATCATACAATTATGCAATAAACAATCCCCTATGATGAATTAAAAATAGAATGGAGGGGGGGTTAAAAACCTTAGGAGTGTGAAAAAAATTATGAACTTGACCTTGACTATGATCTTAACTAGGAAATTGAATTTAACTAGGTTGACTACTATTTTTAAAACCAATGTTCACCTTATCAGTTATCTTGTTCACATTAGAAAGTTAGAGAGCTCTTGTTCAAGGATCTCTTTCTATCCTATAATAAATAGAGAATCATACATATACATAGTGATCTATTAGCCTTTTTCATATGATCCAAAATATTTAAAGTACCTTATAACTATACCTTAGAAGTAGATGTATCACTTGGCACTTGAGTGACATGAGGAACAAAAGGATACTTATACTATTGTCCATGATTTTGAGGTATTTATTGAGTTGTAGGAGATTTAGTAGCTATATTTTAAGTGGTAGGCTATTGACTAACTTGTGTATGTGTTGAAGAAGCCTTAGGCTGCCCCAATTTGTCATCCAATACCTTCCTCTTAGCCCTTGTATTAGTTAAAAATGGTTCATCTTCCCTTTGTGTAGTCTACCCCATGTTTAATGCTACATGCTACAATGTATGCTCCCTTTCTTGAAATTTTATGCACATGGTGTTATCTATTGCCTTACCCATGTTCCCTTGTTATTTAATTTGAGATTTTGATGATGTCATGGTAGGCATGTTATCTTGATTCACTGAAGGGCCTTATGGTGAAGGAGGCATTATGTCATGGCCTTGGAATAAAGGATCATACTACCAAATATGATCCTAATACATTTATCCAATTTTATCCATTAGCATCTCATTAGAATACCCTCTCAATTTCCATTGACCCTCTTATGCAAGGTTGTTTTGTGTGGGGACCAAGGCACTTGAGCTACTTGCAGTTGTAGGATTATAGCTATTGTGAGATATACCTTGAGTAATTTGGCCTTGGGATTATTAATTTAATGGATAAGGGGGTCTATTTTAGGATTTAGTATGGTATTAGTCTTGGAAGGGTCCTTAGTATGGCCTATATGAAGTCTGTTATTATCTCTCTATAGTCACTAGCTTGTTTTTTTGGCCCTTCAGTAAACTCTCAATCTTTGTAAATTTGTCTATTTGACTATCATCAGGTTGAGATGGATTATTTGGAGTAGGTGATGGATCAATGGTAGGTGGGGTTGGATAAAGCTTAGGAAAAAGTAGCATGAGAGGTCTTGGTATGAGTTTCCCTACTTGTATCAAATAATTTTCTACCCTTATAGATATCTCATAAGCCTCAGATAGAGTTGTCTCTCCCATAGATTGGATCATGACTATAATGTCTAAATTTAATGATCTTAAATATTAAAAAAAGCATAATTGGGTGTGGGATTAATTATGATAGGGATCTTATCCAAAGTTTTTTGGAATCTATAGTTGAAATCAACCATAGACTCTTGAGATACCCTCCTGATTGTGGTGAGTTGTTCAACAAGTGACACATGGTCACTTCTATCCTCAAAATGCTTATATAATCACTCACCAAACTCATCTTAGGTATTGACTGAGGTAGGATCTAGAACCTTATACCATTGTAGGGTTTTATTTTCAAGGATGTGGCTAGTAGTCTCATGTCTATATTCTCCTGCATGATGTTATGTATTGACAAAAGGTTTGTAATGTTAACTATGTGCTCTACATGAGTGGTAGAGTTTTCTCCTATAAATAATGGTAGACTCTTTAAAGAGGTAGAAATTATATCATATTTTTTTTTAAGTTTAAGAGGGATACCACCATTTAAGGATACAAAATCTTTCAATTTAGGCCTTTCCATTTGCATTTGCTTCAATAGACTTTTAGTGGATTAAATATAGTAAAAATTTGTAGATTTTAGAGATGTGGGAGAATTAGGGGGTTCTAAGGGTTTGAAACTAGTACCCTTTTCCTCCTTGAAATATTCAAGGATAATTCAATGAAATTAACTTTCTTACCTTTTAAGGTAGACCTAATAGAGATTTGGTGCATGAATTTGGCCTCCAATATACTGATGACTACTCCAAGATTTTTAAGTATTATGCCACATTGTAAATATGTCCCAAGTTGATGTCTAGATTATTTGATTGATGTCCCCTATTTGGTGTTCTATAACTATTGGAAACTTAGGTTTCACCCTAGATGAAAGTAAAAGTGCTCAAATCCTACTCTTCAACCTAGTCGAACATGAGAATGACCCTAGGTTGTGGGTTACTAAATTTTGGGTCAGACCTCTAGGGTTTTTAATGAGGCTAGATCCTTAGATATAACAATTTGAATCTCTTTTCCTAAAACTTAATATATTGGGATGAAAATGGGGATAAAATACATAAATGAAAACTTACTCTAAGTGGTGATGCACTGAATGTTTAATGATTCACTCTTAGCTTTGACACTTTCATGACTAATAATGAATCCAATGGAGACAAGAATTGATCAAATTAAATAACAAGGTTTCAAACATGAGTATTTTGTATGAAGGCCAAAAATATACCTACAACTTGAAGGATAGAAAGAGATATTTCTATGCAAGATGCTATGGGCTTATGACACTTCAAGAGAAACCTCACTAGCTAACATTTCACATAACTTGCAAGAAACTAACCATATTAAAGTAAGGTACATGAAAGACACACAGGTGATGAATCAGAAACATACACTTTGTAAATAAAACTCCAATAATGTACACTTAGCATTCAAATGGAATATTAAATTATCTTATATTTATTCAAAAGAGTTTATAAAGTGATTTTAGTAGATGTCTTTTATACCCAACTGAGGGATGAAAATAAATATCTCAATGCCTACATTTCTAGGAATAAATAAAAGTTAGGGAAATAAATTTTGGCACTTAAAGGGTCATTAATGAGCTCAATTCCAATCAAAATAATAGTTATGACTTCCTTGAGTTTATGATCCTTAAAAACTCTTAATTGATTAGGACTACCTCAAAAAATAGTTACAATAGTCACACCATTCCTTCTCCTACTTCTCCCTACATTGATTCTCTTTTAAACCATTACAAGACACACTCTTTACTAGAATTTCAACCATACCATATATTTGGACATGTTTTGTCATCTCATATGCTCTAGAAAGTTTGATTTCAATGTTATCCATTGATCTTTGACCTTACATACACCATTGATCTCCCTTTGCATATATAGAATTCATACCATTGATTTACCTGATAGTTTCCACATCCATGACACTTAGAAACTTTTCATTCATTCCTAGGATCCATTGACTAGTTGACCTTTCACTCTCCATTGATTTTCTTTGATATGATAGATTACAAACCATTGATCATATTGGACCCACTATCTTTGTCAGCCACCACATGTCATTAAATATTTTTATGGGCACATAAAATCCTTCCACTTTTCATTTATGCATTCATCTTAGGATACACTAACCTTTTGACTATGATCTCATCATCTATCTTTGATGCATGATTTAATGCACTCCATTGGATCTTGACTCAAGCTTCCATGAGATGGACACTTATCAACCCTATGTTAAACCTTAGTAATATTTGAATTCAAATGGCTATTTTATGAGTCCCAAATTTGATGTTTGCATACATCTCCCACTCTACAAGTTTAACTTTAGAAGCTTATATCTTGAGATAGAGAACTCATCAAGGTAAAAATAATTTAGGGGACCTTCTCGGCATGAAAAATACCATTTCCATGTGGTCTTTTATCCATGAATGATTTACTAAGTGTACTTATCAAATGTACAACTAGATTCACCTATTTTTCCCTACATGATGTGTTTGTGATGGTTTGGTTATTTTAGACTTGTGCAAGAAACTATTATCTCTTTAGAAGTCTCAAATGAACTTATAAGACTTTTTATAACCTGATTCATGCCCCTAAATTATTATAAACACCATGAGAACCTATTGGTATCTTCTCTCTTGTAATTCTAGACCTGCTTCTAAGTCATTTGATCATTTACTCCATTAATAACTCTTTTCATCCTCTCTATACAAGAAAAATCTTGGTATGTGGGCCAAATTGACCAACAAATACATAATAGGTATAAATTTTTTGGAATCACTTAGAAAACATAGAAATATGAAAGCTAGAAAAAGAAAAATTAGGCTAACCCAATCTAGTCATCTAGCAATTCACTTACAACATTAATCACTCCTTTAGTTATCCCACTCATGCTTTCCCAACATATACCAATTACCAATCTCATGGCATGGATTGGACATTATGGGAGCCATGTGAATGTTCCAAGGATTGTACATGACCTAAAAAATAATCTAGATAATTTTTGTCCTAAATTCAAATTTGGAAGACCTCAAACAACTAAAGAACATATATATAAAATCAAGGATGCCCTTATTAGAATACAGATGCAACATGAATACATTGCTTTCAGGTTGTTTCCTTATTCATTATGGGAGATTACTTATGCATGGTACCTAGTATTACCAAATATGTCTACCGCCACTTGGGATGGTCTAGAATTCATATTTTTAAACCATTTTAAGTTCACCATTGACCTCATTATTATTTATCATCATTTTATAGTTGCTAAGAGAGAACCAAATGAACCCATGAGCATGTTCAATATGTGGATTCAAAAACTATATGATAGGTTTAAATACCCTTACATATTAGAAGAGGGACCTACCATCTAGACCTACTTGAGGGTTATGGATCCTTTGATGTTAATGTTCCTTAGAATTAACCTAACTACACTTGCATCCATATCATTGGCCTATAGAAAAGTTGTGAACATAGACCAACATATGGTACCTCAAGGGTATAATGTAGGTGCTTTACTTTCTTAAGGATAACCATGAGCTTATAACCAAGTTCCCATGATTAATCAAGATGTTAGCCAATGCACCCCATTAATGAACCCCATCCTAGAAGCCTTATGTGAAAGTATAAATATAGTGTATAATTTAATTCTAATGAACCATATGCCTGGTGGTCAACCCTATATGCCTCCAAACCATGCTTTCCCACACAAAAATAATAATCAACTTATCCCATTTTATTATAATAAAAAACTACCATACCAAGTTCTGGTAGCTATGTTGCATCTAATAATAACTCATTGGAAGTATCCTTATTCTTGAACAATCAAGTTACTACATTAACACCCTTAATTTAACACAACATGCCTCCACATCATTTATAAATTCTAAGGCACATGTGTTAAACCCATAATGATAAAATTCAAATCAACCAAATGGTGGTATAAACCCCAAGATAAGTAATTTATGACATATGGTTTAACAATTTTCTAGTGATGTAATCAATATACATAGAAAAGAACTTTAGAATTCAAAAAAACACACACGCACACACACACACACACAACACCAAGTAGGAATTTAAATTTTCAAAGGCCTAATAGATAATGAAACACCTGAGGTAATAATGGGATTGTGCCTAGTCCTCTTGATACTAGTAATTAGAAAAAAAAAAAACTTCTTATCATTCAATGAATTTCATGGAATTATCCTTAGCTACTTGGTTTAGAGTGCATAAAAAAATAGACCACATAGAGACCAACTACGTTGAGTTTATATTTGCCTCTAACATCTTCCAAGAGGAGATAGATAACATGGAAATAGTGCCTACTCTAGGTGATAATCCAAACCAAGATGGATGAAACTCAAACACTACCCTAGTATTGGATTCCCATGTGTTTAAATTTTAGGATGAAAATGTGTCCAAAAATAATTTAGATGAGGTCTATGCTTTTAGATAGTTCTAAAGGGGGAATAATTATCAACTTGTGAGTAAATTAGCTATTCCTTTGATCACCTCTACTTTGAGGAACACTCAAGTCCTACCAAATGTGAACTCAAACAATAATAATCCCTCACCTAAAATACCTCCCATCTCATATTATCCAAATAACTATGCATAAATTACTCCACCTATAAAGGAGAAAAAAAATGCCAAACCTAGTAATAACATTGTGGAAATTTTAAAGAAAACCAAAGGTAAAATTACTATGTTTGAATTATTTCAAATGTCTAATCATAGGGAGTTACTTTTGAAATAATTTTATAATAATAAAGGTGAGGGGGGGGGGATATATGAGTTTTTTGATGCATATGTTACCTTATATAAGGGAAAAAATGAGACCCCACCCTTTATCCTATTAGTTAGAATATTTTTCAAGAACTTATATATTTATTTGGTTAATTCAAGTGCCTCCAAGAACATCATGATATATAATATCTACCAATAGTTGGGTATTACACCTACCAAATACAATATAAATATATTCCAACTAGATAAAATAGAGGTTAAATTAGTAGGGGAGCTTAATCATAGACACATTTAATTAGCCTCAAAACCAAGGATTCAACAATTCATTGTATATCCAAGTGGTGGATATCCCCAATACTTATGGTATATTATTGAATATAGAATAGTTGAAGATGATCAATGGTTGTATGGTAATTAATTATTCTCACATGTGGCTATTATGGCATGGTATACCTAACTACATCAAAATTATATGAGAAACAAAGATGACATATATGACTATTGAGTATAACATAATGAACGAGGTCCTCTATGAAGAATCATAAATAAAATTTTAATCATTGAAAAAATAATAAAGAGTAAATGATAGCCTCTCTATTAACATGATTAGTGTGCAAAAAATGAAGAATTAGAATAATTAGACTAGTTAAATGAAGAGGACTTCTAGTGTCAATAAGATATTATCTTTTTTAGGATGTAGCTCTATCATGTGAGAATTTGAAATATGATGACTTAATCAAGAACAAATATTTTTATGTTCTTCAGAAGATGAAAAAACCATTATGGATAAATCCATTATTTCTCCTCCCTCAAAATAGTTATACACAGTGACTTTGTTATCTGAAATACTTAATGTATGCTTTATGGGGAATGAAGATACAAAATGAGGAAACCTAAGAAGAATAAATAATTCATCTTAAAATATTCCAATGAGGAAAAGATAAACTTGGATACCCCTATACCTACCCCTTACACAAAACATCTAGCTTAAGGACCCTCACAAACCAAGAAATAAAATATATACTCAATAAAAAAAGAGAAAATACACCAAGAGGTTAACATTTTAGCTACACTTCCCTTATAAAGAGCATCAATAAATGAAATAAAATATGATTTCTAGAAATTGAAATTTGATTTTTCTAAGTTAAAAATTACATGTGGTGCTAGATTATAATTGGTTAATACAAGTGGTAAATCCTACCTAGCTTTATACCACCTATAATTTACTTGCACAAATAACAAGGATTAGTATGAGGCATTAGTCCATGGAATTTAGTTCACCTTGGGAAATAAGGTTAATAACATTAGAGCATTGGGAAACTCAGAATTAGTGTTAAATAAGTTAGGATCCAATATTCATGCAATGATAAGTGCTTGTCAAGATACCAAAACTAGGTTAAGAATCTAATAGAATATTTGGATGTATTTGGCATTCAAACTCTATCTAGGGAAAATAATTACATAAGAGATTCAATGGTTACTACTTGAAGTACTCTTGATCCCTTTGTTAATTTTAGGATAAGAAGATTCTCAGTAGAGTTGGTATCTACCCCCTTAGTCCCTAATAATATCAATAATTTTCAAGTCATTAATGATGACCAACACATATTAGACTTAATCACCAATATAAAGGTATTTTTCAATTAGATTATTGATGAAGATGGTTGAGAAGACTTTGAGATGGATGAGGATGGCTCCATGAACCTAAAGACAAATAACATACCTAAGGGGATGGTCTAACTTGAGAGACTATTCAACATGGATAATTAAAAATAAAGGGATGAGTCAACCCCTGATAAAGTCATATTGCATGCTCATTACAGCTTGTGTCATGCAAATGTTCCCAAAATGTGATCTTAAACACATTCAATACCCTAGAAGATAAATAGTAAATGGCACAAGCCTTTATATATTTCATAGATAATATTTCATGGAGCTATGAAGATATAGAAGGATTCAACACCCCCATCTTGATAGATAAAATCCACCTGAAGCTAGGAGTTAGGTCCTTTAGGTAAACACAAAATCTATTTAATCCACTACTTGAACCACTAATATTTAAATAAGTATAAAAATTACTTTCAGTGAGAATCATATTTCTAGTTAAGCACTCCACATGGGTTAAAAACTTGGTACCATGAGGAATAAAAATGGGGAGATCAAAATTTGTGTTTATTTATGCAATTTGAATAAGGTGTATGAGAAGGACAATTACCCATTTCCCTAATTAGATGAAGTTCTAAAAATTGTGAATGGAAGTTAAATGATTTCCTTCTTAGATGGATACTCTAGTTATAATTAGGTAGTAGTCAACTATGAGTACTTGATCAAAACAACATTCATAACCAAGTGAGGCACCTTTGCTTATATAAAAATGATTTTTGGATTATCAATTCCAAGGATTCAATTGAAAGGGCCATGGACATATCTTTCAAATAATTTATGGGAAAATATATTGAGGTATACATGGATGACTAAATAGTCTTCTCCAAACACATAGGTGACCATGTCAAAGATTTGAGGAGAGCACTACAAAGATGTAGCAATCATGGGATCTTATTGAACCTAAGAAAGTTTATATTTTGGTTCATTGAAGGGAAGCTATTAGGACATATAAATTTTGAGTGGGGTATATTAATAAACCTTGAGATAATGCAATCTATTCTATAAATTCCATTTATCTGGCATGAAGAAGGAGCTAAAGTCATTTTTTTGGCACTATTAACTTTATGAGAAAGTTTATCTCCAAAATTTCATAGATAATTATACCTTTGAATATCATGCTCAAGAAGGATGCTAAAATAAAATAGAAAAATGAAGCATAAGAGAACTTTCACCCAAATCAAAGAGGTAATTATTCACACATCAGTATTGACCAACATTGATTACATATATCCTTTTTATATTTACTCCTTCACTTCAAATAATTTGACCACTATTGTTTTGACACAAAGAAAAGGAGATAGAGATGAATGACATATTTCATTTATTATATTCCATTTGAGGAATACAGAATTAAGGAATAGTATGATGGATAAGTAAGACTTTGCATTGATCAAAGCTATCAATAAATTTTATCATTACATATTATGTACTATTTTTTTGTTATTGTGCCTAACCTAATAGTCAAAGCCATGTTAATGCAGAATGAATTAGGAGAGTGAAGAGGAAAGTGGATAATTATCCTTCAAGAGTTTGACCTTGATACTTCAATTAATGGATATTGTGAGAGGATAAATAATTAACAAAACTATGGTAGAATTGGACCCACAAATCATCTGCTAATAATATAGTATTGAATACTTCACCAATGATGATTGGTATAAGGATGTAGTTAATTATTTTCTCAACAATGAATGCCCAAATCAATTTAATTATACATAAAGAAAGGTGTTATGCTTGAATATTATCCACTTTATGATCAAAGATGGTGCGTTATACATGAAGAACCATGAAGGAATTTATTTGAGGTGTCTTCATAGAGACAAAATAGTAGACTTATTTAGTGTTTTTCATGGAAAATATGGGACTGGGCATGGTTCAGGTGATACCATAGCCCACTAGATATTTATATTAGGATATTAATAGTCACATATCTTTAAATATTCATAATTACATGTTTAAAACTACCATACATGCCAAATAATTGCACATAGCAAATGTACTCCAATAATGTCTCTACTACCAATAGTTGAATCTCAACCATTTAAAAAGGGGGACTATATTTTATGGGAACAATCAATGAGAATACATCCATAGGCCATAGATTCATTCTCATATCCATGGACTAATTTACTCATTAGGTTGAGGCTCAACCATTCAATAATTTCAAAATTGACATAGTTATCTAATTCTAGGAGGACCACATTGTCACAAGGTTTGGTATGCCTTATGTACTGGTATGTGATAATGGACCCATTTTTTCCTATTTAAAATTATTAGAATGGGCATATAATCACTAGGTAACACTAAAATTCTCTTCTAATTATTGTCCATAAGGAACTAGACTAGCTAAATCCATTAACAAGATTTTGATCAACATAATTAAGAGGATGCTAGAAATAAATCCTAGGAATTGGCATGACATCTTAAAATTTTCATTATGGGTTGATATGACTAGAACTAAAGAAATTTTAGGAAAATCTCCTTACCACTTATTTTATGTTTGACACCTTATTTTGTAATCAAATTAAGGATTCATACCTTCTATTTTACAACTAATTATTTGGTAAAAAATGACTATTGTCACATTGATTTACACCCTATAATGAGGTGTTTCATGTTTCCTCACCCAATCAATACAATGTGAAACCCCTAATTCTATGGGTCATTTATTGTTGGAGTTAAACTCCAAAGAAGGTATACTTCCCCTGATGGATCACCTAAGACTAACACTAACACTACTAAACTTTAAAGGAAAGAGGAGTACATGAAAATAATGAAATGAAAAAAGGGGTGATATACCAAAATATTATGATAACATCTACTCTCTTAAGCATACATAATGAAAATAAAAGAGTTAACTACATGCAAAAGTTACAATCTAGAAACCCTAATGTATAATTGTTTTATAGGGAAGCAAGGAACTTAGGATAACACTTAGAAGGGATACACTCTATAGCTAAACACTACCTAAACTCAATATCACACAAATTACAACCTGTAGATGAGTATCTTCCCACACAAAGTTGAGGGAACTAGACAAAAAATCAATGAGAAATAAACTTATTCACAAGATAAGATCGATATTACATTAATTCACATAATATATTAGGATATGAGAAGGAAAAAAAACTCTATTATTCTTTCAAAAGCATAAAAACAATGTAGAGGGATTATTGATGGGCCAATTTCTATAGCATTTTTATGCTAAAAAGGGTCATCTTTATAGTGATAGTTCTACCTATTTTTATAGGTAATAAATAAAAATATCATGGTCTTGAATTGGTCTTACCCACTATCAGAGTGGTTATAAATTTAAATGAGGATCAGGAAAGGGGGTTCAGGGAAGTGGGAATCTCCTCAAGATTACCATGGCCACACATACATGACTACCTATCATGTTATCCTAAGCTTGAATCTTGTATTATACATACTTTAAATTTCCACTTATTTCCATGATGAATGGGGCTAGATATATCACCATGTCTCCATTCTACCAGTTGGAGCTAAGTTATGCCATGATTTACATGTTGAGGTACTCCAAGATTGATTTGGTGAATCAATTTAGTTACATAGCCTGCTCATGAGTTGATATCTAAATGTGAGGAATGAGTCATAAAATTAGTTGTAGTAAATGTCAAAATGAATTCCAAAAAACTCTTTATTTATAGGATCCATCAATGTGTTGACATTGGGCTAATTCCAGGCCTCTTTGATTTTGCAAGTATATTACTCTTTGGGCCCTCTTTCAATGTAGTCAATTATTTTGATTTGATGACTTAGTATGGGTTCATATTTAGATGCCATGTGGCATTATTTTATTTCTTGTGGGAATGATTTCACTATCAATGACATCCCCTTCAACTTAATTTATTATGTTCTTGGCACAACTTTTACCATGCATCATTTTACCGATGCTCTGCACTCGATTGGATTTGCCTCTATGAAGCCCCTACCACATGGCTCCTCTCTTGGTAACTACATGATTTATATCTACCATTTATTTTAATCATGTGGTATTTTATTCCTTTTATTTATTTGGCTTCAATCATCACCATGTGTCATGGTCTTTTAGGTTGGGATCTCCTACAATCTGAAATCTATGTCATGTCCAAGAGACTACAACTCTGACAACAGGGGGAGCCCATCATCTCCATATCCTACCAAATCTAACCATAGGTCACATATAATTATCTTATTATTCCATAGGTCAAACACTTATAACACCATGTCATGGTTGATTTGTTCCCATCCTATAACAAATTTTAAATATTATACCACATAGATATTTCTTTCTCTTCTATTGCTCAACTTGAGGTTTCAAATTCAAAGTTGCATATTTTCCCCATAGTGAAGTGATATTTTACCATGTGACAACATCTCACTCACCCACTAACCTAACATACTATTTTATTTTCATAGACCACACCAAGGCTATAAAGTAGTAGGATTGTGTCATGTGGTGCCATCTCACTCACCCACTATCTTAGGGCTCTAACATCATGTCTAAGCTAAATATAAATATTCAAGAGAGGAGTAATGGGATCATGCCACATGGCATCATCCCACTAACCCACTAACTTGGAGGGTTTTAACTTATATGGATGGGTTTAGGACTCTGAGTCACCATGCTTGTGACATGTGGAATCATCCCACTAACCCAATTTCATGTTACCTTGATGACATAGAGATTGTTTGAAAACTTCATGAAAATATAATAAGTGTCAAAAGTCATTTAGAAAGGGCTTGATACTATCGATAGATAAACACATGACACAAGGTAACTTTTAAAAAATTAGCTAAGTGTTAAAAGTTTTTGAAAGAGGTACATGCCCTTAAGATGTGAAGTATTGTCACGTGGTGTCATTTGATTTCACCAGAGTCCAAATACAATTAAAATTTTTAGAAACAATTAAGATGTCATTAGGGGGATGTAAAATTAGTTCCCATCACCTCTTAAAGGCATCATTAGGAGATAAAATAACCTTGAAATGGCTATGTCAAAGCACTTTATTAACCCATTTTGTAACTTTTAAATAAAAATGGCTAAGTTTTATTGAGAGGAAATGTGACACATGAATCTAGGAAAAGCTCAAATAATCGACTAAGTTTCGAAACATTTCCTCTTCATGTAAAATTTTTGGCATAGATAAGTATTCATAACATTTATCTAGAATACATATTTTGGCTAGTTCAACTATGCAAAATTTTTACCAAATACCAAAGTAGTTAGTCAATTATCATAAAGACTTATTTGGAACCTTTCTTCTAACTTTTTATAGAATAATTGTTCTGAAGAGTAAAACATTTAGGAAAAACTCTAGAAGTCTTCATAACTTTTATTCAAAACAAAAGTTTTGACTAGTTTATTTGCATAAAATATGGAACTTACTTCTTGATAAAAAAATGTGAAGACCATTCGTTTGCCAAAAATTATGAGGACCAAATTTTGAAAAATTGCTAAGTCCTTTTCTTCTTTATAAATTATCTTCTTGTGTTAAACTTTAACAAGAGTTTTAGAAGCCTTCCTTTTTGAACCATGAACTTGATTTTAATGTTTCTCTTCCATGGTGACCCAAAATGATAAACATTCTTGAGACCTATAGGGATTATTGCCTACTAATTATGAATATAGTAGCCTTTGAAGTAATCCATTGGGCATGGAATCATATAATATTTTATAACTCTTGATTTTGAGAATATAACACTATTGTAAACTCATTGACCTAATATTGAATTATTAAATTGAGATTCACCTATCAGTAAAAAAGATAAATCAAGGAATGATAAAAAATGTGCATAATCAATTAGAGGAAAGGAGAAGAACATAACTAATGTGAAACAAAACATGGAGGAAATAAAATTAGCTAAACTACCCTAAACTAACCAATCAAAAGGTTGTCTAAACAAATCCATTAACCATTCCAAAAAATAGTTTCTTTTTTTATCAACATAGAATACTTTTCATGTTTGAGGAAAAAAACAAAAGGTGGATAAGGATTGGATTATCAATTTACTAGTGATATACTTCTCTAAGGAAAAAAACAAACTCACTTGTTAGAGGTACAATCACTGAGAGAGGGGGGTGAATCAGTGATGCAAGATTATCTAATTCAATTCCCAATTCTTTAAACATTAAACATATATCAACTTAAAAATGAATTTACATACATCCAAAACATATATAAGAGCATACATCACATGAACACATCATATATATGTGAAACCTTCTTAGGGGATAAAACCCACTAAATATTATAAGATGGAATACAGTCTTATAAAAAAAGATCCAAAATTTATACCAACACCCAATAATCAAGGAACAACCATCCATTATTTTAGTGAGACACCAATCCCGTAAGGAGCTATTACCCCTATCTAGTTGAGCACCCACAAAAACTAGACCTTTAACAAGTTTTACCTTACAAGGAGGAAATAACCCCCTAAATAAATAATTACCAACTCATTGACCTTTAATAGATAAATATGAACACATGTTTCTATTCTTCAACTGATGATGATCGCCTTTGTCCAAACTCTTCACCTTAAATCTCTCTCAAGCTACCTCTAGGGCCAACTTGCTCAAACTACCTAATCTAGGCTCACTAGGTCTAATGACCTATGTGTCCCCATGAATAAACTTGATCAAATAAACATGTATGATATTACTCACACTTTGATTGTCCTAACTGACCTATATCTTCTCTTTCAAATTTTATCTTTTTTACTTGAATTTTCACTTACACAACTGCTTAATTCTACACACACAAGTTTAGAAACCATCACCTTTGATTTCACTCTTTATAGAATCTTCATGAATATTATCTTATTGGTTGGAAACAATACTTGAATTAACCCTTAATACTTATTTAACACTAATAAATAGTTCAAATTAATTCTCATAGGTTATCCATTACCTCATTAGCTCCAAACCATCATTAGTTCTTGGTGAGACCTAAATAATTAGGCCTTCATACTCACACATTACATGTGAGACTACTTGAACCACCTTCATCATTTAAAAATTATTCAAACACATCAAAAATATATCCAACATCCCCTTGATAAATTATTCATGGTTACATGACACTTAGAACATCAACTCAACACTTGAACCTACCAATTAGGGCTCCTCGCTCTTTAAGCCTTCAAACATAGAAAACATAGTCTCAAACTTATGAAGCTATAGCTCAAATATTTCACATGGTCATATGATTAGATCACATGGGTTAACCATTTAGGATATATGAAACACCTATATGTGCTTTAGACACTTCAACACAAGCTCTAAGAAACAAATTCATCTCTCTCATATTAACCACTCAGACTAGTCAAACATAGTCAAAATATAGTCAAACTATTTTGAATCTTCATAACTTATCAGGGAAAAAATATGACAAAAAAATCCTCCTCATTTGACATGCACCAATACAAACTTTGACTTATTTGATCCTTAGACCTAATAAACTTCTCATAGAACTTAGAAAGCTCCTCCTAACATCATGCTCCATTTCATGTCATCTTTTTATTAACATAAACTAATATGAAATTGGGACTATCTAATCCTTGGACCTATCTACCTATAGAACTCACAAGATCCCTTTACTCATGAATGAAGATTAAATACCTTGTCAAAACATATGACTTTGTTTTAACAAATAATCATATCAATCTTCTTGACATCTCACATATGATCCCCTTTACATCATTCATAGCTATTCAAATGACTCAAGCTAACTGAGTTATCTCTCCCTTAGCCAAACACATATTCAAATGATATTATTATCCTTAAACATCAACAAAATATCTACTATAATCAACCATGATTCCTCTTGCTTTTCAAGTGTCTCCTTGAATATTAGATAGAGATACCCTAACCCACAATGTCCTCGAACAATGTAAAACTAGGAGTTGCCCACAATTCCTCATATTCCTTCTCCTCCTTGGTCATTTGATACTTATAGTTATTTTTCCCCTTCTTAGGCTTAAGATAAGCAACATTCTCATCCACTAAAATATTCTCCTTTTATTTTAAGAATGAATTGACAATACATGGAGATAATAAATATTCATGACATACCTTTTCATCTGAAGAAAGAACCTCATCAATTGGCATTGACAACTGATGTTCTTTGCATGAAAATTTATCAATAATAGTAGGATGTTCTCTTGGATCCATACATACCTTATAAATAGCCTCAATTAGCACTTTGGTCTTTTCCTTGAGCTTGACTTGAAATGAATTTTCATTCTCCTTTTCTATCTGGATAGATGACACATTCTCTTAGCATTCTTGAACCTTCTTCATATCTAATTCCTCTTTTGCTTTAGCAGGTAGTCCACTTGATCTTTTAGCTCAACTAAATTAATTTTCTTTATCTTCACTTCCTTACGATTCCATACCAAGGATTGACCTTTCTTGAGCACACTAGGATGTCTGCGTACCTTCTTATGACTTGAGATCTTGCTTATACAATATATTACATTATGACCAGCTTAATGACAATTGAATGAGATAATATCATTCATACCTTCTACTTGATGAATATTATGAATCTTAGGAAACATGCCATCTTGTATCTTAGGATAATTATGCTCATGCTTGACTGTCTTAGGTCTCCATTACTAGGTTAGCCTTTTCACATGCATTTTAGGGTAGAATATAGTAATATGTCCCATGTCATGAAAATTATAGTGGATTGCATTATCCATACCTATAGATGACTAGCTTATCTTCCTTCTATAGTTTCTTGTCTTATGACCAAAAAGCTTTCATGTAAATTAGTGACCATGATATGAAATTTAATACCTTATAGTGTTTGGTTACCTGATAGGTCTTTTCGTGTTTCACTTGGTGATTTCATCCTTCTTGTTTTGAGCTGACCTCTCTTGCTCTTTATCAGTCTTGTCTACCTTGAAAATAAATTTCTCTCAATAAATCTAGCTTGGTATTCAATTGAATTCTCTCGTCCACTTTAGCTCTCATATTTGATCTTATAGCCTCTAACTAAATTATAAGAACATGGATAGTCTCCTTATCCCTCTTAGATTCTTGAGCAAGGTCATCCTTAATTCTACACGATTTTTCTTCCAGAATATTTATAGAATAAATATTAGACTTCAACTCATCATGTTCACCTTACTTTGAACTCAACTTGGTATTTTTATCTTCTAACCAAGTCTTGAGATGTCTTGGTATTTTTATCTTCTAACCGAGTCTTGAGATGTTTGTATTCTTTCTCTTTTAAACTAAGATTTGTCTTTGTAACCCTTAATTAATCCTCAAGAGTGTTGATATTCTCTTTATCATCTTTTGATATTGATCTTGATTTCAAGGACTCTAGATCCTTATTGAGATTGATGCACTCATCCATAATATCCTTAGAGTTTGAGACCATGATTTTATTCTGAGCTTCTTCTTAATCATACTCTCTCATCTTACCTTTGTACTTCTCAAATAGTACCTTGAGATAATTTTAATTTTCTTCACTTGATTTTAAACATGCATAAGTAAATTTCACTTTAGACTTCAACTCTTGATTCTCTTTCTTCAATTTCTTATCCATATTGTACCTTTGATCACCTTCAAGTGGTTAAACTTACAAAAAAGGTCCTACTTTGATATCAATTATTAGAGGTACAATCACTATGAGGGGGTGAATTATTAATGCAAGATAATCCAATTAAATTCCCAACTATTTAAAAATTCATCATACATCATATACAAATAACTTAAACATGAAATCACATATATCTAAAGCATATATAAGAGCATATATCACATGAACACATCATATATATGGGAAACCCTCTTGGGGGATAAAACGCATTGAACCCTGCAATATGGAATAAAATCCTATAAAACAATATCCAAAATTTAGGCCAACTCCCATTAATTAAGGAACACCCATCCATTAGTTTAGTGAGACACCAATCCCATAAGGAGCTACTACCCCTGTCTAGTTGAGCACCCATAACAACTAGACCTTTAGAAAGATTTACCTTGTAAGGATGAACCAACCCCCTAGGAAAATAATCATCCACTCATCTACCTTGAACTAATAAACTTGAACACTTATTACTATTCTTTAAGTAATGATGATCAACTCTATCTACACTCTTCACCTCCAATCCCTCTCAAGCTACCTCTAGGGCTAACTTGCTCAAACTACCTCTTCTAGGCTCATTAGGTCCAATAACCTATGTGTCCCCCTATATCAACTTGATAAGATAAAAATTTCTAATATTCCTCACATTCTAATGGTCCTAACTAAATTTTACCTTATCTTTAAAAGGTTCTCTTCTTTACTTGAATATGCACTTGCACAATTGCTCAATTCTACCCACCTAAGTCTAGAAACCATCACATTTACTTTCACTATTTATAGAGTATTCATGAATATTATCTTATTGTTTAGCCAAAAGACTTGATTTAAACCTTAAGAATTATATCATGATAATACATATCTAAAATTCATTCTCATAGGTCAACCATTACCTCATGAGCTCCAAACCACCATTAGGTCTTGGTGACACCTAAACAATTAGGCCTTCATACTCACATGTTATATGTGAGACTAATTAGAACACCTTAATCCTTTAATAATGACTTGAACAAATCAAAACTATGTCCAATATCCCCTTGATAACTTATTTATGGGTCCATGCCACCTGAAACATTAACTCAACACTTGAACCTACCAATTAGGTCTCCTTGTTTTTTAGGCCTTTAAACACAAAAAACATAGTCTTAAACTTATGAATCTATAGATCAAATATTTCACATATTCATATGATTATATCACATGGGTGAATCCTTCATGAGACCTATTCATAACCTCCATGTTATTTAGACACCTGAACACAATATCTAAGTACTCAATTCAACTCTCTTAGAATTGTAGATACCTAAAACTGGCCACCAATAACCTCCAATTAAGATTTTGGCTAATTTTCACCCAAAATGCATAATTTGGCCTAAAAACACTAAAACATGATAAATGATGTGAAATTGACATATTTAAGTGTTTATGTTGGCCAGGGTATCCCTAAATGGGGCAATACAATTTATGGGACAACTAACTTTGATCAATTCATTTTGAGTCAAAATGCCAATTTTGCACCCACATGCTCTGGATTGCTCTTCCCTATCAAATATTTTTCACAAGACTTGTGCCTTTGTTATTTGTTTTGGGAAACATCCTAAATGGGAATACACATCCAATGCATCTAATAGTGACTTCCAATTCCAATCTAGTAAAATTTAAGACCAATAACAAGGCATTTTGATCAATTGAGTAATTTGTGCATAAAGTGCTTAATCAACCCCAAATCAATGTCTAAGATCTTAATTTACCCTTATTTCTAAGGTCATGATTAAGATAATTACAAAATTAATTCAAAAAATTTACAAACTTAATTCAAAAAATTGAATTAATCCTCAAGCACACATCTCAAGATTGAGATGGATGGTTGAGGTTGATTTTGATCAAATCCAAAAATCTATAAATAGGAGGCCTCACAACATCATTTCAAAATCTTTTTTGATGAAAAGTTATAATGCAAAATTGGTTCCAAAATCTTCATGAAATAGTATTACCATGCCCAATTGATTCCAATCCAAGCCAAGCCAAAGCCACAAGGTGTCAAGGAGAGATGAAGGTATCCAAGCTTCCATTGCCAAGGACTTTATGACCACAAGCCAAACAAGCCACCATTACAAAGGAATTTGGAACATGTAAGGAAGGTGAAGGAAATATTGTATTTGATTCCTTGATTTTTAGTTGTGTTTTTCATTTGCTTTTGTTAAATAAGCTCTCTCTAGTGTCTAGGCCTAGAGATGTTATGTTATTAGTGTGTTTATTTCATTTTTCTTTCATTTTGGAACTAACACCATACTAACCATCCTCTCTTGAGTCAAATTCCTAGATCACATTATGGCATGCCCGATGGGACTAGACACATCCCACATATGAAGGAGATTCTTTTTCAACTCTAAAATATTTGTTTGAGCTCTTAAAACTCTTACAAATTGATTTTCTAACTTTATTTTACCATTTTTTAGTTGCCATAGTTTTTACACAGTAACCAACATTGACAAAAATACCAACATCAGTTACCTAGCTTAACCGACATTGGTTAGCAAATAAAAATTAGTTAGATCTCAGTTGGACATAACTGACATTGGTGGTAATAATCAATGTCGATCATTGTGTTTTTCTAAAAACATAAACCCAAGAGCTACTTTACCAAAGATTTTTGTTTCAAACTCAAATGAGATTCAAAGCTAAAGGACACGCTAAAAAAATTATTATAGGACCAAGTTTAAAATTTTCTCAAAACATGTTTAAATCACCTTTGCATGCTTAAAATTTGATTAGGAACTTTGT
This sequence comes from Torreya grandis, assembly GCA_037957365.1. Classification (NCBI taxonomy): domain Eukaryota; kingdom Viridiplantae; phylum Streptophyta; class Pinopsida; order Cupressales; family Taxaceae; genus Torreya; species Torreya grandis. The sequence goes on along the minus strand of JARHVA010005472.1, from coordinate 574,764 downwards.
TTTGGCATTTAACAAATAATTTAGGTGTTTTTGGTAATTTTTTTTCAAAGTTTACAACTAAGACCAAGCGATCAAATGAACACCACCAAACATTTCATTTGGGTTTAAAATTGAATATACTTTTCAATTATTATTTGAAATGGTTGATTATATTAATTTTGTTTGGAAAAAAGATGAATGTTTCATATATTCTCTTCTATTTGTCCCCTATAGGGAACCCTTGGAATCAAAAGTGCCATTTTTATTGCAAGTAGCCTAGTCCAAGGCTTAGAAAGAATGTCATGTAAATCACTCCCCAAAAACTCATCAAAGTTTGGGTGACCTTGAAAAAACCCTAAATTCTTTCTATTTTCATGCTTTCTTTGTTTTTATGCATCTTGTCTTATGAGGGGGACTTCATCACCTCCCACAAGTTATTTAGGGAAGATTTGACCCAGGGTTTCACCTCCCATCATTGACTTCATTTGGATCCTTTAGATTTGTACATAGGACATAGTGGCACTTTGGACATTGCACTACACTAAGCAAATAATAGGATATAGTGGTTACAAAAAAGACTAGACCTTTTTGCAATAAGCCAATTGATACATACCCAAAATTCATGCTTTTTTTATTGTTTGGTGTGAAAGTCATTATGAAATTAATTCCCAAAAATCATTTGAAAAGTTTTTAGATCTTAGAAAAATACCCACTTGTTGTGGAAGTATTGTTGGTGCAATGTGTGCCTCAAGGTCCATGTCACAGTACTGTCATTTGAGAGAAGGTGGGGGTGTAAAAAACCCTACTATAAAATGCACATTTACTTTTGGATGAGCACTTAAAATCCTCTCAAATGGCGTATATTGATAGATTCCAATGATACCAAGAAACCTTGTCAATTTAGTATCTAAGGGTGATTAATTAGTTGATCTTGTCCTATTTCAAAGTCTTGTGTAGAGTCAAAAACGTAGTGTAAACAAACAATCCAAAACAAACACAGTCTAAATTTTCCTTTGAACAAAGAGGCATTATGATGCCTGCATGAGATCATCCATTTGCCTTTTTCAAATTTCATCAAAATATTGAGTCATATCATCCACTTTGGTGTAGTTATGCTGCCCAATCGATTATAGACCTTTACCAAAGTTTTTTAAGCCATTCACTTATAATTTAAATTCAAAATTTCACCTTTACAAGTTCATAGGGTTGATGTGTTAAGTGGTTTCACCATTTGAACTAAACTTGAGGGAAATTAGGTTTAATTTCCAATTTAGGTTTAAGGTTGTTTAAGACTCATAATCATTATCATCACTTGATAGAATTAAGCCATTTTGTGCTAAACACTTGCACTTTAAATCTATACACCATAATATTTTGAGTCAAGAAAGGTATTGTTATGCTACCAAAATTGTAGGAAGACATCTTTGCCTTAGAAAGTTTTTCAAACAAACATTTTTATAACACATTTTGGGTAGTGAAGCATCATCACACTGCCTAAATCATTTCAAACATTATTTCATAGACCCTCTTGCATAAAGTTCCAAATTTGTTCCTATAAAATCAGATCAATTCGAGTGTACTTTTGTGATCTTTTGTCTAAAATAGTTATACCTTTCAACTTTGTCTAGCCTATTTGTCAAAAGAACCAAGTTTTATTCCATTATTTATGAGAAAATAAACTATTGCTAAAGTGCCTTTTATTTCATACCTTATACCTATTTGATCAATTTCATGACCAAGAATAGAATGCTTAGTGTTTGTTATAAGTGTTTCAAATCCATTAGATTAAAAACTTTCATCTATTTTCAAAGTCTAGATTTTGATGCCATTTGGCCAAGATTCCTAACACATGCCTTGTTTGAGCCTAGATTTTGACATCATGTTAGCAATTTTTTAAAATCCTAGATAAGACTGATTTGAAACACTTCAACCTTAGAGTTTGGCATTTCAATTTTTCATTCCATTTACTTTCTTATCTTTTTATGAATATTTAAATGTTACATATTTTATGCTAGCTTGTTTCCTCACAAATCTTTGCATAAACCTTTTGATCCTTTTGACAAATCTAGACCAAGTTTAAGGCATCATTTGTTTTAGATTCTATCCTTTTTAGAGTTTGTATAAATCTTTAATCCATTATCACAAAGCATTGACTATGGATCCCAACATGTATTCCTACACTCGTAGTGGACTCATATACAATCTAGGCAATAATAATGTAGTTGTATAAGAAGAAATGGTGCAAGACCCCTATGCAGATAACATTGATTATGAGATAAATTCTTATCCCTCTTATAATACTCAATTAGGGGAAAAAATCCAAGATCCATCATCTAATTATTTGGTTAACACACCACCTTACACACAATAGGACCAAGATCAAACCATGAAATACTTAGCTACAATATTTATAGTGGATGAGCTAGTAATTCAACAGTCGTACTATACTAATATAGCTTCCATGTATGATTCATTTTTTATTTGAGAAACATTTATTAGAAAATAAATATGATATTTTGGTTAGAGCCATTGAGGTAGGGGTCAAATTTCTAGTAGACTTCCCCCATGAAAATTTACCAAGTCTAGTAAGAGTGCCCCACAATATCATTTATGATCAATAGGCTTCTTATAGCAATTATATGGCTCTAGTCTAAACAACATACCAAGATCCTAATATATCTGATCAAATAAAAAACATCATAGAAGAGAATTTTAACCAAATATAGATAGCATATCAAACATATCTAAATCTAGCATGTGATTTCAATCAGATGAACATGGTAAGCCTCTCATTGACCTAGATCCTTCAACAAGAGTGATGATAGAGTTAACTGGACAAAAGAATCTAAATTTTGACCCATTTGTACAAACTACTTCAATAAATAACCTGATGCATATTCCTATTATTGAAGAAGTGTCTTTAGCCTCTACACTAAATAGTGGGCCAAATGTAGTAGATAATGTGAACACAACATCTAGTCTCGATCAAAGTGGTACTAATATATAAACAACTAGTCAACAACATGTGCCTATAGTTAATCCTATGAATAGGTCATCATACCAAGGGATATGAATTTCTACACCCTAGCCTCAACCAATTGCTTCCTCAACTATACAACTTATGGGGTTAGGTAAGCAAGCAATGACCAATATCACACCTTAGTAATAGAATGTGATGAACCCTACTTCTCCTCGATAGGTAGCGATTAGTATTCCAAAACAATAGACACATTCTAGTGTATCATTAAAAAAAAGATGAATATATTACCACCTCAATTAGGGTCAAGAAATATTCCACCCTACCAAGTAATGACAAACATACCTTTTCAGTCATACACAAATATGCCAATCTAACACCAAGCAATGACTAGTTAACAACATGCAAATATTGGTTAATGATAGATGTCAAATATATAACCTACTTTCACTTCCTCATAGGGATCTATGCAATAAGGAGGTCCTCATGTTTCTCAAGTACCTACTAGATAACAATAGATTCAAAATATGCCAAAAATTCAGAGACAGGGTCTTGGTCCACAAGTTCCCACTTAATAGCAATGTTTGATTAGTCAATAGCATGTCCCTTTTCAACCACAATAGGCACAATATAATTATATCCCCCATCCCAACCACAAAATCCTTTAGGTCAAACCTTTATCACCAACCCAAACTAGAATATCATGTAGCCAAATGTGTAATTTCAAGCACATCCTAATCCATGTATGCATATTCCTAGTTCATTCCCCAACCAAGATAATATACCCCAATAGGTGTCTCCATCATAATCTAGTCAAAGTGTTCCACTTGTGACCTCCCAACCATATATTTAAACCCAAATTCTCCCTCAAACCAATATTTCATCTAGTTTTCTATCCCAAGACTTGCAAGAAATGAAGGATGCAATTGATACCATTCAGGGTGAGAATCAGACCAAAAAATTCAAATTAGATGACGTATGTTCCTATCCATTCAACATGGATTATTTGTAGATACCATTTCCTCTAGGATATGAACCACTAAAATTCCATAAATACAAAGGGAGAGGTGATCTTAAGGCTCATTTGATCAAATTCTTTGTCGCATGTCAACTAGTGGCATATAACAACATATACCTTTTGCTATTGATTATAAGGAGATTGGCTAGACAAGCCTTGGAGTGGTTTTTGAAGTTTCCCATGAATTCATTAATAGACTTTGATGATCTTTCTGATAAATTTATGCAACACTTTTCCTATAATTTTGAGCATGAGATTTCATTAGTAGACCTGATACAAGTAAAGCATAAAGTTGGGGAGAGGTTTTCAAGTTATTTACAATGATGGAGAGCCCTTGCAAGCCATTTCACCCATAGTTTACTAGACAAACAATTATCCACTATGTTTACTAAAAAATTTCATAGTGAGATAACCTATCATCTGGAACTATAATGTGTGCATACATTCAAAGAGATCATTGATAAAGGTTTGTTGATTAAGAGGGTACTCATCAATAATGGAGTCATCAAGCTCAATTAAACTAATCAAAATCAAGGTACAAATCAATAATGGAGGGAAATTGAGAAACCAAATCTCATCATGCCCAAATTGTGTAGACATCATCTACACCACATTTTTATCTTACTCCTACCCAAAAACCTATCCAACCAATGCCACAATCATAACAACCAAGACCTATACAACAAATACAAAAACCTTTACTATTACAAACCCTCCTCTTAGAAGAGCCATCCTTGTACATCATGTCTTTAGTGACCTAGGAGAACCTATTGAGTTTCTATTTCACAAGCTTGCTACCACTAATATAATTATTTGACCCATACCAAAACATTATTCGTAAGGCATTCCTTACCCTGATTGGTACTAAAAAAATGAATTTTGTGACTATCATCAGGTCAATGCATATAATCTATGAAGATGTGTCCAAATCAAGTATTTAATTGAAAATATGTTAGATAATGAGGAGATAAAAATAGATAATGGTGTTTCCACTTCCAATCAAGCTCTTTGGATCTATCAAAACCCTGTTCTCTACATAACAATCAATAGTAGCAGAACAATTAGCAACAATAATAATGACCAATGCAGTAGCAAAATCAATAGTATTAAAATCAAAGGATGAACTAGTAGAATCAATAAAATTAGAATTAAAACCCATAATAAAAAAATAATAGACAAAACCAAGGTCAGAATGGTAACAACCAACAAACCTACCATGCAGTTGCACATGACTACAATAGGGTTGTAGGTCATATTACAAGGGGTAGTGTTAATACCATTTCCATTAATCCTAGACTAAACACTAATTAGTCTAGACCATTTCTTAACAATAATATTTAGCTAAATTATATGGATAATCTTTCTTTGACCTAGGAGCGCATATAGGCAAACTAGTACACTAGGACTTCCCCTTTTGGATCTTATAGTGACAACATGTCCTTACCATGTGACCACATACAAGTGCACCAATATCTAAGACTTTTCCTATCTGGTCCCACACCATTTCCAACATCGGTTAGCAATAAGGGTCCAATATTTAATCCCAATTATGCAATCACAACTCAAAGGTGAAAGATTAATATCCTAGGCCCACAACCATCCACTACTCTACCTATCACCCAACCAACCATTCAACCTTATAATAAACCATTCACTACTAACTAAGATAATAATTTTGATATTGTGGAACAATTATAGAAGACATGAGCACAAATTTATATCTTAGATTTGCTACAAATGTTAATAATCCATAAGAACATCTTGAATGATTTCTTGACCCAATCCACTATTGCTAGTGACATATACCCTGATAAATTTCAAGCTTTAATTGGACACCTAACTCCAGCCCAACAAGTCACATTTAACCAAAGTGATAAGTCTTCCCTTGACCCATTCTGTAATAACCCATTATACATTGAGGTATGTATCATATGGTATAAATTGAAATGTGTCCTTATAGACAATGGATCTAGCCTCAACATAGTGTCTCTAAAGCTCATCAAGCTTCTTGGGTACCCAATGATAGATCTCCAACAATAAATAATAAACATTAAAGCCTGTGATAATCAAGAAAGAGAGTCATAAGGCACCATTAGTTTGCTAATTATCATTAGGCCTTTGACTCATGATACACTTTGACATGTGTTGGATCTTGAGTTATCATATAACATGCTTCTAAGCAAGCCTTGGTTACATGAAATTCATGCAGTTTCATCAACATTGCACCATTTATCAAGTTTTCCCATTCAAGGATGGAGGTGAATTCTGAGAGATTTACACCCATATGAACACTGCAAACATTTTAAGGCTAAGTTTCAAATATATAATTATTAGTATGACATAAATTCAATTTCCAAACAAGATAAAGAAAAGGCTATACTTATTGATCCTTCACCAAATAATTGCTCAGATCATAATACCTTGGATTCCCTTTCCCACATGCCACATCCTAAAGCTTCTAATCATTTCACTATTTTAGATAACGGACCAAGAGAGTGTGTGACTCATGATACATTTCATATCACCAATATTCCTTAGAATCCAAAAACCTTTAGGCAACCTAAAGTCATCCCACATATGCATTGGCAATGAAAGAACATGATAATGGACTTGTCACATTTGTATTAGCATCTAGCCTAGAACCTTACCCTCTTGAAGGAGATGAATCATGGTTATATAATGACAACCAAGCTAATTTTTATAAACATACAAATTATCCTATTCCTAATAGGATCATGGAGTGTCATAATTATGAAGGAAGAGGCCTCAAACTAAATCAACGAGGAACCATCTATCCAATTTCCATGACTAAGTATGAAAAACCTTATGGAATTGGATTTAAACTACCTGGGGGTGACACCACATATCTTATTCAAACTCCATCACCAGTGACTAGTGATGATGATGCCGATAGTGAAGTAGAGTCTGATCATAGCCTTACTTTTGATAACCTAGCTAAAACTATCCTATTTGATAATAATTCCATTTGTACCCTTACCCAAGCCATTCATCACAATCCTTTTCCATTATAGTATCCCCAACTGATAGATTGGGACAAACAAGAATCTAGTATAGCGATTGATGCATTCCAAAATGATGAGGCATTTTATGATTTCTTAGGCCTTAGAGACAATGTTATGTTGGAAGGTCAAAAATTAGGATTCTCAATCACATTGGATCCTAAAGATTATTTTGGAGAGTGGGTGAATACCCTTAGCCAAAAACAAAAAATTAAAACATTGAGGTCCTAAAGTGAGAACCTCTTTGAAGCACTTTCTAACTAGGGAAAAAGTAAAGATAAAGGCGAGTCTAGTGGTGAAAACTTGTCTCAAGAACCATTAGGTGGGGGTGTTAATTCTTCTTTGAATTTAGATCAATAGACAACCAAAGATGAACTTACTAATGGATTTGAGTTTAGTTTTGAGTAACAACAAGTATCTGATCAAATGCTTCAAGAATTTATAACTATTTTTGTTACATGTCTAGATATCCCATTAGGGGACTCAGATTCATCATGCCTAGGAGAAGTTGAAGATCAGAAATAAACCCTAACATAATCTAATAGCTCAATTCATTTCCTACTATCCTAGAATATGTCTTGACCCTTCTATTTGAAGATACAATAAAGGTAAACATTAGGACTCCATCAAACCTGAAATGGATAAAATTAGGAACATCTCTCACTGAGGAGGAATGCGACATCTTTTTAGCTCTATTGAGAGAGTTCATGGATATTTTTGCATGGGCCTATTATAACATGATAGGTTTAGACCCCACCTTGGTTCTACACCACCTTATGGTTAATATTGATGCCAAACCCATATAACAAAGGCTACGTAAGATGCATCCTCACATTAATGTATTGGTAAAGAAAGAGTTGGAAAAACTCTTATAAAGAGGATGTATCCAATCCATTAACTACTTTGAATGGATCTCTAATGTTATACATGTTAGTAAAAATCCTGAAAGGATTAGAATTTATACTAATTTTTACGACATCAACAAAGCTTGTCCTAAAGATGATTTCCCCTTACCTAATATCGACATGATCATCAATTTCATGGTAGGTTATGAAATGATTTCACTTATGGATGGATTTTAAAGATACAATCAGATCAAAATAACACTAGAAGATCAACATAAAACAATGTTCATCACTCCATGGGGAACATTTTGTTATCAGGTGAAGCCATTTGGCCTTAAGAATGCTAGAGCTACATATTAAAGGGCCATGACTACCATATTCCATGATATGATGCCTCAACAAATTGTTTCCTCAATTGTACAACCTACAAGGTTAGCTATTCAAATAAAGGCCAATATCACACCTTAGTGACAAAATGTGATGAACCCTACTCCTCCTCAATAGGTAGCGAGTAGTATTCCATAACAATAGACACAATCTACTGTATCAATTCAATAAAATATTAATATATTTCCACCTCAATTAGGGGCAACAAATATTCCACCCTACCAGGTAATAGCAAACATACTTTCTTAGTCACATACTAATATGCCAATCCAAAATCAAGCAATGACTAGTCACCAACATGTAAATATTGGTCCATGATAGATGTTGAATCTATAGCCTACTTTCACTTCCTCATAGGGATTCATGAAACAAGGAGGTCCTCATGTTTCTCAGGTACCTACTAGATAGCCATTGGTTCAAAATGTGCCATAAATCTAGAGATAGAGTCTTGGTCTACAAGTTCCCACTCAATAGCAAGGTTTGATTAGTTGACAACATGTCCCTTTTCAACCATAACAGGCATAGTATAATTATATCCCTCTACCCCAACCATAAAATCCCCTAGGTTAAACCTTTATCGCCAACCCAAACCAAAATATCACATAGCCAAATGTAAACTTTCAAGTACATCCCAATCTACGTATGTGTATTCCTAGTCCATTTCCCAACCAAGATAATATACCCCAATAGGTGTCTCCATCATACCCTAGTCAAAGTGTTCCACTTGTGACCTCCCAACCATCTATCCAAAACCAAATTCTACCTAAAACCAATACTCCATCCAGTTTTCTCTCCTAAGAAATGCAACAAATGAAGGATGTAATTGCTACTATTCAAGCTAGGAAGCAGACCAAAAATTTCAAATTGGATGACATATGTTCCTATCCATTTAACATGGAGTATTTCTAGATACCACTTCCTCCCGAATATAAACCACTAAAATTCAATAAATATAAAGGGAGAGGTGATCCTAAGGCTCATTTGACTAAAATCTTTGTTGCATGTCAACCAATGGTATATAGTGACATATACCTTTTTCTATTGTTCCCAAGGATCTTGGTTGGACAAGCCTTAGAGTGGTTTTTTAAGTTACCCAAGAATTCAGTAATAGACTTTGATGATCATTCTGATAAATTTGTGTAGCACTTTTCCTATAATCTCAAGCATGACATTTCATTAGTATAACTAACACAAGCAAAATAAAAATTTGGGGAGATTTTTGAAAGTTATTTATAGTGATGGAGAGCCCTTGCAAGTTGTTTCACCCATAGTTTACTAAACAAACAATTAGCCGCTATGTTTACTAAAAATTTGTATAGAGAGATATCCTATCATCTGGAACTGTAATGTTCACATACATTTAAATAGATCATTGATAAAATTCTGTTGATTGAGAGGGTGCTCATCAATAAGGGAGTCATTAAGATCAATTCAACTAATTAAAATCAAGGTACCAATCAGGTAAATTACCAACACCCCAATCAAATGCAAGCATCACAACTAGCACATGCCAATAACTATGAAAGACCAAAGCAATTCAATAGCAATAAGAATGTTATGGGAAATGGAGTAAATGAATCTCATCATGTCCAAACTATGTAGAAATCATATATACCACCTTTTTAGCTTACTCCTACCCAAAAACCTATCTAACCAATACCATAAGCATAACAACCGAGACCTGCACAACAAATTAACAACATTTACCATTGCAAACCCCTCCTCCTAGAAGAACCATCCCTATACATCATGTCTTTAGTGACCTAGGATAACCTTTTGAGTCTTTATTTTTCAATCTTGTTACCACTAATCTGATTACTTGGCCCATACCAAAACATTATTCGCAAGGAATTCCTTACCCTGATTGGTAGCACAAAAATGAATTGTTGGACTATCATCAGGTCAATGGGCATAATCTATAAAGATGTATCCAAATCAAGCATTTAATTGAAAATATGTTAGAGAATGGGGAGATAAAACTATATAATGGTGCTTCCACTTCCAATCAAAATCTTAGGATTTATCAAAACCCCTTTCCCTGACATAACAATCAATAGTAGCAGAATAATCAACAACAATAACAATGGTTAGTGTAGCAACAAAATCAATAGTATCAAAATCAAAGGCTAAACTAGTAGAATCAAAAAAATCAATAGCAAAACCCATAATGATAAAATAATAGACAAAACCAAGGCTAGAATGGTAATAACCAATAAACCTACCATGCAATTACACATGATAACAATAGGATTATAGGTCATATTATAGGGGGTAGCATTAATACCATCTCCATTAATCCCAGATTGAACACTAATCAGCCTAGACCATTTCTAAACAATAATATTAAACCAAATCATATGGATAATCCTTATTTGACTTGGGAATACATACAGGTAAACCAAAAAACTAGGACTTCCTTTGTTGGATCTTATAATGATAATTTGTCCTTGCCATGTGACCATATACAAGTGCACCAGCAATCGAGACTTGTCCTATCTAGTCCCACACCATTTCCAACATCAGTTAGCAATAAGGGTCCAATATTTAATCCTAATTGTGAAATCACAACTTAGAGGTCAAATATTACTCTCCTAGGCCCATAACCATCTGCTACTCTACTTATCATCCAAGCAAAATTTTAGCTTGGAATAAACCATTCACTATTGACCAAGATAAGAAGTTTGATATTGTGGAACAATTGTAGAAGACACCAGCACAAATTTCTATCTTAGATTTGTTGTGAATGTCAATAATCAGTATGAGCATCTTTAATGAGTTCTTGACCTAATCCATTATTTTTAGTGACATATCCCCTAATAAATTTCAAGCTTTGGTTGGACACCTAACTCCAGCCCAACAAGTCACATTCAACCAAAGCGATTTGTCTTCCCTTGGCCCACTCCATAATAACCCATTATAGATTGAGGTATGTATCATATGGCATAAAGTGAAACATGTCCTTATAGATAATGGATTTGGCCTCAACGTAGTGTCTCTAAAGCTCATCAAGCTTCTTAGGTACATAATGAGAGATCTCCAGCTAGAAACAATAACTATTAAAGCCTATGATAATTAGGAAAGAAAGTCACAAGGCACCATTAGTTTTCCAGTTATCATTGGGCCTTTGACTCATGATACACTTTGGCATATGTTGGATCTTGAGTTATCATACAACATGCTTCTAGGCAAGCCTTGGTTGCATGAAATTTGTGTAGTCCTATCAACATTACAATAATGTATCAAGTTTTCCCATTTAGGGATAGAGGTGAATATTCTAGGAGATTTACACCCATATGAACACTAAAAACATCTTGAGGCCAAGTTTCAAAGTTATAATTATTAGGACAACATGAATCCAGGTTCTAAGTAGGAAAAGGAAAGGTTATACTTATTGATCCTTCACCAAATAATTACATAGATCCTAATACCTTGGATTCCCTTTCCCACATGCCACCCCCTGAATATTTTAATCATTTCACCATTTTAGATAATGGATTGAGAGAGTATGTGACTCATGATACATTTCATATTTCCAATCTTCTTTAGAATTTAAAAATGTTTGGGTGACCTAAAGTCATCCCACATATGCATTGGAAATGAAATAATGAAGATAAGGGACCTATCATATGTGTACCATCATTTGGCTTGAATCCTAACCCTCTTGAAGGAGACAAATCATGGTTATATAATGACAATGAAGTTGATTGTTATAAAAATGCAAATTATCTTATTCTTAGTAAGATCATGGAGCGTCACAATTATGAAGGAAGAGGCCTCTGACCAAATCAATAAGGATTCATCGAGCTAATTTCCATAACTAAGTATTATAGACCTTATGGACTTGGATTTAAACCACCTAGGGGTGACCCCACATATATTATTCAAACTCCATCACTAGTGACTAGTGATGATGATGTCGATAGTGAAGCAGAGTCTGATCATAGCCTTACTTTTGATAACCTAGTTGAAACAAACCTATTTGATAATAATGCCATTTTTACCCTTACCCAAGTTATTCATCACAATCCATTATCATTATATTATTCCCAACTGATAGATTAGGACCAACAAGAATCTAGTCTACCAATTGATGATTTTTAGAATAATGAGGCATTCTATGATCTCTTAGTCCTTAGAGACAACATTCCATTGGGAGATCACAAATCAAGATTCTCAATCACATTGGATCCTGTAGCCTATTTTAGAGAGTGAGTGAACACCCTTAGCCAAAAATAAAAAATTAAAATATTGAGGTCCCAAAGTGAAAACCTCTTTAAGGTGCTTTTTAACCAGGGAAAAAGTAAATAAAAAGGCTAGTCTAGTGGTGAAAACCTGTCTCAGGTACCTTTATATGGGGGTGTTCATTCTTCTTCAAATTTAGACCAAGAGACCACCAGTAATGAACTTATTGGTGGATTTGAGCTCAGTGTTGATAAATAACAAGTATTTGATCAAATACTTCAAAAAAAATTTACTATTTTTGCTACATGGCCAGATCTCCCATTAGGGGACTCAGATTCATCATGCCTAAGAGAACTTGAAGAGCAAGTCCTAATAGAGGACCCTGACATAATCTAATAGTTTAAGTCAATGCCTACTATCCTAGAAGATGATTAGACCCTTCTAGTAAAAGATACAATAAAGGTAAACATCAGGACTCCATTAGACCTAAAATGGATAAAATTAGGAGTGTCTCTCACTAAGGAGGAATATGATGTCTTTATAGCTTTGTTGAGAGAGTTTGTGTATATTTTCACATGGGCCTATTTTGGCATGCCAGGTTTAGACCCTGCCTTGGTTCTACACCACCTTGTGGTTAATCTTGATTCCAAAGCCATAAAAAAAAGCCTACATAAGATGCATCCTTGCATTAATATATTGTTAAAGGAGTTGGAAAATCTCTTAAAATTAGGATGTATTCAATCCATTGACTACTCTGAATGGATCTCGAATGTTGTACCTATTAGTAAAAAACTTGAAGGGATTATAATTTGTAATGATTTTTGAGACATCAAAAAAGCTTATCATAAAGATGATTTTCCCCTGCCTAATATCAACATGATCATCGATTCCATGATAGGTTATGAAATGCTTTCACTTATGGATGGATTTTTAGGATAGAATCACATTAGAATAACAATAGAATATTAGCATAAAACAACATTCACCACTCCATGGGGAATATTTTATTATCAAGTGATGCCATTTGGCCTTATGAATGTTATATATACATATCAAAGGGCCATGACTACCATATTTCATGATATGATGCATTATATTGTTGAAGACTATGTCGATGACATATTAGGAAAATCCAAAACCAAGGTCGACCATCCAACAGTGTTGTGCAAGATATTTGAAAGACTATGAGAATACAAAGTTAGACTAAATCCAAAGAAATGTGTGTTTGGTGTAACCTCAGGAAAATTAATTAGCTTCATCATGTCTCATAGAGGTATTAAAGTCGATCTAGCTAAAGTCTATGCTATAACTTAGATGCCACCACTAACCAATTTAAAACAACTCCATAGTTTGTAGGGTAAGATCCAGTCAATTCGATGTTTCATCTCTCAATTAGTAGATAAGTGCCATCTATTTACACACCTTTTAAATAAAGGATTTGCATTCCACTAAGATGATCACTACCAAACATCTTTTTAATAGCTCAAAGATAATCTTGTCAATCTACCTATTTTATTACCTTTTATGCCAGGAAAGCTATTCTTATTATACTTATCAGCTACTAACCATGCTCTAGGGGCACTCTTGGCTCAAAATGATGACAAAGGAAAGAAGCATGCTATATACTACCAAAGTCATACCTTGGTTACATATAAACATAACTATTCACCTATTGAAAAATCTTGTCTCACCATAGTTTTCACAACTCAAAAACTATGTCATTACATGTTGAATAATAAAACTATGGTCATTTTAAAAGTAGATCCAATCAAGTATCTACTATCTAAAACAAATTTGTAAGGTATAATGGCTAAATGAATCATGCTTCTCAATGAGTTTGACATAGATTATGTTAATCAAAAGGTAATCAAAGGATAAGTTCTTATAGATCAACTTGTTAAAACACCTCTCACAGACACTTAGCCACTCATGATTCAATTTCTTGATGAATCCATCATGACCATCATGGACACACCCCTTGAAGAGTAGCCTTGGAAGATATATTTTTATGGTTCATTCACTACATATGGATTGGGGGTAGGTCTATTATTTATTACACCATAGGGGAATCTAATCCCTAAATCCTTTAGAATCAACTTTCCTTGTGCAAACAAATTGGCTAAGTATGAATCACTTGTTACAGGACTTCAACAAGTAGTGTATTGGAATATATCTCATCTCCAAGTTTATGGTGATTCTTAATTAATCATCAATTAGGTTATAGATCATTTTTAGACCAAAGATGACAAGATGGTTCCATATAAATACATGGTGGACACCCTTAAAAATTAAATTGGAAACATTTAGTTCAAGAATATACCGAGGGCTAGTAACAAAAATACAGATGCCATGGTTATTATTGGCTCTCTGATTTGACAAATAGATAAAGCTAGAAAGTATCAGGTCCTCATCAAAAATTTGCTAACACCAGATTATGAACCTTTAATCATTGTAATGATTAGTGATATTGTTGTTCCTAATTCTATGTGGTACTCAAACCTTTATAACTAATTTCATGACCAAGTTATACCACCTAACCTCTCTCAAAAACAAACCAAAGCCTTCATTCATCATTTTTCTCATTATAACTTACTTGGATCCACTCTTTACCATCGTAGTTTTGATAGAACTTTGCTTCATTATTTAACTTTGACAAAATCTACACTAGCATTAAGAGAATTTCATGGAGTATGTGGAGCCCATTCTAGCAGGGTAATCCTATCTAAAAGGCTCTTGTGTACTGGTTATTATTAGCCCACAATGGACGTAGATGTCACTACATATGTAAATAAATATGAAAAATTTCAATGACATGCTAATTTGATTCAAGCCTTAGTAAAAAATCTGAAACTAATGTTGATACCATGGTCATTTTCTACATGGGGGCTTGACCTCATTGGGAATATTAATCCCACTTCATCTGATGGCCATAAACATATCCTTACCACCATCTAATATTTCACTAAGTGGGTTGAAGCTATACTCCTCACTTATGTGACTAGAAAGAAAATTTCCAAATTCATCTTCAACCATCTCATCCACTGCTATGGTATCCCCTCTAACATTATACCTGATAGTGGAGGATCATTCAAGAACAAAGATGTAGACTAGTTATACATTGACTACATCACCAAGATTTTTCTATAACATATTACCCTCATGGTTATATCCAAGATAAGGTATCCAACAAAACCCTTTTAAAATTCTCAAAAAGATTTTTAGTGATGTCAGTCGTGATTGGCACCTCCAGATATTCCTTGCCCTTTGGGCATACCGTACTAATCATTGTACCCCCATAAGAACCACTCCATACTCACTTTTTTATGGTACTAAAGTCATCCTTCCCATTGAGGTCAAGTTTCCTTCACTACGAATCTCTTTCAAGCATGTCCTAGATGATCATGACTATCAAGTAGCTTGCCTACAAGAGCTGGATCTACTTAATGAAAAATGTGCAACTGCACTCAATAATCTTCAAGCATATCAGAACTAACTCAAAGGCCACTATAATTGATGTGTGAAGTATAAAACATTTGAACTTAGTGATCTTATTCTTAAATAAAACCAAAAGAATACCATGGCCAGGAAGAAACATAAAGGTAAATTCAAACTAAATTGGATAGGGCTTTTCATCATCACTATAGATTATGGATCAAGAGCATACAATCCTGCCACACTAGACAGTGACAAACTTCTAGAGCTAATGAATATTATTCATCTCAAGTGGTACTATGCCCAAATGTTAAGGTGTATTATCTGTAATGACCATTTCAATTATACCATTTTATCACTATTATTCTTTATACATAGTACCGTCATTATCCATCCTCTTTGCCATATCCACTTTCCATTTCTGACCTATCAACCCAGTGTGTTCTAAAGCTTAGCCCATTTGACCTTGGTTTTTGTCATTTTTTACGTATTTTTAGCATCAATGTATTTCATCAGTTCATTAGTTAGTTCAATTATTTTAGATAGGGAGCGTATCTTAGGATAGTTTGATAGAAATTTTGATAGTTGTATCCTTTGTTTTTTAGTCCTTTCTTACCACCAGCCTTGCTACTAATTATAACCACCTTTGGTAAAATTAATACCATTGATCTATGCCATTGCATTTTATTTATAACCACCTATGGTAAAAATAGGGGCAACACTAAGCCATGACGCACAAACTTGACACTTCCTATGCCATACTATGTCTTTTTACCAATTATGCCTATTTTGTTTAAATTGGCTGCTGCACTAGTCAAATTCCTCCACTAAAATGGTAGAACTATAGTGAATTGAGGTCATACTCTGGGACTATGAAGGTAGTGCTCAATAATTATTGAGGTTAGCTTAGTCACCTTTTTCCCCATGCTCTCAATATTGTGTGAGAAACCTAAGTTTGAACACTCTCACCATTTTGTGAGCAACCTAAGTTTGAATGTTCTCCCTATTTTGTGAGTAACCTAAGCCATGCTCTTTCTATTTTATGAGCAACCTAAGTTTGAATGCTCTTTCTATTTTGTGAGCAACCTAAGTTTGAATGTTGTCACCATTTTTTAAGCAACCTAAACCATGCTCTTACCATTTTACAAAAAACCTAAGTTTGAATGATTCATCATTTTGTGAGCAACTTATGTTTGAACGCTCTCACCATTTTGTGATCTTGAACCATTTAGTTTCTTATCATTCTTGATCAAGTTGAGACACTTCAAAAAATTCTAAAAACATTTCAAAAATTGGTAGAAATGAACAAAATTGTTGACCACTTCTTTGCCTTAAGGATTCTGGGAACCTTTACTAAGTTACAAGCAAATCACTTGTCATTTAGTTTACATATCCTTTTTGGCCTTTTCTCTCATGCACTTTCCATTTTTCAAGACCATTCCTCTTCTTCTATTTCATCCATTCTATTTGTTTTTCTTAATTATCACATTCTTCCCATTCCTTGGGAGAATTACATTTGCCCTAAAGTTTTTTATTGGATATTACATCCATGTAAATATGTAAGTAGCATCTACTTACCTAGTGCATATGGAGATAGCTGGCCACCCCCTTCCTTTTCTTCTATTCTCCCATTTTTGTTCATTTTTTAAGTTGTTGCCTATTTTTTAGCGGTAATGTGTTTAGGGTTTTTATTACATTGTTTGTTTGTTTGTTTGTTTATTTTTTATTATTTTATTTGTTTATCTACATATTTTCTTTTAGCATTGTTACTTTGATTCAATTTATGTGTGATTCCTTTCCCATACTTATACTCAAATCCATCTATATTCTTATGTTTACATTGTCATCATGGTTTCTATCATTAGTGCATTGTTTTCTATTTACTATTAGATTATGGGAGTCAGTCCTTATGCATATTTTTGCCAAGTCTTCATGATGCTATACCATGATGCCTACCAACATGTGCTACAACAAACCTCAACTTTAATAAGTCTAATCAGCAATGGTAGCATCTCTTTGGCATTGACAGCTTGATTCAATCCCAATCATATCCCAAATAGAATAATTAACCATGAAAGAATTATAACCTTTATTAGTTTAGATGAACATCTCCCTACTAGTAGGTTGTTCTAATTCATCATTACCTTCTATGTTCATTTATCATTATCCTCGACCAAGTTTATCATGTTTGTCATAATCAAGGTCTAATGATTATAACTACCTATGGGCAAATCATTGCATACTATTCCACCTACATTTTTTAATGATTATAACCACCTTTGGAAAAATCATTGTGTTGTCACCACTTTACTTTTTCTGCCTATATAAGGGCATGTTATTATCTTGTTTGTTTGTCTTAACTACTGTAGATCCATCTTCTCAATGATTATAACTACCTTTGGGAAAATCATTGTGTTATCATACCACGTTGCCACTATCAGGGTACAATGATTATAACCAACTTTGGTAAAATAATTTCACACCTTTACACTTGCATTCTTAATGATTTTGACTATTTTTTTAGTATCATTGTGATTTCACTCCATCATCCTTCCTTTCCTTGGTCACTTTGTTTCACTTCTTTTTTTCAAGGGACCATTTGTCAACATGTTTGTGACAACCATTCCCTTGAGGGGGCATCATACAATTAGTTTATCATCATTAAAATTGTAGGCATACATGACCTTTTCATTTTTTAAGAAGACATTATTGTGTTCATAACATTCAATTCCTTCCCAAATAGGGTTAAAATGTAGACACCTCAAATTGGCCACTGATAGCCTCTAATCAGGCTTTTCCCCAATTTCCACCCAAAATGCACAATTTGGCCTAAAAACACTAAAACATTCTAAATGATGTGAAAATAACATATTCAAGTGCTGATTTTTTCTAGGGTATCCCTAAATGGGGTAATAAATTTTATGGGATAACTAACTTTGATTAGTTTATTTTGAGTCAAAATGCCAATTTTTCACCCACATGCTCTGGATTGCTCTTCCCTATCAAATATTTTTCACATGACTTGTGCCTTTGTTATTTGTTTTGGACAACATTATAAATGGGAATACACATCAAATTCATCTAAAAATGACTTCCAATTCCAATCCAATAAAATTTAGGACCAATAAAAAGGCATTCTAATCAATTTGAGTAATTTTTGCATAAAGTGCTTAATCATGTTTAAGAGCTAATTAACCCAAATCAAATCCTAATAAAAAATTCCATGGAAACTTGTTGAATAATTATTTTTGGAAATGAATATTGAATATCTGCATTATCAAGTGACCTCATTTCTTGGGAAGACATCCCTAGGCCATAAATGCCACAAATATCAAGATTTATGCCCTCCATGCCTCATAATTTTCCCTTATTCCAAGCTCATGATAAGGATAATTACAAACTTAATTCTAAAAATTAAATTAATCCTAAGCCACACATCTCAATCTTGAGATGTATGGTTGAGGTTGATTCTGATCAAATCCAAAAATCTATAAATAGGAGGCCTCATAACATCATTTAAATAGCTTTCTTGATTCAAAGTTATAATGCCAAATTGGTTCCAAAAGCTTCATGAAAATAGTGTTACCATGCCAAATTGATTCCAAGCCAAGCCAAAGCCAAAGCCACAAGGTGCCAAGGAGAGATGTAGGTATCCAAGCTTCCATTTATAAGGAATTCATGATCACAAGCCAATCAAGTCACCATTACAAAGGCATTTGGAGCATCTAAGGAAGGTGAAGGAACTCTTGTATTTGATTCCTTAATTTTTAGTTGTGTTTGTCATTTGATTTTGTTGAGTAAGCTCTCCCTAGTGTCTAGGCCTAGATTTTTTATGCTATTAGTGTGTTTATTTAATTTTTGTTTCATTTTATAACTAACACCATACAAACCATCCTCTCTTGAGTCAAATTCCTAGATCACAAGAATGACCACTTAGACTAGTCACACACAATCAAAATATAGTTAAACTATTTTGACTCTTCATAACTAATCAATGGAAAAACATGACAAATAAATCCTTATAATAATCCCTTTATAATTATATAACATCTCCATGTTCATTCTCTTCTTCAATTCTTCTCATAACTCTTTCAACACACTTCTGCAAAGTGGTCACTCAATATGTCATTACATTCATCAAACACCATCAAGTTATAAGAAATTTTCCACACTAAATATGGATTGGTAAAACCTAAAAAATACATGAGAATATTTATAATTGAGTATATAACACTCTCCAATAGTTATTTCATCTTGAAACATCAAAATTCTATCAGGAACAACTCAATTATCCTTCTCAAGTCACTTGAAAAACATGGTCAAACATATAGTTAACTTTGAAGATTAATATATGAAAATATACATACATTTAGATCTTATAATAAAATTTTATGGATATTTTTATAATTCCTCTAAAAAATTTCCTTTTACACCACTATGAAATTCATTTTGGATCAAAAGATATAGCTCGAAAACTGCATACTAGTTTTCCCTCGTTAAATTAAATATTCATATTCCAATAGTCATTATGTAAATACTAAACATCAGACACATTGACATTACTTCATGATTCCTATAAAATTTTAAAAAAAATTTATCCATATATCTCCTTGGTATTATCATGGTCTTTAATCTGCAATCACTCACCATTGATCTTAGATTTGTGCTTCTATGATTGTGCCACTTGGTAGCTCTATGTGCCTTTTGCACACCCTATACCATTCATTCAATACACTTGCACCACTTTTTAGTTATAAATTAAATATAAGATTAATTTTATTTATTGAATTAATGTGTGATATTGATCTCTAACTAAATTATCATACACTCAATGTTGATATCTATTAAACAAGTTTCATGCTTACCATAGATCTGGTGCTCAAACTCCATGATTGTGACACATGTCACTAGTGCATAAAATATTAAATATTTAAATTTGAACCACACCATTAGATTTTTATCGATTTATATTAAATGCTTCCCATTAGATCTATTATCTAATTAAATGCTCATCGTATATCTTCAATATCATAAATTTGGCTAAGTATGGGAACTTGGTAAACTCAATTTGAGAAGCCAACTTTTCACCTTAATAAATTTTGCTACACTCCATGTATAGACCTAAAATTTGAACCATATGATATAATTACATAGGGTAACCTATCCATATATCAATCTGATCTTGAAACCTCACACTATAAAATATGACATCATCAATCTACTCACTTAGCTTTATCTGTCAATATAACTACTTGAGTTTAGATATTCATATGATTATTATGATGAATTTCATTCACTTCCATAAGCACTCTAAGAATTCATAAGATCCCATAGGGTCTCTGAAATAGGTATAATAAATTAGTGTCATCTATTAATTATCTAACTATGCAAACACTCTCCAAACCATCAATTTGATCACTTTGTCATTAATGCACTAGTACCACATGCTCTCTTTGACATCAATTGAAATCAAGCATCAATGAATATGCTCAACATCACTTAACCAATCAAGTTCATTGGAAATGTATTTGTATTATATTGGATAGGTAGGTTCATTTTGGCTTTCTTAAGGTTCAATTTTATGCTTTAGATTGAGCACAATTTGTGATGTCTTATCATTTTTAGCAACTAACCATCTCAAGTAATTTATAGGGAATCCTATTGTCAAAAAAATCTTCATCAGTCAATGTTTATATCATACTTTCATTCAACTTCTCTATCATCCTGCTAATTAGGATTTTCTTCTTGAAGTACATGTGATTAACTTGGAAGCACATCTACTTTCACCTATTATTTATATTACTCATGGTTATATTATTGAAGGAATGATGTTGTAATGTCAAGGCTTGAGAAAAAGTCTTATATTTCATTCCAAAAGTAGTCTTATTCCATCTCTTCTTTGTTGTTCTCAAGATTGATTTCTTTCCTCCAATCTAAATTAAAATTAAATTCTTCCTCAAAAGGCTAAATTGGGTTTTATTGGAACTAACTTTGTATTGGAGTTTCATTAGAAAGGACTGAAATGTCTTCCACACCCTAAACTTTTATCCTTTGGACTAACTTTAAGACATTATTCCAACTCTTCTTGGCTATGAGAAGTGATGTTATTATCTTAAATCCCTATTTCCTCTTCATCAAGATTAGACCCATGCCAACTAGACTAACTTTATTATTCTTTTTCCATGATTAATGGAAGTTCATCTATCCAATATGGCACTTCATCATTTCCCCCCTAAATGTAGCCTCAACTAGAGAAACACATGGCTTGTCTTTATCAAGACAATCTTCTTCCTCTTTGTCCTTGTTTATTTGTTCATTGTCCTATTTATCTAGATGATCATATTCATATTCTTCTTGCAGTGGGTTTGATTTTTCTAATTTAGTTGTATAAAGATGGATGCCAATAATTATTTTCTCATCATACTCAATTGAAACATTCTCTTCTTTCCCTAGTTGATATTCACTTTCTCTCCATTTAACAGGTCCTCTTTTGAAAAGGGAGATGATGGGAGGGAAAGAAGGTTTAAATGGTGAAATAAGAGTATAGGGAATTATGGGTTATTTAGGAAGAGGCAATCCTAAAACTTAAAAACTTTCTTGGTTTAGATTCTACAACTTTATTTGTCTCTTGATTTTGGATTAGCATATGAGGAGTGGGTGAAAAACTTGGAAACTTGCTTGGTTGAGGATTTTGAGGTCCTTGAGGAATAATGTATGGATTTTCCATGAGCATAGACTCCTTCAAATAATGGGAACCCCTAAAACTTGGAATAGAGTAGGTTGATCAAGGTTCATCCTTTTATACGTATGCTATTAATTAATGTATCTACTCTTTTTTGGCTATAATCAACCTAGCCAAGAACTTTTTATGATGTATTTCATTCTCATTCATCTCTTGCTAATAGAAATTAGATCAACAAGTAAGATCTTCCTTCTACATATTATACCCCTCCTTTCTTTTAATCCCCATCATTTATTTCTAATAATCAAATTATATATCATTTATGCTTTTTAGGGGCTAATTAGAAGGGTCATAATATTGATTTAGATCAATATATACTTTATAAGGATGATTATAAGCATGATCAGGTTGTTAAGAATGTTTAATAGGGGTGCGAGGGACGTAAACACTATGGGAATGAGGATATTATGCTTAGACATAGTTGTTTATGATAAAACTAGTAGTTTTTCAGTTTGATATGGATAATAAGACATAGAAAATGTAGTTGGACAAAGAGGAGGGGAAGGGGTATATTTCCCTAGGTAGTATGACATGTTAAGGCATTAAAATAGAATAGAAATCCATCGAGATATTTAAAAATAAATAAACAATCAAGTCTCCTTCTTGACAAATATGTACATACCATTAGAGTCAATAGGTGATTAGATTTATTCAAAAGAAGGAAAAGATCAAGAATATCACCTATATCCTGATCATAGATAATCTTTAAGCACTTGGACTACTTAAACAGGTATATTTTACAATCATAATCACCATGGTGATGAATAAACTACCTTGAATAGAAATATATATTAAATAATACACCTAAATTCTTCAATGGATGATGTGAAGATAATCAAATGATGTCCCACCAGGTGTGCCAAAAACTATTGTCACATTGAGTTTCACCCTTTCAAGAGCTACTTCATGTCTCCTCAGCCAATTGACAAAATGGAAACACCTCAAGGCTATGGGTCACCTATGGTTTTAGTGAATATTTGGAGAAGGCCAACTTACCTTAATGGATCACCTAAGACTAATACTAATGTTACTAAACTTACAAAGAAAAGGGAGAATGAGTATGGAAAAATAAATAAAAGAAAAGAAAAAGGGGTGATATATCATAATATTTTGATACCCTCTACTCACTTAAGCATACACAATGAAAATAAAAGAGTTAAAAATATGTAAAAATCACAATATAAAAACTATTTTGCATAAGTGATTTATCGAGAGGTAGGGAACTCAAGAAAGAACTTAGAAGGGAGACACTCCATAGCCAAACACTACCTGAACTCAATATCACACAACCTAGACCTTATTGATGAGTATCTTCCTACATAAAGGTGAGGGAAATAGACAACAAATCAAGGAGAAATAAAATTATTCACAAGATAAGATCGACATTACATTAATTCACATAAGATATAGGGATATGAAAAGGTAAAACAACTCTATTATTCATTCAAAGGAATAAAAATAAGGTAGAGGGATCAAAGATGGGCTAATTTATGCAACATTTTTATGTTAAAAAGTGTCCTCTTTAAAATGATAGTCATGCCTTTATTTATTGGAAATAAAAATAGATATTAAGGTCTTAACCTAGTCTTACCCACTATCAAAGTATTTACAAATTTTAATTATGATCAGGAAAGGGGGTTGGGGAAGTGAGAATATCCTTAGGATCACCATGGCCACACCTGCATTAGTGCCTACCACATCCTCCTAAGCCTATATATTATATGTGCTCTCTATTTTCACTCACTTCCATAAGTAATTGGTCCAAATTCTATCAATCTCTCACAATTACTATAGTTAGAGCTAATTTGTGCTATGATTTACCCATAGAGCTACTCTAAGATTGATTCTTCAAATCAATGTAGTTACTCATCTTTCTCATGAGTTTATAGTTGAATGGGAAAATGATCCATCAAATAATTTATAGTTAGTGTCAATGTGGATTCCAAAAAAATCTTTGGTGATACGCTCAATTTACATGTCAACATTGGGCTCATTCTGGGCTCATCTTTGAATTTGTGAGTATATTTATCTTTGGGCCCTATTTCAATACTTAGTCAATTATTTTACTTTCAAGAATTATCCTAGGTTCATCTCTATATGTCATATGGAATTATTTTATTCACTGTGGGATTCATGTCACTACTCATGACATCCTCTTCAGTCTACTTTATCATGCTCTTGGCTCAACTTCTACCACACATCATTTCCTTAGTGCTCCATGTTCAATTAGTTTAAAATATATGAGGGCCCTACCATGTGGATTCTCTCGTATTGCCTACATGATTTATATTTACCATTTATTTTAATCATTTCCATGGTTATGTGGCCTTTTCTCACTCTCATGTTCCTTTTATGTCTTTGGATTCAATCATCACCACATGTCATGGTCTAGCAGGTCAAGCTCTCCCAAGATCTAACATCTTTATTAGGTCTAAGAGATTGATAATGGGTAGATATATCAACTCCAAATCATATAAACTCTAAGCAAAAGTTGCATGGATTTTTTTATGAGTCCTTAGTATGATACATCTAACATTGTGTCAATTTTGATTGGTTCCCATCCTCTATTAAAATTTGAAGATTATTTAATGTGGATTCTTCTTGCTCTTCCATTTCTTAGCTTGGATCTTTGAGTGAAAATTTAACTATTCTCTCCATGGTGAATCAATATTTTGGCACTTGGTAACATCTCACTCACTTATTACCCTGACATATTGATCTATTTTCATATACTACCCTAAGGTTATGAAGTAGTGGGATTACACCACTTGGTGCCATCCCACTCACATATTATCTTGGGTATCTAACATCATATATGGGCTACATGAAAATATCTAGGAGAGTGGAGAAGAATAATTATGACATGTGACATCATCCTATTAACCCACTAGCCTAAAGGGTTTTTAACTTATATGGATGGTTATGGGAATCTGGGTCATCAATATTTTGACATGTGGAAGAATCCCACTAACCCACTACTTTTTTGACATGGATATTTTTTGTAAAATTTATGAAAATAGACTATGAGTTGAAAGAGATTTACAAAGGGCCAAGGTCCATCAAGGGATTTACACATGACACCAAGCAACTTTTGCAAAATTGGCTAAGTGTCAAAAGTCTTTTGAAAGAGGAATAGGTCATCAAGAGTTATGAATGATTCTCACATGGCACCATTTGATTGGACTAGAGTCTTGTTGTGATTGAAAAACTAATATATCATCAAGATGTTACCAGGGGTCCATAAAATTAGTTCTCATCACCTTTTTAAACCCTCATCGAGAGATTAAAGAACCTTGAAATAATTAAGTCTTGAAGCACATTCTTGACCCATTAGGAAACTTTTGAATAATAGCTATGTATTGATGATTGAAAACATGACACATGGCTTAGAGAAAATTTAAAATAATTAAATAAGTGTAAAAATGTTTCCTCTTCATGTAAAAATCATGTCAGAGCTTGTTGTTTAGAACTTTGTCTAGAACAAAAGTTTTGACTAGTTATGTTACTCAACATTTTTATTGAAGACCAAAGTACTTAGTCAACTATCATGAATACTTATTTGGAACATTTATTATGGATTTTTTTGGAAAAATTATTTTGAAGATTAAAACATTTAGGTGAAACTTTTTAAGTCTTCATAACTTTTATTTGGAATAAAAGTATTGACTAGTCTATTTGCATAAAATCTCTGACTTACTTTTTGACAAAAAATGCGATCACCATTTCCTTTGATAAAAAGTGTGAAGACCAAATTTTGAAAACCTAATAAATCCTTTTCTTCCTTATAACTTAGCCTATTTTTTTGAACTTAAACAAGACTTTGAGAATCCTTCTTTGTTAAACCATGAACTAGATTTCGGTGTTGATCTTTCATGATGACCTAAAATGGTCAATAATGACTAGGTAGAGGTCCACCTCTTGAATATTATACACTTGGATAAAAAGATGATGCATCCTTGATACACTTCAATAAATACCAAGGGATTATCAAATGCTAATTTTACAAAAAATCCAAAACAAAATCATTTTGGGTCTTAGATCTAGTCTTATTTGAGATAAGGATAATGAAGAGAAGGGACAACATAGAAAATTCAATGCCCTAGGGCCAGGTCCCTATCTGATTTCTAAAATCCTAGGTGAGAATTATTCTAGATTAAGGTGTCCAAATGGTGATGATGTTCCATTTCCCATCAATGGGAAATTCCTAAATCACTACTTCTAGGCCTGAGCTTGGGCCACCCTATAAATACTTTCTTATTTCTTTATGCTTTGTTGTTTTCTTTTCTTCATGTCCCTTGTTTTAGTTTAGGTTTATTTTCATTACTTTTTGCCTATTTTCTTTGTTTTTTATTTCTTGGTTTAGCCTCATTATGTCTCTTTTCAAGTTGAACCTATTTTTTTAACCTAGGAGTTCCCCTGCTTCATTTAATGATAGTGAATGGGTAGCTTGTTTATCAATAACACTAATTGTGTTACTATGCATACAAATGTTTAAAATATTGTTCAATTTATTACATAACCTAATGTAGTTTCCTTGAATTTTTAGAATGCTCAAGGCCAATGATTTGAAATAGATCATGTTGATTTAGAAAGGTTTTTTTTTCCTTTTTTTAAAGATCATCAAATACACATAGTATAAAATGTGAATCATAATGTAGCTCTAAATTTTTTATTATCTTACTTTAATTGAATTTGCACTTGTTGATTATCACTCAACCCATGGCTTGGTCCCTAACCATTTATGGATAAAAACAAAGAAAAATCTTCTTTCAAAAGGAATCAAAAAAATATATCTTAAAATTCTCCTCGAAAGAGTGATCTTGGAAACCTCCACCATAGTTTTTCTAACATGGTTGGTAGTGAAGAAATACCTTATAAAGGGACTAGAGGTATCTTTGTTGGGGATATAAAAATATGGATAGTAATATATCAATTCCCATGCCATTTTCCCCCTTAGCCAGACTTTAAAATCATTTTTACTTTTAGTGATGCCCATAAGTTAGACAAATCTAATTTATTGTGTGTTTTTGCAAGATAATTGAATTAATAACATAAACTCATATACTGATGGTCTTTAGGCTGAATTATAATTTTGTCATGTGTTAAAGAATAATTTCATGCCTTCACATTTTGATATTACCTTGGATGATTTCTTATAGCCAATACTTGTGTTTGAATGATAACTAGAGATTTTTTATTATTGAGATACTCAGAAGTATCTCCAAACATTATTCACCATATGTTTTAGTTTGCATAAAACACCTCATTTTTAGTCTAAAAATAGGGACTCTTTTTTAATTTGACTAGGTTGGATTTATTTATTTGGCTTTATCTTATTAATATTATTATCCATAGGGTGTTATATTATTAATCTTTTGGATAATGAATCATCCTTGTGGCATAACCTTGGTTCACACCATTGGAATTCTAATGATCATGAGTATAAACTAGGTCATTCAACATGATTTCCATCTCCTTTGAGAAGGATTATGAACACCTTATCCCTTTTCCTTGGGAGAAGGTTATTTTAATTTAAATATACCATCTACCTTTAGCCATTTAGGGAAGAATTGGGTTCTAGTTGTGTTTAGATCTAATAAAGTTTTTCAATGCTCCTAGCCTATTAAATAGAGTCAAGTGAGCTTAAAATATACTAATTCCAAGTTATTTGAGTTGAATTTACCATGTATAAAGATCCAAGATTGATTCCATATCCATTTTATTTTTTTTAAACTAGGTCTAGATACTTTTGATCCTCCACATCCTTTCATTTATTTCTATTTGATTATTCCAAATTTCCTATCCAATCTAAAAAAATCATAAGAAAAATTTCCAAGCACCCTAAGATTTTTTCATATCACACCATCCTAGTGACCCAACTTGGTGGGGTATAAATTGATATGGAATATTTATTATCCCTAAGGGCTCGATAATTTTCCATGTGGTGATGTCGTAAGAGCCTAAAAACCTAGGTTGATGGTAGACTCTAGATAAATTAATAGTAACATGACCTCGAGGCCAAGAGGTCATCATGTGGTGATATCCTAAAATCCTAGGACCATAGAGATACAATAAACATAATATCTATATAAAATCATATCAATACCACATGACATCATCTAATGTACCTAGATCATAGACCCAGATTGACAAGGAAATATCGCATGACACCCCAATGATGTCAGAATTACATTGAGCTTAAATTTTATTGGTGGGTACCCATTATGAAACCATAAACCATAGGCCTCTGGGTTAATAAGAACATGTCACATAATAGTTACAATCTCAAATTTTATGGCCATCATGAATGTCAAAACTAGCAAGGGCTCGAGTAGGATGTTATTCAATTAAATGTTGAATTTTTATTAGTCAAGTAGGATTCATAATGAAATTATTTCATTTTAAAGTGCTTAGTTTGAGCTAATGATATATCTATATATGATTTTTATTCATACTAGGGCCTATGTTTAAATTGAAAGATAATTAATGTAAATGTTTATGTCCTGATTTCAAAATATCTTATTTGTTTCTCACATTTGATCAAAATTAGTTATAGATTATTTATTTATGATTCAATAATTTTAATACTTTTGCATTTCCATCTCTTTGAAGGGTTGTGCTTAACCAGTATGTTTACTTGTGTAGGGTTCATATTTCAATCTAAGCCATTTATTTGGATGTGTGTCCTCATCAAGGAGTCTAAGCATTTAACCAAAGTAAAATATAAACTTGGGCTAGTGTAACAAAAGAGAGATTTATCAAAAAAAATGCATATATTAAAAGAGAATAACCTAGAAAGGATAAAATCAAATTGGTGTAACATGAATATCATTAGTAAAACATGAAACGCAAGGGGAAATGGGGTAAGTTAAGGTCTATATTAAATAATGAAGGAGATACCTAAGACACATCCAAACAAATGAGAAAGTGATAGATGGAAAATGATGGATGGGATGGTAGGTCCCAATGTAATCAATTGGTGATCAAAGAATGATGATGTGGCAATAAGCATGGGTAGATCATGCCCAAGACTAGAAAGCAGTTACAAAATTAAAATAAAATCTCACATGCTAGTGGTTATGCATGGCTTAACCATGGTCAACTAATTGAGTGTAGGTTCACCCAGTTTAGGCATGACCGTGGAATGCATAGTCTTGGCTAAGTTGGTAGTCAAGGTGTGGTCTCTTTTTTTGGAAACTAGAGGAATTTCAAAGGAAGGATCTGGCACCCTCATCTATATATGATTTTTTATAAGTATTTATTATGTATGGCTCATGGTGGACTAGAAACTACACTTTAAACCTAGACATTTTCTTATTGATGTTTTCTACTACTTTCTAGGATAATACTTCCCTTATCCTTTTTTAGTTTTGTTGTTACTAAACTATTTTCTTACAATTGAATAATTTTAATCAACCAATATTATTAATCAAAATGCATGAATTTATATATGAAAGGTTGTTAATATTTTAAACACATCTCTTACACATCTTTATGGGGGGCATGGTATTTCCTCTTATCTAGATGGCTTCCTAGACTCTTGAACCATACGTGGGTTGAGGTTTTGTTAATTCTAGCTCAACCAAGGATTGGTTTTAGTGGGTGTTCTTAATTAGAAAATGAAATTGTGATCTAGGAATTTGACTCAAGAGAGGAGTTTAGTAGAGATTTAGTATAAAAAATAATGAAATAAACTCACTAGACAAGCTAACATCTCTAGGCCTAGATCATGGAGGGAGCATGGTGAACAAACCAATTGAAAACACAACTAAAAATAGAAAGAAATGAAAACTTAAACACAAATATAAATTTATTACCAAATCCTTAATTTCTATAAAAAGGATTCTTTTTTGGCTTACTTAGATTTGTGCTCAGAAGGTCTTCGTCATTGGGGCTTGGCTATCTCCATCTCTTTACACCTTGGTCAATGTTTGGTTTGGCTTGATGTGGATTGATTTGTCTCAAAATGGCTTGGTTTGAGATTTTGACATTATAAATTGTCTATGTTCTTGAATCTCTAAAATAACTTGTGCATGGTAACGATGCACCAACATAACTTGTTGAATAAAGAGGTCTAAACTTTCTTTTATAGGCTTTGAAATCAACATGGAATGGTTAAATCCGAACCTTGTTTGGATTAGTTTACCTTGGTTGAGTTTAAAGGTGTCAAATGGTCATGATTTAGAAATAAATAATAATGGGTGGGATATTTCTAGATGTTTTAAAAAATGACAAATCACAAAGGTAATGATTCACTTTTAAGATATTCATTGATATTTGAATTTTCCATTTTGATAATTGATTTATTAGTTCATGGATGAATTCAATTAGAACTTGATTAAGATTTGTAAGTTAATTAATCCTTTGTAGGCATTTGGAAATTTATTTGATTTAATTTAATTTTATGTGTATTTGTCTTGTTTAATTAATTTATGGTACAAATTGATTTAATTTTATGATATGAAGCCAAATTTGAGACCTTTATAAATTCATGGTTTAGATGTGTAATGGTTGGAAAGAATTAGTCTAAAGTTAGGTATGAATCCATTGGTGGCCAATTTGATATGTCTATAGTTTTCCCCTATTTGGGAAGGTGTTATAAACCATAAACATAATAATGTCTTCTTAAATAATGAAAAAAGGATTGTATGCCAAAAGAAGATGATGATTGAAGAAAAAGCTCCAAATGGTTTTTAGGAAGCCTAAGATAATGCCTCCTAAAGGGAATGGCCAACACATATGTCAATGGATAGTCCATAAAAATAATCAAGAAGAAAGGTGGAATTAACCTGTGGTTGAGATTAATCTAAATAGGAAAATGCTTGCATGCATTGATTTTAAAAAACATACTAATTTTCCCAAAGGTGGTTATAATAAATAATAAAAGTAAAAACAATGGTTTGCCCAAAGTTGTTTATAAGTATTAAGATGAATTAGATTGAATAAAGATGATGTTTGATATGTTTGTGCCAAATTTTAGGTTAGATTTGTTGGGTGAATATTTTGTCACCAACTGACTGACGGTAAAATAGGTGCATCAACCACAGCATAAGGAGATTTATTCAACAAAACAGATGTGGTGACCCCTGTGTCTATTTTTAGCTTATATATATATATATAAGCTAAAAATAGACATAGGGGTGATATCATACCATCCATCTCTCTCTTTTTAGAGATGATGTTCACAAAAAAGAGGAGAATTCTTGGGTAATTGTTGAAGGCACTTCTCTTCTTTTAGAAGTGATATTCAAAAAACTAGAGGAGGACTTCCAAGGTAGTATCAAAAACCACAAGAAACCCATGAAAGCACAAAGTCTTTCATTGCTTCTCCTACTGATTAGGACATAGGGACATAGTAGTTTGAAGCATAGCCCAAAGTCTCCACTTCAACTACAACAGGGTAAAAGGTTACGAAGGATAAGGGGAGCTTGAAGTCTCTCCAGTATCTGTTACACAAAACACAGACTAAAGGAAATTATAAAAGCACAAAGTCTCCCACAGTCAGCTTTAGGACATCTTCTAGCTTACTTCCACTTGTTCTACTTATTTAATTAAATGGAAGAGATTATATTTAGGAAAAAGACATAAGAACAATTTCCTATATGACATAAGCTATTTCAACACAAAGTCTGAAAGGTCACTTGATTTCTCATTCACTTAACAAAATTTGATTAATAGTCTATGCTCAAAGTCTCAAGATTACATTTAAATTTGGGTAGAGCTTTGCTTTTGATAACAGAGAGATCTCCCTTATACAAAATGAGAGATTACAATATATAACATCACAAGAAAGACTTGGGTGCCTATTTTCATAAAAATGGCCCATGATGAATTGAATGCATTGATTATCTATGAAAAGGCCATGCTAGAATAGGTCATCAACCTTGAATTTGGAATTATGAATCATCTCAAATGTCTCCTCCTAAGCATGGATTATATGTTCTTCTTTATGACGCTTGCACGACTGTCCATTCGCTTTTACTTAATGAAGAAAAATAGGCTACACCATTGAATGTTTTATGTTCTCTAATGTCCACCTGGTGTACTATTCCACCTACTGGAAATAAATCTCCTATAGATATTTATGGATTTCCTATAGTTACTCTCTCTTTCCTTTCCATGTTTTGTCTCTTCTTAGCAATCTGAGCTCTCGGGGCTATCTTCTCACTTCCTCCATTTGCTTCTTTGGCTCCTTCCTTGGTTGGTCACTTATTTGGTTCTCAAGTCTTTTGAAAATCAATGGTTATTCCATCACCCTGAATTTGACGTCCACGGGGACATCACTTGGTCACTTTGAACCTCTTTGAACCTTGAACCTTGAACTCTTTTAGTTCAAAGGTTCAATGGTTCAAAGGTTTAATGTTTTATGAAGGGTCACATTTGCTTTCTTTTTCTTCTTCGGTTGAACCATTTCTCTAGACTTCTTTCTAAAATCTTCCACTTCCTTCATTTGATTGAAGCTTCCATTCAAACTTTGAACTCTTTGAACCCATTGAACCTTTGAACCTTTCAGGTTTAAGGTGCAATGGTTCAATGATTCATTCTCTTTCTTTGAGTCCTTTTACTCTCTAAGTCCATCAAACTTATTAAACTCATTGAACCTTTGAACCATTTCAGTTCAAGGCTCAATGGTTCAATCTTATTTCTTTGATTTCTTTGAAGCTTCAAACTCTCTAGATTTTCTAAGTCTGTCTAATTCATTGAACCTTTGAACTCTTTTTGGTTCAAGGTTTAACGATTCAATAGTTTAATCTTCACTCTTTAAAGCCTTCTTTTCTTTAAGTCTTTCAAACTTATTGAACTTATTTAACCTTGAACCTTTAAACCATTTTGGTTCAAGGTTCAATGGTTTAACCTTATCTCTTCGACTCCTTTTATTCTCTAGGTCTACTAAAGTCATTGAACCTTTGAACTCATTGAACCTTTGAACCTTGTGGAGACAGGGTTCAATGGTTCAAAGTGGTACTTTCTTTTTCTTTGAAGCCCACCATTAAGTCTTTTGATCAAACCTTTGCATTGAACCTTCCTCAAAACACTAAGGAAATGCCTTAAGTGTTTTGAACTTGATTTAAAGAAAGCCTACCTATTGAACCTATGACTTCCTTAGCTGAAAAGGCTTGAATATTTGGAAAACTTAACTTCTTAGAACATTTTTTAGAAAGAAAAGAGAGAATTTTGGTCTATAGGACCAAAATGGTTAGTATGTTGTCCACAAAAACAAGTGATGGATTTTGGGAATAATAACTAGCTCTAGTTGGGGAACTTCCATCGATTGAAAACTAAAGCAATCAAAGAGAGTAGAATCCAGAATCTCAGTGCCTTCATTTATGCCATTGGGCTATGGAGTCATGCTTACCCAAAAATAAAGGTGACAAAAACCAAATGGCACCAAAAATAAATGAAAAACACAAAACAAAGAAAGATGTACATATATACAAATGGACTTATCTGATATTTTAAGGATTGAATTTCTTCAGATGCTATCCACTATGAGGTGGAGAAAATGGAATCTCATCTTGATAAATTAGAAAGAGACTATTTTCTCCCCAAAATTTGTGATTAGCAAATGGACTTCTCCACTAGGAATCTAATTTTTTGTGTCTTCATTTTGGTTTCCTCTTCTTGCCCCTTAATAAGACTCGATCTCTACCATGAATCTTTATTGTCTTGCTGAAGAGTTTATTTGTGACATTGATGTGCAGTAGTATGGTCCACAACCATAGTTTGTTGCTCCTTAGGTCTAGTGAAGCACATGATTTGATTGTCAGCATCAAACACTTGCCAATGGTTGGAATTATTAGGGACACTTGGTTGAAGGACCAGCTTGATAGTGTAAATGTCTTCTTTGAAATCTTGGTGAGGGACCAAGAGAGTTGTAGAGATGGCTAATGAATGTACACGATTATGAATCTCTCTAAGCACTACAAAAATATTTAAAGCATCAAAACTTTCAAGACAGTCTCACACCAGATTGTGATAATGTCTTAATCTCTCATCCTTTTTTTGATATAGGTTCCTCACCTAACAAACCACCAACTCAGTGTCTCCTTTAGCATGAAGAAGTTTAACTCCTTTATATTGAGCAACCTTTAATCCAAGCAACAATGATTCATACTCAGTAGTGTTTTTAGTGTTGTTGAGCTACAACTTATATGCATATGGAAAAATATCTCCTTGACGAGATATTAAAATAACTCCAGCTCCAAAACTGGTAGAGTAATTACTACCATCAAATTCCAGAATCTAGACATCATCAAAATTTGATCTTCTTTCAAATTTTTCTTCATCAGGAAGGGAAGATCCCTTTTCATGTGTAATGTGCCCTACTAATTCTTCTGATGTTTTATCTAAATTTTTTGGATTGTCACCTAGTAAGATTTTTTCTACTAAAATAGGAATGTCTTTAGTAGACAAAAAGTAATTACTCATGCCTGAAGACTCAAATAGAATTTGAGCTTTAGGGGCTGAAGTTTGAGTGATAATATACTTTAATTCCTTCTCAGGAAGTAGATTTTTCATGACGCCTTTGATAGGAATCCTCACCTTAGATAGGTCCATGATCAATTCTCCACTAACATTCTTACAACAATTTCACCCAAGAAGAAAGCTGTAGGAGGCTGGGACGTCAGCCACTAGGATTGTCATTTTGATTCTCTTATTTGGGAAGGTTGTAAATGCAAATTAGGCATCTTTGATTTGTCCCAATAGATGTACTTATTTGTTTTCCATGGATAAACATCTCCCAAAGGTCTTATTTAGTGTAAGACCAAGAGATTCTACCATCTTGGCAAGCATGACATTGTCAAAAGCTCCTGAGTCGATAATGCAATTATTCAGCTGATGACCGCTTATCAGCAGGGAAAGATAAAATGGCTCTGTCTTCCCAAGGGTAGCTAGAGGAGTGACCAAAATATTATTTTGGGTAGATGTGTCCTTTGGGGGACTAGGAGTTACTTTTGAAATTTCTTGTCTTGTAAGGATGGGTTTATTTTTGATGCATTAAACTAACCTATCCAACTGCTTAAGGTTAGATTGCAAGAATATAAACTCAGACATTTGAATTTTGGTCTTCTTAGCATGGTTAATTATATCAAATGATTGAAATGAATTTGAAATAGAGGAAGGCATTCCATCAATCTAGGTTTTACTAGGAATGGGATTGGTTTGCAAAATTTAAGCAGAAGGTGAAGGAATATTTGAGGTACTTACTTTTTTAGTGCTCACTGGGTCCTTTGATTGGAAAGGCAGTGAAGTTCCTCATTTAGAAATTGAAATTGTTAGGCACGATTATTCCCCTATTTTTCCTTTATCAACTTGTTGAGCTGACTAGTTTAGGGACATGATAAATATAGCGTATGATCCATCAAACGCTTCTCCTTTACTTCTGGGTTCATCCTGGTAATTTAGGAAATCAATGTTGGAGTTGCTAGTTGATTCTTCTTGGCCTTCTACAAAGATATCAGCATCATCTTCTTGGTTCAACTCAGGTTGGAAAGAAAAATTAGATTTAGTTTCAAGATAACCAACTACTGAGTTATCTGGTGCTACTTCAATGGTAAGCTTCCTTGGTGGGGGAGGAAGGGAATTTGGTTACCCTTGATTTCTGGTAGCATTACCCTGATATGACTGGTTGGGAAATATCCTCCTTGGTATATCCTGATAAGGAGGATCAGACATCCCTTGTGCCATTTGCTTTTTTAGAGCTAACAATTCATTTTCTAGCTTTTACACCATAAGATCAGTGGTGCCTGTAGAGAAATTTTTAGAAGATGAAGAAGGTTTACCTTTGTTAGGATCTCTTCTTATCTTTCCTAACAAGATAAGATCATCTTCAACCTTAGTCACCAAAATTTAAGCTGTAGCAAGGTTGATGTGGCTAGCCTACCTCAATAAGAAACTTACATCAAGAAGCTAAGAATTGATGAAGCATTTGAGATTCTCAGGCATCAGCTGAGCAATTGTGGGAATCTTGTTCCTTAGCTTGTAGAATTTAGCAATGAAGTCTCTCATGGGTTCATGAGGCTCCTTCTTCATTTGTGTAAGATGAGCTAATAGGGCATGTGAATTTTCTATAGGATTAAACTTGGCCTCAAATTTGGCTTTGAGAGTGTTCCAATCAGTCACTATTTGTGCTTCTAGATGATAAAACTAGTCTACAGTAGTACCTTACATTGTCTCCACATACAGTCTAACTACAATGTCTTCATATTCAACACCTATCACACCATAGGATATGTAAAAGGCTACAATATGTTCATCAGGATGAACCTTCCCATCACCATAGAACTTGGGAAAATTCTTTCTTGAGATATGGGGTAGCTCATGTAAAGGTGGGGTCAAATTCATGGGACCAAAAGTATTACCCCAGGGGCCTTGAGCTACCATGATATGGCTATTAAAAGGAGGGATAATAAATCTATGTGGGATATGTATGGATAAAGATTTATTAGTAGAAGAAAGAGTAGCTTTGCTTGGTATTGGTGACCTGATGTTTGTAGGAGGAAAACTCCTAATTCATGAAGATGGGTTTGTGGAGGGGAAAGATCAAAATTATTTTGCTACACCAACTCAAATATAGGGTCAACAATACCTTGACCTCTCTAGCTTTGCGTGTATGGTGGATTTGTTAGAGTGTAAAATAGATATGGAAAAGACCTGATACTACTTTAATTTGAAGCTTCATGCTTCAAACTATGTGTTAAATCCTTAGCAAAGTTGCCGAAAATTGTTGGCATGGAGCTACTAGAAAAAGATCAAAATTACTCATTCATCCCCAGCGGAGTTGCCAAAAATTGTTGGGTGAATATTTTATCACTAGTTGACTGATGGAAAAATAGGTGCATCAACCACAGCATAAGGATATTTATTCAGCAAAATGGATGTGGTGACCATAGTCAGATTGAGACAAATCTCTCCTCTTAGTAAGGGGAGGTTCCCTATAGTTTATAGTATTGTGTGTGTGTGTGTGTGTGTGTAAGTTGAAAATAGACACAGGGGTGAAATCATACCATCCATCTCTCTTTTTTAAAAGATGATGTTCACAAAAAAGAGGAGAATTCCTGGGTAATAGCTGAAGGCACTTCTCTTTTTTCAGAAGTGATATTCAAAAAACTAGAAGAGGACTTGTTGGGTAGTAGCAAAAACCACAAGAAACCCATGAAAGCACAAAGTCTTTCATTGGTTCTCCTACTAATTAAGACAAAGGGACATAGTAGTTTGAAGAATATCCCAAAGTCTCCACTTCAACTACAATAGGGTAAAAGGTCACGAAGGATAAGGGGAGCTCAAAGTCTCTCTAGTATCCTTTACACAAAACACAGACTAAAGGAAATTATAAAAGCACAAAGTCTCCCATATTTGGCTTTAGGACATCTTCCAACTTAATTCCACTTATTCTAATTATTTAATTAAATGGACAAGACTATATTTACGAAAAAGACATAAGAAAAATTTCTTAAATGACACAAGATATTTCAACACAAAGTCTAAAAGGTCACATGCTTTCTCATTCACTTAACAAAATATGATTAACAGTCTAAGCTCAAAGTCTCAGGATTGCCTTTCAATTTGGGTAGAGCTTTGTTTATAATAATAGAGAGATCTCCCTTATAAAAAATGAGAGATTACAATATATACCATCACAAGAAAGACTTGGGTGCTGGTTTTCATAAAAATGGGCCATGATGAATTGAATGCGTTGATTATCTATGAAAAGGCCATGTTAGAATAGGTCATCGACCTTGACTTTGGCATTCTAAATCATCTCAAATGTCTCCTCCTAAGCATGGGTTGTATGGTCTTCTTTATGATGCTTACACACCTATCCATTTGCTTTTACTTAATGAAGAAAAATAGGCTACACGATTCAATGTTTTATGTTCTCTGATGTCCACCTGGTGTACTGTTCCACGTACTAGAAATAACTCTCCTACATATATTTCTAGATTTTCTATAGTTTCTCTCTCTTTCCTTTCCACATTTTATTTCTTCTTGGAAATATAAGCTCTTGGGGCTATCTTCTCACTTCATTCACTTCTTCGGCTCCTTCCTTGGCTGGTCACTTAGTTTATTCTCATGTATTTTGAAAATCAATGGTTATTCAATCACCCTAAATTTGGTGTCCACAGGGATGTCACTTGGTCACTTTAAACTTCTTTGAACCTTGAACCTTGAACTCTTTTGGTTTAAAGGTTCAATGGTTCAATGTTTTATGAAGGGCCGCGTTCACTTTCTTTTTCTTCTTCAGTTGCACTGTTTCTCTAAACTTCTTTTTGGAATCTTCTGCTTCCTTCATTTGTTCAAAGCTTCTGTTCAAACTTTGAATTCTTTGAACCCATTGAACCTTTAAATCTTTTGAACATTTTGGGTTCAAGGTTCAATGGTTCAATGATTCATTCTCTTTCTTTGAATCCTTTTATTCTCCAAGTCCATCAAACTTATTGAACTCATTGAACCTTTGAACCTTTAAACCATTTCAGTTCAAGGTTCAATGGTTTAATCTTATTTATTTGATTTCTTTGAAGCTTCAAACTCTATGGATTTTCTAAGTCTGTCTAAGTCATTGAACCTTTGAACTTGTTGAACCTTTGAACTCTTTTTGGTTCAAGGTTCAACGGTTCAATCTTCACTCTTTGAAGCCTTCTTTTCTTTAAGTCTTTCAAACTTATTGAACTTGTTGAACCTTGAACCTTTGAACCATTTTGGTTCAAGATTCAACTGTTCAACCTTATCTCTTTGACTCCTTTTATTCTCTAAGTTTGCCAAAGTCATTGAACCTTTGAACCTTGCGAAGGTGGGGTTCAATTGTTCAAAGTGGTTCATTCTTTTTCTTTGAATCCTGTTGTTAAGTCTATTGATCAAACCTTTGTGTTGAACCTTCCTCAAAACACTAAGTAAATTCCTTAAGTGTTTTAAACTTCCTTTGAAGAAATCTCGCCTGTTGAACCTGTGACTTCCTTAGCTGAAAAGGCTTGAATATTGGAAAACTTAACTTCTCATAACATTTTTGAGAAAGAAAAGAGAGAGTTTTGGTCTGCAGGACCAAAATGGTCAGTATGTTATCCACAAAAGAAAGTGATGGATTT
The DNA here is from genome assembly GCA_037957365.1 of Torreya grandis. Taxonomy (NCBI): domain Eukaryota; kingdom Viridiplantae; phylum Streptophyta; class Pinopsida; order Cupressales; family Taxaceae; genus Torreya; species Torreya grandis. Next base: position 535,098 of record JARHVA010005472.1, on the reverse strand, counting down.
TGGGAACAACAAGATTAACAAGTAAGAATAAAGGTTTAACTTGGTATACAGATTAAAGATAAGTGTAAACATAGATGTGATGGTCTAATGACTGAAGAAGCCACAAATAACCAAGTATATGAGGATGTACAAAGTGATGAAAATAATGAATATAAGAATAAATATTGATCAATATAAATTATTTGATTATATCTGACAATGTAAAGATGTTCACCCTAGTTAACAATGATACGACTAGAAGGGTCAATGGTGTGATTTGATTAGATTGGGTGGAAGAATTTGCAAAGGTACCAAGAAGAAACTTCTATGTCTCCATTACTTTTATGACCTCTTGAGATAATTTTTGTTGTATCACATGATGGTAGGCATCATGATTGAACACCATGAGGACTTGGATGAAATATACACAAGGACTAACTCTTGATCCAATAAATAATTGAAAATAATGCACCAATGATAAAAAAACACAATGATAATGTTGACATATGAATCTTGATGGACTCAAGAAGAATGTTCTCAAGGAATCACCTAATGAACACATATAGTCAAAGTTGAGGCAATAGTACCAAAATTAAACAAACAAGTAAGCACATAAATAAATAGACAAATAACTTTAAATAAACAAACAAATAGAAAGCTCAAAAATAGAAGCAAAAGAAAACATCCTAATAATGAATTTGTCCCAATAGGGTGGATCAAGGATAACTAAGTAGGTTTATAAAAGATAAATGTTTTGGGATTTTGAAATATTTGAATTTTTTTGGAATTTTGAAATATCTTAAGTCATTAGAGAATGACAAGATACCTACTTTTAAAATGGTGAGAGTGTTTAGCTTAGATTGCTCACAAAATGGTGAGAGTGCATGGAAAGGGGGACTAAGGTGATGTCAACATGAATTAAGTATGGCATACATCAGTCTTTAAATGACCTCAAGTCATAGTAATTTCATCCACACAAAAGTTAGGGAGAAACTTGACCAGGTCCCAACAAGTTCTCAAATTTTGCGAATGGCCAGTCAAATAAAAACAACAATAGAAAGGTAATGTGACAATGCATGATAAATAAATTTTGCCCCTATTTTTCCCATATGTAGTTATAATTAGGATACAATATATTATATCAATGTTACTAATTTACCCATAGGCAGTTATAATTATTGTAAGATTGATGAAACACTGATTTGCCCTAATAGGAGATATAATCAGGCTCACATAAACAAACTTGACATAAGATGGAAAATGAAAGATATATTACCAAACCAACTATCACACTACTTTCATATACTATCATTTATGCATATATTATGATAAATTGATGAAATTGGATCAAAATTCACTCACAAAAAGTGCAGGAAGAACCAAAGGAACTAAGATCAAAATAGGATTAGATAGGATGGCTTAAAAATAGGCTTTGGTCTAGATAAGAATGATATAGTAGAATAGAATGGTCATATTTTAGGATAATTATTTTTTGATAGATTTGATATAATGGTAAGAGGGTTGACCCCAAGTGATAAGATGATTGGATATAATGTGCAACAATAGAAAAAAGGTATGTGACAATGGCATGATACATGTTTTTTGGTTAATGATGGTTGTTAGTTTTTGATATGTTTGGCCTGGATATGGTAAATGATTCTATTATTCCTACTAACATGGATATGCACATCCTAACCATCAAATATATATCCAAAATAATTAATTTAATTACTATCCCACACCTCATTTGAATAGTTACTCTATCAAGAATTGGTTGTAGATTTGGATGTCAATAGTGTTGTTATGATCTTCATTAGTCATTGAAATTGATTTCTTCAAGCATCAAGAATAGGTATATTTGTATCCTCTACAAAGGAAATTGTGGCCATGGATGGTAAATAGGGATAAATGATGAATTATAGGTTTGATTGGAAAATGAAATGATAGAGGATAATGAAATATAGGTTTGATTGGGAAATGGAATCGTGGTTTGATTTTGAAATGGAATGGTGGTTGATAATGGAATGAATTATGGTGGGAAAAAAATCAAGATTGGGATTTTTAGGCACACATAATGTTTTTGATTCTAGATTTGACATATATTTATATGTGGCAAGGCCAAAGACTTATCTTGATAAGACCACTAGATTTTTCTATTGGTAAGGCCTAAGAGTAGATACTCTGATTAAGCTATAGATTGGAATCTATTTTGATTTGATCTTTGATAATGTCTTCATCAAGCAGTGAATAAATTTTTTACTCAGCTATTGTCACCTTGATGATATTTCTACCAATAAAGTTGTCTTAATTGTCCCATAGCTCATTTGAGAAGGTTTCACAAGTAACATGAATCTTTGACTTTGATTATCTTCTAGCACCTCTGAATTTTTTTTACTAGATGATGTTGAGTTTGAACTTTGAGTGTTCCTTAGCACCTCCAAAAAGGTTTTACTAGGATAGTGTTCTTCTTCTACATGAATGTGGTCTTGGACTCCTTTCTACACTTTATCAAATATGTTTCCATGGATGAAACTCAATAAGGTGTGATTCTATTAGTACTAACTAACACTTGTGGGAGATGGAATGTCAATGACATGGCTATGTTGCTTGATGGTAGTGGCCTATGGAATCATAATATAATGGGGAGAGGTAGCACAATCCTAATATAAGATATTAGGATAACTTATGTTAAATCTGAAGGACTCATCCTAAAAAACTCTAGAATGATCATACATGTATTCAAATTAATTTGTGGGGCGTGCATAACAATATTGTAACAGTTATGAACATATTATTCTAAATCTGATTCTAACTCAAGGGACTTTGAATATGATGTTGATACTATTGTTGATTATGATTCCAATGCTAAATCTAATGTTGATTCAAGAATAGAACCTAATTCTAATTTTGATTATTCATCTGACGTGGATGTTATTACAATGATGTTTTGTTGAATGTTTGGTATTGACAAGTAACAGCCTATGATGACATAATGGGCTCCACAAAGACTAACTTGTCAAAGTGAGACTCTATAATGATGAAAAAAATGTCAAGAGACAACTCCATAGATAATATCTTGTCAAATGGAGGATCTCAAAAAATAGGTTGATGGTCAATGTAATGATATGCCCAAAGGCAGTTATAATCATTAAGAAGTGACTCAATAAAGACTGGATCATTAGAGTGAGACTCCTTGATAATAGGTATAGGATTGAAAGGTGATTCATCACAATTTGACTTATCACAAATGGTTGGTTCAATAAAAACATCTTGAATTGGTTGGTTTTCTTGGCTTTGGTTTACAGTTAGTTGTAAAATACTAGTTTAGAATATAGCTTGGTCTTCAAAGGATTGGCTCAGTTAAGGAGGTACTACTAGCTTGGTTGAGGTTGTGATTAGATTAGTTGGGTTATTGATTAGATTGGATGGGGTTTTGATTGGATTATTTTGGGTATTGATTGGGTTGGTTAGGGTTTTGATTGGATTGGTTTGGGTTTTAATTGGATTGGCTAGGGTTTTGAATCAATTGGATGGGGTTTGGATTGGATTTGTTAGGGTATTGATTGGGTTGGATGGGGTTGTGATTGGATTGTTTTGGGTTTTGATTTTATTAGTTTGGGTTATGATAGGAATGGTTTTATATGGGTAGACATTGTCGATCATGATTGCTCACATGAGCCATAGCACAAAGTCCTAAAATGGTAATGATAAGGCAATGTGGAAATTGATTATTTGCACAATCCAAAGGATGAGGTCCTAAAATGATAATTCTAGGGAATTGTGGAGCCTAATTTATTACATAAGCCAAATCATCCAAGTCCTCCTCATAAACCATATCATCCTAGTTGATAACTTGATTTGAATCTTAAATAGGCATTTGACTTTGTTCCAAAAATAGGTAATGATTGTAGTCAATTTTTGAAACCATTCTATCATAGCTTGCATTATATGTGAATCCACCATAAGTGTAGCAATAAATATCTACATCAATGAATAAATATCTACAAAAAATATGATTTATAATTTTACAAAATCTAAAAAATAATGTCCAAAGGAAAAAAGGTTCAAACCTGGTCTAACATGGTCAAAAGGGGGTGGAGTTTTATCTCCAAAAAATGGTCTAAAAATGGAGTTGTATCTCAAAAATGGTCTATGATAAAACTTATCATAAAATATTATAAATTCAAATGTCTAATTTTGAATGTCATACACATAAAAGGTCAAGCATCTGGATAAAAATTGACATGTCAAACTTTATGTACAAAGTGTTCGAAGAAGATCTAAACTAGGAAAGGGAAATGTTACTAGGTATTTTATCCAAACATGGAGTCAAAATCTAATCTCAAATAGGCTATTCTAGGACTTTTGGCCAAACATGATGTCAAAAGTGAGGCTCAAACAGGCCATGATAGGAATTTTGGCCAAATGACATCAAAAGTTAGTCTTTAAACAAAGATGATTATGAGATTTTAATCTAAAAAGTTTGAAACACTTTGATATAAACTCAACACATGAAATAAAACATAAACATGATCAATTTATATAAGGCACAAGGAAAAAGTCACTTGGAAAAAGGTTGTGCTCTCCCAAATAAAGGCATAAATGATGATGAGGATAGGCTCTGTGATCAAACAATCAAAAATTTTCAAAATTGGGTAATTAATTAACCTAAGTTATGTAACCCAAAAGAGAAAGATCTATATATCATCCCCTGTGAAGTGAGGCTTAAACAAAAATCAATCAATGTTTGAATTTGAAATTAGAAAATTTAATTAAAAACTTGAATGTTGAAAGCTAAGTTATAGTTAACCAAATAAGCTAGACAAATTAAATAGCATGACCATGCTAAACGAAGGTTTAACAAGGCTCAAATGATTGGTTTTGATAATATTGGTTGGGACACAAGATAAAACAAGTAATTTGAAACAATTTTAGTAGCCTAACGATGCTAGTGATGAATGGTTTACTTCAATTACTTTCTAAGGTTTAAGATGTAAAAATAATTTGGGTAACATAACGGTACTCATTTCAAACAAGTCACACACACATAAACAAGTTTAGAAAAAGTATAAGAAAAATGTGTGGTGACAAAATAGACAACATAACACCTCATTAAATAAAGGAATGACATATAAAAAAACTTGATTGGATGTGGTTTAAATAAAAAAATATGTTTTAGTCTCATAACACTAAGAAATAAAAGAATAAATGAATAAAATATAATTAAGTATAATCAGCCTAAATCCTATCAAGGTGTGACAATGTTTGCTTGACTAAAACCTATAAGTTTTCAACCATATAGATATATCCCATGTGTACAACTTTCACATACACAAGATAAACAACATGTCAATTAAGTTTGCATCAAACAGCTTGTTGTGAAAAGGTCTTATCCTTTTCATGATCACTACATCCTTCACTTTATTAGTGTAGTACAATGTCTATATAAATCATACATCCCATGCTTAACTTTCCACTAACAAAGATGGTTTAAATCCTCAAACCATCATCCTAGTGGGTTAATCCAAATTTTTATACCTCCCCCATGGAGAGGGTTTGAAACACTTCTAGGAGATGAAGCCCTAGGTCAATGCTTCCCTAAAGAACTTGTGAGAGGCAATGACACCACCTTCACAAGACAAAATGCATGAAATAAAAGACAAGTAGAAATACTTTAGGTTTACTTTTATATCAACCAATACTATGTGAGTTTGGGTAGAGCTTAGGCAATATTGTTTTTATGCCTTGGACTAGGCACTAAAAATGCAATGGAAAGGCATTGTTGATCTTACAAGTTCCCTATAGGGGGTGGGGGAGAGCATACATGTTTTATCCTTTTTGTGAAATAAACAATCATTAAAAACATGAAACTAAATGATTTTAATTTCATTTTAAGTCACCAAAATGAAATGTGTTGTGAAGTTTGGCCCCTTATCATTGATAAAAAGTTGCTAAAAACTTGAAAAAGCATCTAAGGCATAAAAAATGAACTAAGTTCTTTTTATACACCCAAAAGATGATGTGAGAAATTTTGATAACATGTTTAAATTTGACTATATTCATTGTTATGTGCCAATTGAAATTTTTTGATTAGGTTCATGTCTAATTTGAAAGAAACTGCATAAACACAAACTAAGAATGAAAAACACAACCTTGTTCATTTTAATCACTTAAGTCCAAATGTGTAATATTTACAATGTTCATTTTAGACATAAATTAAAATGTTTAAAATTTTACTAGTTCTTTTTAAATCCCAAAATGAAATGTGTGATTAGTTAAAAATAAACAAATTGTGTTAAAATCAATACTTGACCCCTACAAAAACAAGAGAGTAACCTCCTGCTTTAAAGCACTTTCAATTATTATCAAATGAAGTTTGAAAAAGAGCTCTTGGGTTTTTGGATTTAATATGACACAAAGATTGTTGATGGTCATAGATAATCATTGGTAGTTTCAAGGCAACCATCACCGATTAGTTAATAGATAACCATGAAAGGTTAAGTAGAAACACCACTGATTGATAAAGATCATTGGTAAAAACCTATGAACTTGAAGGTGAAACCACAAAAGGCAAACGTGTCAGGTTAGGCAATGATCAGATGAAATCTAATAAAAACCTATAAGGTTAAGTCTAGTTAATGGATTTAAATGCCTTTGAAACCTAGAAATCAAGAACATATATGATAGAAAGAATCAAAATTCAAGTTTTAAAGATTTTTTTCCTACAACCAAACCATCATCAGTTTATCCAAACCATTAGTGATTGCACCTGATCATCATCGATTACTATGTAAATCTATGAAATAAAATAAAATTAAATTAAATTTGGAAAAAATAAGGTTATAAAATCAATTTTAGATAGCTTCAAGCATCTAAATCTTAGTTTAAGACTTGTATATTGATCTCCTTGGTACATGGGATGAATTGGGTCCCATCGAGTGTGCCATCTATGATCGAGGAATTTGTCTCAAGAGACAAGGTTAGTATAGAGTTAGTCCTAAAACCAATGAAATCAACTCATTAAACAAGTTAACATTTGTAGGCCTAGATCATAGAGGGAGCATGGTGAATAAACAAATTGAAAACACAACTAAAAATGGAAATAAATGATAACTTAAACACAAATACAAACTTCTTACCAAAACCTTAATTTCTACAAAAAGGCTCCTTCATTGTCTTACTCAAATTTGTGCTTAAAAGGTCTTCATCAATGAAGCTTGGCTATCTCCATCTCCTCTTGGTACCTTGTTTAATGTTTGGTTTGGATTGATGTGGCTTGATTTGTCTCAAAATGGCTTGGTTTGAGATTTTTAAAGTATAACTTTTCTATGTTGTTCAAGATCTAAGATCATTTGTGCATGATAACTTTACACCAACAGAGCTTGATGAATGAAGAGGTCTAGGCCTACTTTTATAAGATTTGAAATCAACATGGAATGGGTTAAATCCTAACCTTGTTTGGATTAGTTAACCTTGGTTAAGTTTGAAGGTGTCAAATGGTCATGATTTAATAATAAATAGGCATGGATGGGATATTTATAGATATTTTACAAAATGACAACTCAGAAAGGTAATGTTTCACTTTTAGTATATTCATTGATATTTGAATTTTCCTTTTTGATAATTGATTTATTAGCTCATGGATGAATTCAATTAAAACTTTACTAGGATTTGTAAGTTAATTAATCATTTTTAGGCAATTGGAAATTTGTATGATTTGATTTAATTCAATGTGCATTTGTCTTGTTTAATTGATTTATGAGCCAAATTGATTTAATTGCACAATATGAATACAAATTTGAGACCTTTAGAAATTATTGGTCTAAATGTACAACAGTTGGTCTAAATTCAGGTATGAAGCCATTGGTGGCCAATTTTAAATGTTTATAGCAATAACATCTTCAGTATTATTAGGATTTTCATCTCTTTATTCATCTTCTTTTGCATTTTCCTTATGATGATAGGTTAGTCTAGGTTAAAAACAATATGGATATGCATTTTAATCTTGGTTACATAATTCTATTTGTCATTATTTAAGCATCATTATATATATATATATATATATATATATATATATATATATATATATATATATATATATATATATGATAAATTTAAATGTAAATCAGTTGTTTACATATCATGTTTATTCCAAAAAACTATGATTAATATTTTGAGGTTAGGACCTATGAATATTGTTTGGGGAACTTCAACCCTCTTTCTAAATGTCTAAGATAAATCTATTAGAAGAGGCTTAGTTCCATTGCATGGAATGGTTACATATCAACTTGTTAGGTGAATGTTAGCATACCAAGACCTAGTACATTTAAGCCTTAGGGAAGAATTTTATTCATGTGATATTATTCCTTTTAGGATAAATAGAGTCTTAATAAAACCTTGCCTAATTATTGTTGTGTCAAAAAACCACTAACACATGGCAGCAATAAATCCTCAATAAATCCAAATCCATCAAAAAAATCCAGTCACCTATCTAGATCCAAAATTTATACCTTCTAATCAATCATATATCAAATCATCTAATCCAAATATGTCAACAACATCTAACATCAAATACTAAATCCTATATTATCTATCAATCAACATCATATCCAGACCAATCACCGAAATCAATCATCTAACAGCTAACATACCTAAAAATACTTTACCATATTGTTCAATCCTAGCCACTTCCTTGAGGCATTATTAAGGAATAGTTTTCACCTTGTCTAACCTTCATTTAATCATATCAACTCTATCTAAAATCAAACATATACCATATCATATAATTAATAACTAACACTTTTGATAATTTATATCATCCTCAGCACTCCCTATCAATTTTCTATGGGAATATTTAGGACATCATCATCATATATCATCCTATAAATCCAATTTGAGGATAACTACATTGAAATGAGATATTTTTAGACTATGTAGGTAGTAGTCAATCACATGGGGTGTCTAATTTTAGGTCAACTGTAATCACATCAACAGAATCTAACACGCAATATCCAATAATTATAAGTCATCCATCATCTATCTAGTCATCAAACCTAAAATCTAGGTAAATTTAATAGCTAATACATTTAACCATAATCATAAATACTTTGGTCTAGCTTATCATCTCTCATCACACATTTCCTCCAAGGGATAAATACATTATCATGATGTCTTCTAAGTCTATATAGGCAACACTCAGTCACTTAAAGTATCTGATCATAACTTAGTCACCCTCATCACTTCTTCTTTTCTAGTCACTCCAATCCTCTATTTCTCATATTGACATGTCATTTTATCTCTTCTAGACATAAGATTTGAGTCACAACCCATAAAATATTCATTAAATCCTATCACATAATAAATCATTCCATTTTTCCTATATATCTCACTGGTATGCATAATTTCCTTTGATATGTCTAAATCTTTTGGTCCATCATCCCACTTTTATCACAACTCTCCCTAGCATGCATCCTTGCCTAGAATACATCTAAATATTGTGGCCCATCATCCCATTTTTCTTGTAGTTCTCCATGGTATGCATCATTACCTAGGATATGTCTAAATCTTATATCCCATCATCTTATTTTTCTTATTTCTCTCCCTCACTTGCATCCTTGCATGGGATGCATCAAAATCTTGTGGCTTATCATCCTATTTTTTCCTTAACTATCCCTGTCATGTGTTCATACTAGGAATATATCTAAATATTTTCTTTCATCATCATATTATCTCCACAACTCTCCTTGGCATGTATCCTTACTAGGGATACATCTAAATTTTATGAAAAATAATACAATCCAAGTTTGTGGCTCTTTTAGCATGTGTCCTTGCCTAGGATACATCTAAAGATAGTAGATTTTTTTCCATCATTCCATCATAATTAATTCCCATTTGGGGAACATATAATTCCATAACACCATCAATTTTTTTCCCTTTAATATGCATTTTCCATGGGCATCCTTAGTTTATGGATCATAAATCAATCTCCAATTTATCAATCTATTTTATCTTTCATCCATTTTATCTCATCCCATCCCCTCCTTTTTATTTCCATTTGTGAATCCCACCACTTATTTCATTTCAACTTTCCATCCTTCTCATTCCTCCCCATATGAACCCTCAAGGGGGTATCCATCCTAATGTACCTAATTTTATAACATCCACAACTATCTTATTCAAACACCATTACTTTTTCCAGTCACAATACCCTTTCAAAGTGGGGTAAAGTTATACATCCAAATTGATTCACTCCTCTATCACTGTCTATTTTGATACTATTTTCACTAATTAACACTATATTATTATTTATTCTAGTCCTAGTATATCATCCCCTTCATTCCACACTCATATATTAACCCTACACTATCCCACATCCTAATTAATTCTTCTAATCATGTGTCACATATCACTAATATCCTCTTATCTATTATTACCAAATTTTTAATTCATCCCCCACCTACTTCCAACTAACACCACTTTATCCTAAAAATCATATCACTAATCCTACATCTAATTTTCACTAATCATAATTATTTAAATTTAATGGATTCTATAATTCTCCACACATAATATAATCTTCCACACTCTTCCTTCTCTAGAATCCTCTAGGAATTTTATATTTATATGAAATTCCCACTCCATCATCTTTATAAACAATCACATCTCCTTGAAAATGGAGGATTTTCATTGATAAATATTTCATCCTATCATTTTTTCCAAACAAATCAGTCATCCATATCCAACATGTTATCTAAGTCTTGAGTCATAGATCAATCCAACATATTAAGTGTATTTTTATATTAATTGGGTTACATCATCTACATTTTTGAGCTAAATTGGATTGCATATTGAATATAAAATTGATTATTTTCATTCCTATTTGTATTCCTTTTTTATCTACCTTGCCCAATCATAGGTGTGATATAAGTTGGGATAGTTATAGGTAATAACTTATATTAATTCTTTCATCTTTATTCTTATTTAAATTCTTAACATCACACTATGGTTTTAAATTGGTATTTATTTTATTTTAGATATAATTTTTATGTGGGCATAATACAGGTGATGTTTTTTTTCTCCTTTTTACCCTAGCCTTCATGATTTTTATTTTTGGTGTGTTTGAAATGGGTAAAAATTAACCTCTTACTCATCCTCACCCTAAGGAGTGTGATATCTCCCAACCCTATAATCATTTCCATGCTATCACTAATCCAACAAGTAAGGTGGCTCATCCTATTGTACTTATCCTTCCTCAAACCCCACATCCCTTATAGATGATGTTTTTATGCATATTTAATCTAAAATACCTAAGGTTTGTGTTTGTGAAACACTCAAGGATAAAATAACTACTATGGTAAATTCAATAGAAGAGTTAAAAAATCATATTACATACCTACATAATACAAAATATGATAGTGTTAATCATGTGTTTGTATCTTCATCTATCAATGTCATACCTAGAAAGGTTTCATATCTAAATGAAAAGATACAATAGAATATATATAAAAATAAGTGAAAAAATTATACTAAAATTCCAAGTGAAATCCTAAGATAAATGATTTGGGAAAAAGTTATTCACCTACATCCTCTAGAACCTCTTAGAAGATCAAAATACTATTTTGCATATCATAGAATGCATGGGAATTATAAAAATTATTGTTTTGTATTTAAGAATAAAATACAAAAGAGAAATGATAGTGGTTATCATATCATTGATACATAAATCAAGCAACCCACTCACATTATGAGTACCTCTCATAAAACATAAGTGTAAAAACAAAAGGTATGGGTACCAAATGATAATTTAGAACCAAAATATTTGCAAGTAAAAAATTTAGAGAAAGAAAATATTCAAAATGAAAATATCAAACAAGAAATATTATAAAAATAACATTATGAGAAATCAAAATAAAAAGAACACAAATGAAAAGGAAAAAATATAAAAGACAATCTTACAAAAAGAGAAAAATAGAAGTTGCAAAAGCAAAGTCAAGATAAGAAAATGTGATCACCCAAAAGTCATATTTGAGTGCTATGTGTATTACCTAAGATTACCTATCCCTAGATTAGTACTAGACCTATTATAGATATTATTATCACACTTATCCAACTTTCATATGGGATATAGGTGTCCCTAGTTAGCCCTAAAGTAGTCCTAGACCATCATTTCATGATCTTGGCCCTTCGTGCCTAGTATTTTGCCAATTAGACACTGTGCCATAATAATGACACTAGAACCACATGGTACTAGTGTCCCCAAAATGGTGTTAATATAATTTTCCCTATCTTTTCCCAAACAGATATCTTTTCAAAACTAGAACTTCCTAGGGTTGGCCTAGACCTATTTTATCACATCATAAATAATAGAATAATATAAATACATGATTTTTAGCCTTATAAAAAATATATGGAAATGAAATGAAAAATACACATTATAACTCAAAAAAATTTGAGCATAATTAATGTTATCAATCCCTATTTTACCCTACTTTTTCATACTACCATCTACAATAACCCTATGTTTAGATTACCTTGATTTATAGTCTCAATCACATTCATGGCACTTAAGGCTAATATCATACTATCATTACTTTCACTTTCACCATAACTTAGTTGGGGATAAATACATCAAGACTAATCCATCATCAGAGTATTGGTATGTACAAAACTTTATTCATAATGGGATGTTGAGGATGTCTAACCTACCCTACTAATAAACATACTTTTTAGCTCATGCTAACCATATACCCTAGCTATAAAGAAGACTAGGGTTTACTCACTAAATCACTAATTATAGGAAAAATATGGGTTTTTAATAATTATTTATGTGATAATAGGCCTTAGATATCTAGACACATGTGCACCCATAAACTTAGGATAGTCTTGAACAGAGAACACTATTACTAATATCAAGACACTACTTCCACTTTCTAATAATGGTGTTACTGTCAAAACATGGCTCTAATATATAGGAGAGGTTATGACATCAAAATCTAGTTGAAAATACTTAGAATAACGTCTACCTTAGTTTATAGCACCCAAATCACCCTTCTAAGTTATTTTATAGCTAAGTTTTTACTTGCACTTTTTATTGTTATTTTAAGGAAAGTCAATGATAGTTAATTGTATAATAGACTAGTGGTTGTATTTATTGCATATTATTTATTTGATTTAGTCTAATAAACTCTTTAATAAACATAGTATTTATATTAATTCAAGTTATAAAATTTTAAAACATTTGGTGAAACTTGACTTACTTTAAACATTGCTCAAACCCTAACCCTAGATGCTCTTAGCATTTATATCCTTTTTGTGTCTATGATTAGATATTAGTTATAAAATCTAAGATTTGTTTCAATATTTATTTTTTACAATATTTATTAGATCAAAATTATTTAAAGGTTCAAAATATACAATAGTTTGTTATCTTACTTCTGAAACTACAATGATAGAATTCAATAATAAATTTGATGAAATTGATAAGAGACAATTGAAAGATTTTATTTCCAAACATTCAGCTATGCAGTATTACTTTGTCAATATTATTCATGAATAACATCAAAAGTTAAATAATGTTCAATCTTCAGCTCCCCCAGATAATAAAATTGTTACACCTATAGTGAGGCCAACTCAACTAACATAACCAATAATTCTAATTGAACAAACTTTAGTGATATTTAAACCTCTTATGTCTAGTTCCTCCACTCTAGATGTAAAATACCTTATACACAAAGTTCATACCCTATAGGCCAAGGTGTTAAGTCTTGATAAGGGAGACAATAGGCCAATACATGCCTTGGATTCTAATATTATTTTTCATACACCATTGGCACATCACATAGTGGAAACTCCTTTTCCATATATATCCATGGAACCTAAGCTTAGATTATATGATGTTAAGGGTGACCTAGAGTATCATCTCTGATATTTTCACACAACATGTTTAGACTAAGTGTCCAATGATTGGCTTATCACAAATTTATTTCCACAGTTTAAAGGATTCTACCTTAAAATGGTTTTATGACATACCAAATCAATCTATCACAACACTCAATCCTTTGGTAGACATGTTTTTAATACACTTCTCCATAAACATTAGTGACAAGATCTCATATGCTCAAGTTACACAATTGAAACAAAGGTTAAATGGGCCTATTACATAATATGTCTTACGATACAAGATTATATTAGCTAAATTAACTATCCCCATAAAAAATAAAAAATAAAGAGCTTTAAGACATATTAAAATAAAGTCTTTTACCGACATTACATGAAGCTATCTTTTTTAAGAAGTTTCCAACATTGATAGATTTATGCCACACAATAAAAAAAGAGAAGGCTTCTATCAATGGGTAAAATAAAATATAAAATTGGATCAAAATCAATTGATAAGAGTTATAGTAAGCCTCCATACAAGGTAAGGGACATTGAAAATAAGAGTGATCAAAAGGCCAAAGTCAATGCAAATTTCAATTTGTTTCCTCACCTATTTTTATCAACTTCTCCATGTAGATTTTTCACCAACCTTCCATAACCACCAACACGTATTTTACAACAAATTTTGGAATGAAATATCATATATCTATCTTTCTCCCATCAAAGAGGTTGATATGATAATGCTTCTTCCAAATAACTATGATTCTAATGAATTCTACAAGAATCATAGGGCACTAGGCCATACAACAAATAAATGCATTAACCTAAAACATAAGATACAATATTTGATTGAGGCTAACATTATTGATGTTGGCACACCCACGTAGGAATAAAAATTATATAAAATGGAAGCTAAGGAATTAAATATATTTTCATATCCATGTATAAAGCACACATTAAATTAGGTAGGGAGCACTTCAGGTGTTCACTACACATATTGGTTACATCCACTACCAAGTTCATATCACACTATTATAGAGGAGGCAAACCCATTACATAATAATGCATATGTACCACACTATAGTGTTAGATATACCACTCATCACCTTCTCAAAGTAGGATATTGTTGATGATGTTATATATTTATATGCACTCTTTATATGAGCCTACATAAATCATCATCCCATCTAGAGTGTTATGGTTGACAATAGGTCAAACATTAGCATGTGCAATATTAACTTCTAAAACATTTGGGGTATTTAGAGTAGGATATATCCCTTATAGACATAGTCATCAATGGTTTTAGTGGATATTTGTATATCTCCATTAGGGAAATTGTGAATTCACTCTAGGTTGGGCCACCACATGTGACCATTAGGTTTTTAGTAGTACCTAGTTAAAGCATGTTAATATATTATTGGGTATGCCATGGATACAACAACTATGATCCATCCCACCCATAGTACATAGATTCTTAAAATATATACATGAAAATTATGTGTTCAAAGTTGAAGGCCTTCCATATGAATATCCTATACCTATTTCATATATAGTTATATCATAATTACTAGTTACAACATAGTTCTTATTGATACACCATAGAGTTCAATAGAGAAACTAGTGTAGATGAGGTCTACTCATAAATTATTGAAATATATTAATACTCTCCCATGGAGACCATTATTAGAGAGACCCCTATCTTAGAGATATATTTCATATTCTAGAGGGCCTCCCTCTACTCATTTTATATCAAGATTAGTATTATTGAGTTATAAGGGTTTTCAGCATAGGGCACCTATGCCACCTAAATATTCTTCTACTATATGTTTCCCTAAGACCCCTATAATTCATAAGATACCATAGTTTCTGTCATAGATTACTAGTATCACTACATAGGTAGACCTAGATATAGATCATTTAGTATAATAGATTTTGGGATCCCAATTTCCATTTCACATGGTACACATGATCACAATTACTTTATTTGACACAAACCATAGTGATAGTGAGTCTCCCATGAGACCCATCAATTAGTTTTATTCCTCATTTTTTGTGCATACTTTACTTCTCTCTTTATCCTTATACATAATTAATTATCATGTTGTTTGTATATAACTTATATCCATAAACTACAAAAACAATACAATATTTTAAAAACATAAAAAAAAATCAAATATTTACTTTAAAAACATAAAATTATAGATTATATGCTTTTTTATGTTTATATTTATTTCATTTTACAAACACTACATATGCTATCTATCTTAGTATAGTTCGTTTCATCATACATACATACTTCACTTTTTCTTATCAAGTGTTTGTAGATTGCTACAGGACTCAAGTCCACTACACCAATCTAGACTTGTTATTATCTACCCATTGGGGGAATATACACTAATACATTGGTCTTCTCTTGACACATTCTCCCACTTATGTGCACCCTATATATAGATTCAATTCCTAGGTTCTATTTTTCTATACTCTATATCCTAGCTTTAGCATTAATATATCTTGATATTGATCATGCTACTCTTACTAATATTTTTTTCTGGATATTAATAGTTTAGACTCAACATATGTGCATAATTTCTCTTACATAGATTTGTATTAAATATTAATGCCTACTTTAATTTATAGCTTACCTAGTTTAGACTTGATTATATCTCTATGCTTATTATTTTCGATGGCATTTGAATATGTCATTACTCTTTGACTCTACTCCACTTCTATTCATAGCATGTATGCTTTGGACATGTGTCCATGTCCATTTGTATGACTTATCAATTTTATATGCAAACATTTGAACATGTTCTTCTATGTGTCTCTAATCCAAATTACTTGTTTCTTTTGTATGTGGACATTTGAACATCCTTGTATGTCTTATTTTCTCAAATTTGGTGACATGTGCCCATGTCCCTTGTATTATGTCCCCTTAGCCTATTTTGGGTGCCTAATTTGTTTTGCATGTTTTCTTTCTTATATGAATCGAAGCCATGACACTTATATTTTTATTACACACACTAGTTTTTGATGCCATGAGGGATCACATGTGTCTTCCCTTCCTACTTAGGTGTCATTAAGGGCATCATGCCCCACCCCCCTTAGTAGTTACCCAGTTTTACTCAGATGTGATATTACATACAATATTATATCTATCTTGACACCCTTGTGAATGTCAGACATGACATACATCTTAATTACATAATCTTACATTATGATGTTATGCATGTAAATTATATTAGATTATTGTGTAGATATCATATATGCTTAGGCTAACACATATTTTGTATATTTTTTCTTTTGAAGATAGTTCTTGCATAAGTTTAAAAACTCTCCTCAAAATAGGGGGAATTCACATGGCTTTTCCACAAAGATCATGCCCTTATATTGCACTCATAATACATTTTTTAGCACATAGGATCAGTTAAACATAAAATTAGACTCAAGTATACATAGTGGGAAATAAGTGACTTGGAAAGAATTAAAATTGCATAAAAATTAGACAAGAAGGACACTAATTCCAAAATTGGGACACTAGAACCACATTTATAAAAATGATGCTACTATCTAGTAGCCTTAGTTTTTTAAAAAAAAACATATTGGCCATAAAAGTATAGTATGTATAATATAGGTTTGTACATATTTAGTTATAAATTTATTAGATATTCTCAATTCTATTGAGATTCATACTAGATCATCTAAGATTCATATCAGTTTATTCAAATTAGGGGCATCATCCATGACATAACCATTCCCATATTTAATTCAAATAGCTAGATATAATTTATTACAACTCAATCAAGAATCCATATGCTTACTATTATATTTGGGGTCATGTGTGTGACATGTTATATCCTTAAGCTTAATTATATGTCATTTAATTAGATAGAATGATTTTTTTTATGTCACTATCTATGTTGTATACACTTGGAATCACATTTTATGTTGAACACTAGTTTCATGCCTTACTCAATCTATAGTGGTTGGAATTCTTGAGTGGCTTGGAGATACTAATATACTTGAGTGGCCATAGAACTGACATAACCAGTTAGATATACCCAGTTAGACATTTATAGTTACATTAAATAGTTAAATTTTAAATTCACTTACTACACATGGATGGATAATTATGGAGTCATAGACTAATTGATTTTTTGATCCACCTACATGAGAGGTTTAGACACATCATTAGTCCAATCTAATTTATTCACAGGTCATGATCCACCAAGTAGGGGTGAGTAATAATGGATTCAAAACTAGTTGAGTTCTTGAGCCACCCCCACATGAGGATTGGGCATGTTATCATCTCAATCCACGTAATTCACCAATTGATAACTATATACATGTGTGCACATAGGTTGTCATCAATTCTATGCATTGGTTCATGTACCCAATGAGCTGTATTCATTACTTTCCTCTCTCCCATCTTTTTACTATTTTTTACTCACTTTTTTACTTATTTACTCATTTTAGTCTTTTTTTTTGATATCTCTTAAGTAAGGATTGATTTATGAATATTTCACTTATAAGACATGCATTGGATCATGATTCACATAATTAGACCCAAATTCATGGGCTTAAACTCTTAGACCTACTTATAATACATGCACTAGATCATTATTCACATACTCAAACCTAGATTCACATAATTAGACCCAAATTCATGGGCTTCACCTCTTAGGTAGGTCTAGGTATGCTTATTTTTCCTTTCCTAGTCATTTCACTTTCCTGCATTTATATAATAAATGGGGTTGTGGGTAAATGTAATCACCCAAAATTGGTATTTTTGAATAAGGAATACATAGATGGGAGGTTAGTCTTGTTTTATTCTAATAAAAAAATTAAATTAACACACTAAAATTCTAACACCTCTAGCCTAAACACTAGGGAGAGCATAGGTAATAAGCATGCATATGAAAAACACAACTAAAACATAAAATAAATAACTCTTTTACCTTCCTTGGAGTTCCAAATTGATTGTTAAAGTGGATTTATCAGCTTGTGAGTCAATAAATATTCATCAATGTATTTTTTTGGCTTCACCTTTCCTTGGAACCTTGGCTTAGTTGTTTGGCTCAAGAATTTCGCATGGTAACACTACTTGTATGGTTTTTTTGCATTTATTTGAGAATTATAACATTACACCAAGATATATTTTACATTAATGGGTATGGCCTTATATTTGTATCCTTAGAATTAACTCTCACACAAGGTGAGTTAAGGTTGATTTTAAACATGGAATGGGTTGAAACTAACCCTATGTGAGTTGAGACTAACTTCAATTGAGTTAAAATCTATCATGTAATTATGATTTTCAATTACTCGGAATGTGTATCAAATTAGATATTTTGGGATATTTTGGAAGATATTGATAGCTCATAAAGTTAATGATGAAAAGGCTTGATATTTTGATTTTTTAATTTCTAATTTTAGATATTCATTAATTATAAATAGATAATTAAATTAAGCATTTATTAATTTTTAATTATATGATTGATTTTGATTAGAATTTTATATCTTTTAATATTTGATCAAGTTCCCCACTTGATGGGTCTATAGGCCAAACTGATAGTTATTCTATTTCAATGTGATTGAGGATGAATCTATGAGAGGTTATTATTGCATATAGGCTAGTATCCCAAATAGGTATGCATCAACATGATTCTGAGCATTTATGAATGATGTATGGTGAAAATTAGGATGTTTAATGATTATTAGGCTTAATTTTCAATGGTCAATAGAAATTAATGGATTGAATTGAATGTCTATAGTTTGCCAATGTTTGGGAAGGCATTATAAGATACAGGCAAAGTAATATATTCTAAAAGAATGAAAAGTTTATATATGCCTAATGCCCCAAATGGTGATAGATGAGCTTTGGATTCCCCCTCAAAGGAATGGTTAGCAGAGAAGATCAGTGATCAATCCCTTGAAAGAAGGAAAATGATGGGACCAAAAGGTAAAGGTAGGTAGAGAAGATTGATTTGTCCATAGGAAATTATAATTAGTGGCACAATGAGCTACCTTAGTTAGGAAAATAAAAAAGATGATTTTCCCAAAGGTGGTTATAATCATTGGCATAATGAGGTAAAAATATAATTATTTATCCACAGGGAGTTATAATCATGCACCAAAAGAAAATAATGATTTTCCCAAAGGTGGTTATAATCATTGATAAAATGAAAACATGACCCATTTAGGTTGATAGAGATAATTATTTGCCCAAAGGTGGTTATAATCATTAACCAAAGGATAAAAGTAAAAAGAGAATAATTTTCCCAAATGAAATTATAATCATCAAAAGGGAAAATAATGATTTTCCCATAAGCATTTATAGTCATAACTAAATTGAAAATAGGCCCCAGTTGGGTTGATATAGATAATGATTTTCCCATATGTAGTTATAATCATTATCATAATGAAAACTTGCCCCAGTTGGGTGGAGAATGATAATAATTTGACCAAAGGTGATTAAAATCATTAGCATCCAAATAAATTGAAAAACAATGATTTTCTCATAGATGGTTATAATCATCGATATGGTATGTTGGATCAAAACATAATGATTTTTCCAAAGGTAGTTAGAATCATTGGAATGATAATGTGATAATATGATAAATTGGAAAAGGTGGCTTATGAATTAAATCCATACTTAAAGAGTAAGATTAAGTTGGTAAAGAGGAGAAAGATGAATTTGGGTGACCTGCTAGTATGGATATGCATGTCCTAACTATCAAAGATGAAAATTCTTTCATGATTTGATTACTCTACATTTGGATAATAATGTGGATAGATCAGGAATTGTTTAGGTTCTAAGGCAAAGTAATATGACCTCATTTATTGTAATATTTACTAAGATGAGTTTTGTTTTAGTACATGATAGTATACATCATGATATAAAACACCATGATAACCTATCGAAAATATGCATAAAGACTAACATGCAATCTAATAAATAATTAAAAATAATGCACCAATGATAAAAACCATGATGAAAACATTGACTTAAGAGTATGTATGGACTTAAATATAATGTGCAAGGAATAACCCAATAAACACATGTATACTAAGTCAAGGCACAAGAATGATATAAAATAGATAGGCACACAATCAAATGATATGAGGATAAAACACTAAAAAAAAGGCACAAAAAAACAACCATAAATAAACACAAATAATGGTTAGTTACAATGTTAATGAAAATGATAGAATGACACAAAAATAATAATAAACATTTCCCCGAGCCTATAGGAGACAATGGAACAAAAAAAAGATGGGGGGATAGAATACAAGGAAATGGGTAGATGAACTAACTCCATATTCACTAAGAAAGTTGATGCTACCTACATAGTTCCATGGATGTAAGATCCAACATAATCTTCAGGTCAAATGTAGTTCTCCCAGGATATGGGATAGAAGAAAATGATGATAATAAAATATGATTGTGTTGTAGAATAAACAATGGGAATGGTCTTGTAAAATAGTGAGAATGTTGAAATGATTGCATGAGAATTAGGCCAAATAAGGATGGGGAAACTAAATGAAAAGTAGTTTATTGTGAAGTAGCCAGAGGTCCCAAACTCATTAAGGAAACAAAGTGGTAAATTTGGTGATTTTTAGGATTTTATATATCTTTTACAAATGTGTTTGGAATTTTCTGCGTATCTCAACTCGATCTAGAATGACGAGACACTAAACAGTCCAATTCACAAAATGGTGAGAGCATTCAAACTTATAACATATTGTAAAATAGTGAAAGCATGGTAAAGGGTGGTTGATCTAACTTAAACATTAATTGAGTGCTACCTACATATTCCTAGGGTGGGACCTTAAGTCACTATAGATCCACCTTACAATGGAAAAATCTGACTAGTTAGCATCAGGTTCTCAAATTAGGCAAATGGTGTAGTATGGAATAAGAGTGGTAATGTGGGAATTCAAGGCATGATAAAGATATTTTTATTAATTTTTCCATAGGTAACTATAATTATGAAATAATGGCATAGGTTAATGATACCAACTTTCCCAAAGGTGGTTATAATTAGTAGTATAGAGTGGAACACTAATTTACCTAAAGACAATTATAATCAAGGATACTCAACATGAAATGAAACAAGAAATGAAGGATGCAACTAAAAAACCAATATCATACTGATCCAAAATACTAAATCTATCTAGAATACTGAATCAACTATTGGAACTTGATTAGAATGCTTCTCACTAAAAGTGACTAAAGAAATGATAGAATGAAACCAAGGTCAAGGGGTTGGGAGGGAGGGTAAAAGTAAGTTTGGTCAATAGGGAAGGTATGATGTAATTGTATAGGTTATGGTACAAATAAGTTCATAATATGTATACTATAAACATGCCTTATCGATAATACTACATGTCTCTCAAGTGAGGTAACACTTGAGCTGTATAATGTTTATTAGCTCATCAAGTTTATCCCTACCTGGTGTAGTGATCATGTATGATCTAGAGCTATAATTTAAAATAATGAAATATGGGCATATCCAATTGGGTTTTAACTTCCCCTTCTTTTTTTTATCCATGGTATTCTTTCAATTTTCTTAGAGAATAAGATTTTCTATTTAAAACTCTTGATTTTTAACCCACTAGTTATAGTGGCCATAGAGTATATTATAGTATCCTTGAAGGCTATTGACAATGGCCATGCATTTTTCATCCAATAAATCTAAATCTTGTAGGTGAGCTATTCGGTAATCTTCTTCATCTAGGACATTGTTCAATTAGATGTGTAGAGAAGGTAACTCGATCTCAATGAACAGAATGGCCTCATTACTATAAACTAGGGAATATGGAGTGGCTCCTATTAGGATATGGTAATTAGTACAGTATTCCCAAAGGGTGTAAAATATTTATAGGTTCCAATTGTGACCATCATCATTGATAATATTTTTAAGTATTTTCATAATGGTTTTATTGGATGCTTCATCTTGGCCATTACCTTGTGGGTAATATGCAATAAAAAATGTTGAGTGATGTTGTACTCAACATAAAGCATTTTGACATCCTTTTTTTGAAATGATCCTCTATTATTAGATATAATGTTAAATGGGAACCATAACAGTAGATGAGATGATTAAAGATGAACTTATAAATTTATTTTCTAGTCATGTAAGTGAGGGGTATAGCTTCAAACCACTTAGTGAAATATGTGGTAGTAGTAAGGATGGTTTTATGGCCATCAAATGAGGTTCACTTAATCTTTCCAATGAGATCAATTCCCCATGTTGCAAATGGCCATGGAATAAGTATTGGTTTTAGTGTTTGGTCTAGGGCATGAATTATATTGGCATGCCATTAACACTTATAACACCTTTTGATGTAAGTATCTACATTTACATCTATAGTTGGCCAATAATAACTGGTACATAGGATATTTTTGTCTACGATGACCTCACTTGTGTGGGATCTACATACTCTTTCATGAACTTCTTGTAATGATAATTTTGATTCTACTAAATTTAAATAATGAATCAAAGTTACATCAAAGTTTTTGGTAGTAAAGAGTTGGGCCAAGTAAGGTGAAACATGTGGCTTGGTGGGTAAAGGCTTTTAGTTGTTTATTTGATAGGTATGGTGGTATGATATGTTTATGAAGGTAATTAAATATGTTATAATACCATAGAGAGTTGGGACCAACAATATTACATATCATTGTGATGGTTGAAGTTTCATGGGTAGGCATGAGAATATTTTCAATGAGGAATTGATATTCTTTCACCTTGTCAATGTGATAGATAAAATAGACAATAGTAACCATGGCATTTTTTATGTTATTAGTAGTCTTACGTATGTGTTCAAAATGTATGTTGGCAATATATTGTTTGAGAGTGTTGATCATGGCCTTGTATGGTACTAGCTTGTCATATTTCGTCTAAAAGTGGTTTATAACCTGATTGATGAATAATTGAGAATCGCCATAAAGCATTAGATGTTGAATATTCCATTGTAATACTTGTTAAAGTCATGTAATGAGTGCTTCATATTCTGCCAAGTTATTAATATAAGGAAAGCTAACATGAAATGAATTTGGGATAATATCCCCCTATGGTATAATAAATAATAGGCCTACCCCTAATCCATGTGATGTGAATGATCCATCAAAATACAAATTTCAATGATACTCCTCAAGAGGTGTTTCAATGATGGTCATGATGGACTAGTCTAGGAATTGAAAAGTAAGGGGAGATTTAACAAGCTGATCTTCAAGGACCTATACCTTTATGGCCTTATAGTTGATGTATTATATGCCAAACTCACTTAGAATCATGATCCATTTATCCATGCAACATTGTAAATCTATCTTAGATATTATATACTTGAGTGGATCTACTTTGGAAATAACTATGGTACTATTTTTTAACATGTAATGCCACAAGTTTTGGGCTACAAAGACCATAGATAAACAAAAAATTTATATGGGTGTATAATTGTGTTCATACATGATTAGTGTGTGTCTTAAATAGTACATGACATGATATTTACCATTTTCATCATGTCGAGCTAGAAGTTCCTCCAAGGCTTTGTTTGTGGTAGATATGTACAATATGAATGGCTTTCTTGGTATTGGTGGTAAAAAAAATAAGAATGTTTACAATATATTCCTTTAAGTGTTGGAAGGATTTATGGCATTATTCATCCCAAATAAATTTGAAACCCTTCTTAAGTAAGTGTTTAAATAAATGACATTTGTTGTCCAAATGTTATATGAAGTGTCTGATAGACTAGATCTTACCCTGTAAACTATGAAGCTACTTCAAATTATGAAGTGGTGACATCACAATAATAGCTTCTACTTTGGAAAGATCAACTTTAATGCCCCTATGAGATATAATGAAGCCTAAATTTTTTACATAAGTAACACCAAAAATTCACTTCTTAGGATTGATTATGATTTTATATTCATGAATCCTCTCATATATTTTCCATAGTGTAGTTGAATGATTGACATGGGCCTTTGATTTACCTAATATGTCATTGACATAGTCTTAAACAATGTCATGCATCTTATCATGAAATATGATGGTCATGTATTTTGGTATATGGCCCCAAAATTCTTGAGACCAAATGGAATAACCTAATAATAAATCATTCCCCACATAATGGTAAACTTTGTCTTATATTGGTCTTATGGTGTTATCCAGATTTGGTTGTATCTGAAAAATCCATACATAAGTGAAAGCATTTTTTACCTTGATGTGGATTCAAGTATCATGTCAATGGTTTGTAGAGAAATTTTGTCCTTTGGGAAGTCCTTATTTGTATCTCTAAAATCGATATAGATTCTAATTATTTTTAGCTTCTTACTAATTAACATAACATTCAAAATCCACTCTGAGTAGTTGATTAGTCAGATGCATCTTTCTTCTATGAGTTTTTCCAAATATTTATTTACTAATACAACAATGCAATGATGTATCTTATTCAATTTATACTTCATAGGTTTGTCATTAGGATGTACAACAAGATGGTGTAAAACCAAGTTGATGTCTAAATTTGGCATGTCTGAATAGGCCCAAGTAAAGATGTCAATAATTTCATTCAAAAGGGATGTAAATATTTCCCATTCCTCTTCATTAAGGGAAATAGATAATTTAATCCATCACAGGTCATCTAGAGTCTTGATGTTGACTTATATAGTGTCTTGTATGAGGAGAGTTGAACCATCCTCCAAAATAGTGGTTAATTATTTGAATTGGCCTAAAATTATAAAGTACTTTATGTGGATTGGATCTTAAAGTTCTCCTAAATAAGATGAATTATAATCTCCCAATGGTAGGGATGGACATATTATAAACACTATCAAAAATTCTTGGGAAATTCAATCAAAGGCATGGTATTCTATAGAACTGAACTCAAACCCAAAATGAAGTTCATCATTAGTGGTCTCTTGAGATTAATTTGAAGAAAGGTGAATACCCCTATCTAATGGTTCCTAAAATAGGTTTTCACCTAAAGACTGGCCTTTCTCTTTACTTTTACCCTAGTCCAAAATATCCTCAAAGAGGTTTTCACTTTGGGACCTCAATGTTTTATTTCTTTATTTTTAGCTAAGGGTGTTCACTCATTCTCCAAAATAGGTTTCATGATCCAATTTGATAGATAACCCTTATTTATGGTCTCCCAATGCAACATTGTCTCTTAGGCCTAAAAAATCAAAAAAATCATTCTCAAACTTATCTACATGCACAATGGATTCTTGTTGGTCCCAGACTGTATATTGAGGGTGATATAGAGGAAATGGGTTATTGAAAATAACTAGGGTAAGGGTAAAAATAGCATGGGTGTCAAATATATTATTATTGGAAAGGTATTTATAAATATTATGATTAGACTCTACTTCACTGTAGGCATCATCATCACTAGTCATTGGCATTGAAACATGAATAAGATATGTGGGATCACCCTTAGGTGGTTTAAATTTAAGACCATAGGTTCTTTTGTATCAATTTTTAGAAATTGGCTCAAGTGTACCCTACTAATTTGGACTAAGGCCTCCTCCTTCATAGGATTGATTCTCCATGATATATTTAGGAATGAGATATTTGTCTTTTCTGTAGCAATTGGATAATTTTTTATTATATAACTAGGATTTATCATTGGCAATTAGGTCCTCTTCTTGTTTAGTAGTCGGTGTGAAAATGATAAGAGTTAGACTATGTAGTTTATCCTTTCCCTTTCATTTTCATTCCATGCAAGGTGACTTGGATTTAGGTATTCCATAGGACTTAGGGTTTTGTGGAAGCTTGGCAAAGGGAAATGTGTCTTGAGTGAAATATTCTCCTAGGCCATTAGCTAAGATGGTAAAATGATTAAACATTTCAAGTAGAAGCATATGTGAAGATGAGTCAAGGCTATCTAGATATATGAAATTTGACTATATCAAGTTAATGTGTATTTATTTTCCTTTATTCTTTTTAAGAATCAGATCTAAGCCAAAGTAGTAGTTATAGCTTTCTTACTCTACCTCTAAATATTTTTAATGTTCATAAGGCTATAAATCTCCATTTATAATGACCTTCGTGTCTAAATGTGATAACATGAGACACTAGTGTAATTTTGAAGGGATCACATGAATTTCATGTATCCAAGCTCTTCCCAAGAGAAAATTATATAATAGGTCCAGGTCTAACACATAGTAAAGTGTATTGTGGGTCAAAGGCCCAACAATAACTAGTAAGATTATAGTGCCTTGTGATTCCTATTCTTCATTATCGTAGGCCTTGATAGTGATTATTTATAGCTATAGATTAGTTTTCATCTATATGAGATGTTTGATGAGATTCAAAGACATAATATTCAAGCCTAACTCATTATCTATGAGGACACATTTGACTTTGTGCCATGTAATGACAACTTCAATGTACAATAGATTATTATGAAGAGGGCCAATGGGTGACATATCACTTTGGTCAAAGGTAAACTATTTTTGTGGGGCTAAATGTCCATCCAAAGCTTGGAATTTTTCTTGAGTTATGTCATTTCGAACCTGGAACAGGCTTATGAACTCTATTAGGATGTTTTTATGGATAAGAGACATACGTAACAAATCCAAAATGGATATTTGTGAAAATGTCTTCTGAAGTTGTTCCACAATGTTGAATGTCTTTTCCTTTATATTGGTATATGACTTATTCCTAGCCAAAATTATGGGTTGGATTGGTTCTTTGGTAGGGGGTTGTGGGTTGATAATGGTAATAGTTGACTACCAAGTTATGATTACACAATCAAGATTAGAAACATGACCATTATTGTAAGAAAATGATTATGGAGGGGGGGGGGGAATAGGATAAGTCTCAATTATTGGTACACTTATTTTTAGTCATAAGGAAATGATAAGTTATCAATAAAAGGTGCATAAAAAGTAATCCCTAGTTTTTGGTGTACCTGTTCATGGTCCTAAATCATGGAAGGATTAATACCATAAGTGGATTGATTAAAATTATTTATAAATGGTCATGTTATATTAGCACTTCATCTTGGATTAATAGTTTTGGTGGAAATTCAACCTCTTATAATATGACCTATAACTTTTATGTAGTCATGTGAAACTACATGATAATTCTATTGGTTAGTGAAATCATTATAGCCTTGGTTCTTCTTATTTGGTTGACATTGTTGTTACTTCTATTATTTCTATTATTGTCATGGTTATTGATACTATTGTTACTATTATTCTACCCTTTGTTGTTACTATAGTTAGTTTTTATTAATATGTTGTAGAAAAGGGTTTTGGTAGATACCTAGGTTCTAATTGAATGTAAATGATCTATTATCCAATGTAATCTCTCCACTTTCCAATACATTTTCAATGAGGTGTTTCATCTACACACAATGACATATATTATGTCTATGAACCCATGGTATTCACATAACTCATTCTCGTTACACCATTATATATATAGAATACCCCTATAATAATGCTTTGGTATTGGCCAACTAATCATGTTAGCAACTACTAACTTGTGAAACATGACTTCAATAAGTTGTCCATGATTATTGAAAACTTGATGAGTAGGTACATTTCTTATTAGAGGGAGGGTTTACAAAGGTAATGGTTATTGAATTTGATAATTTGGTATAGGTTTATACAAAGACTATCCTTATTAAATTAGTTATTAATGAGGAGTAAGTTGCATTTGTGTTGTAGGTTGAGTAGATAGTGTTTATACCATTTGGACATGATGCAACTCAGTTACTCCATTACCAAAAACATTGTTGTTGTAGTTTAATTGCTTGTATTTTTCATATTTATTGGTCTAGGTTGGTGTTGATGATTGCACTTAGACTTGGTTTTGGTTTTATTTTTGGCATGTTCCCTAGTTTTGGTTTTGATTTTGATTTGATGAGGTGATATTGATAATCCTTTTGTCAATAAGGGAATTTTCAATTAGAAAACCTTTGTTGATAATCTCTTTGAAGGTATGTGAATACTACCACTCTAGGTGATAAGATATATCACTATGCAAATTTTTAGTAAAAAAAATGGTCATTTATTTTTCTAGTAAGTTATGGGTAAAATGAGTGAAAAGTGCTCTCCATTGATATAGATAGATTTCAAATATTTCACCAACTTTATGCTTGGCCTGAGTCAAATCTACCAATGAAATCTCATGTTCAATATTATAGGAGAAATGTTGCACAAATTTGTCTAAGAGGTTGTCAAAATCAGATATAGAATTCTTTGGTAATTTATAAAATCACTCTAAATCCTATCCTACTAGACTCTAAGGAAACAAAAGGAGGAGATAAATGTCGTTATAAGCTAGTGGTTGGCAAGCAATAAAGAATTGTGTCAAATGGGATTTAGGTTCAACTTTATCCTTATATTTATGAAATTTTGGAGGTTCATACACTAGATTAAATGGTATCTATAGATAATCCATGTTGAATGGGTATGAATACATGTCATCTAACTTGAACTTCTTATTCTATTTCCCTACGTGAATGATGGTAAGTACATCCTTCATTTTTTATAGTTATTATACCAAGAAATTAGATAAAACATTGGCCTAAACTGGAGGCTAAGAATCCAAATATGGATTACCTTAACTAGGGTATAATGAAGGAATGTCTTATTGTAGAATGTTGGCTTGATGAGTGAACTAGAAAGGAATATGCATATGTGGATTGGGATGCCATTTTTTGAAGTGCATGTGTTGTGGTGTAATATTATAGTTTGGATTCAATATATAGACCTAATTTTGAGGGAATTTTGGCTAAAATGAAAGGATATGGCTCAAGGTAAAGTATTGTGCCTACTGAGGTTGAGTAGGGACTTATTGTTGACTAGTCAAACTTAGTTGAATAAGGGGAACTTATTATGGACCAAGGCACTATTGTTTAACTTTTGGCACATGTTAAACAAAATTCAATTGATGCCTAATTGGTACTTGTTGGATAATGGTACTTCTTTATTACATAAACACCTATTGTGAACTAGATATTTATTAGATGTCCAGCATTTATCTTTGACCAATGGACATACATTATTGATTAGATAAAATTTGTGATTATAAAGGTATGTTAGTATATGTTTGTAGAGGTATAGTTGTCACTACTTGTCAAGATGAAACATTTGTTTCCCCTATTAATGTTGTGAAATGTTTTACCTATGTTGTGATGATAGGTTAGATTATGCATGTTATTGTGGAATGTTAGTCATCACCTATTGAGGTGGAGTAGCATTTGTCATTTTTTTTGTGGTAAGGCACTAGTTGGTTTTTGAATACTTAATACTTTTGGTTTCATGCTTGATATATTGGTAATATGATTGCCATTGATGTGAAAAGGGACATTATGAGCATGTCATTGATGTCAAAAGTAAGATCATTTTTTAAGAATGTTTAGGATGAGTATGGTGATTTGAGGATGTTTAAGGGATCTTATCAGAGGTCAAAGATGCTTGTAATGCTTGTGTGCATGAGTGGAATTCATCTAGTTCCTCATATTCTTCATCTAGATATTTTGGGTCTATAGAGGAAAATTTGAGTAGGTAGTTTTCTTACATAACCATCACCATGTGTGGATGAATCTGTTGGAGTTGGTCATATGGTTGTGATCACACTATTCCCTAATTATTATGCACCATATTTGAATACACGCAATGAAGTGTGGTTAAAGATATGGGGATGCAAAGTTGAATACTTAGACATAATTCTATAAGTTTTTATACTGAGCCAAATTTACAAAAAGGTTCAAGTAGAGCCAAGTAATTATGTTGATAAGGTTACCATTCACACATATGGAGGTGTCAAGATAAAATAATCATATGGGTTTGTTCATTTTTGTGCCTAGTTTCTATGTACTGAATCTTAGGTGATGTAGCATGACAAAATATTCATGTGTAAAGTTAGTCTCCCAAAAAAGTTATAATGTTTTCCCACACTTAGTCAAATTTTTAGATGGAAAGAAAAAGTTGAGTAGGCATTTTTATGATTTCATATCTTACACATATGAAGGTTTATGGATTATATGAACATATGGATAGAATTCCCTATGTATAAGGATCTTATGTGCTAAATTATAGGTGATGTAACTAAGTGTATCAAAAGTTATGCAAGAATAAAGTTGGCCTTCTAAGTAGTTCTAGGAATAGTTAGTTTTGTGGTAGAACAACCTGAGTGAAAAAATTAATGTATTTATATCTATAACTCACTAAATATTCAAGAATATATGATCATATGTGTTTATTAATTATCATGCCTAGTTTATATGGTCTAAATTTTAGAATAGGTAGATGAGCGAAGCAAAAGATATAAAGGTGCAAAGTTAGCCTTCTAGGCATATTGAGATGGTTCCCATAGTCAAATATGAACAAGGTAAGGACTGAGATTGTTATAAGATCTAACGATGAATGGTTAATTATGCGTGGAAGATCCAATTATGCATAATGAAGTTAATATGTCAAAGGCACCTGTAAGTGAATGTGCTAGTGACAAGTGTCATGATCTTAGATCTTGAATATTAAATCTATGGTACACTTCAAATTCAAGCAATCAATGATCAAAGTGAGGATGCTAAGTGTCTAAATATTAAGAACTAACAACAATGTGTAAAAGGTATGCACTAGTGATAAGTGTCACATGTGAAATAACTTCTCAAAGATAAAGTTTGAGCTAGTTAGAAGATCAAACATAGAGCATGTGATTGTGCAATGAAGATATAATAGAATGAGTGGAATCAATGGGATAAAGTGATAAATGTTTAACATTAGATAGAGGCAAAGTTCATGTAACTTTGGAGATCCAATGGTACATGGGAGGTCAGATCAGAAAGATCAACATACACGTTTTAAAAGTTAAAACATTAAAGTTAGGAAGTGTACAAATATATAGTGCATAAGCTTTTAAAAAATTGATCAAATAGATGAATTTTAAATTTGAGCAATTTTAATGATGACCATCAGATCATGTCCTAAAACTTAAGATCAAAAGTCAATATTTAAAGATATGTTCATCCCAATGGTCAAACAGAGAAATATGTAGGAATGATTCATTACACAACATAGATAATGATATAGATCATTATGATCAATCAAATTTATGTTAAAAGGCATGTGCATCAATACTAGAGACATATATTTGTTAAATATAGTAAAATATAGAGAATTATGGTGGTGGTTCATGACTTCAAGAAGTAGGAGACTTATAGATTGAATAGAGTCTAAGTATGGATTATGATGTGTTATAGTCCAAGTGTGAACACATAGATGAAGTGAAACCTAAATCCAATGCTTATATATATGTCATATAGGATTAAATAAAAGTTGTTGTAACTGATGGTGTAGTTGAATTATGTCAAATAGGTAAATATAGAGACACTGAACTAGAGGAGCAAAGAGGAAGAGAAGAGGTTACAAAGAGAGATGAAGTGTGTCAACTAGATATATATATATATATATATATATATATATATATATATATATATATTATATATATATATATATATATATATGTGTGTGTGTGTGTGTGTTATAGAGAGAGATGAAGTGTGTCAACTAGATATATATATACACACACACACAAAGGTAGAGGGGAAGAGAGGAATAAATTCATAAAAATAAGTGTAGATTATGAGCAATTTTAGACTAGACCTGTAATAAAGAGTTAGAGATAGATTCATTTATGAATCTATTTTGTAAACTAGAGTTTTAGCTCCATATAAATCTAATTATTTGGTGCCATCAAATAATTTGAGTTGGTAGTCTATTAGGGAATTGGTGTCTCTTTAGGGTTATTTCCCTTAAATATTGTAACTAGTGAGGTTAAGCTAAGTTGGTGCTTAGTTAGGGAGTTTATGATTCCTTAGAGTTGGTACACTTAAACTAGGGGATTGGTGTCTCCTTAGGGTTGGTTCCCTTAAATGTGTAACTAGTGAGGTTTTGACTATGAGGCTATATTATAATAATATATTCTAGTTGTTATTCTTACCATGGTTTTTCCCAGATGGGTTTTCCACCTATACATATGGTGTCATCTGAATTTATGTGTGTTTGATTTATACATATTTGTTTTAATTTGCATATCCTTTCTAGTTTATTTTTAAAATATATTAAAAGGATTAATTTAGTCAATCTATTGATTTACCCCCCCTCTCATTAGATATTTGTATTCCAATAATTGGTATCAGATCCCTGGTTCCTTATAATAAGATTAATCAGTTCAGGTAGATATTGGATGGTGAATACAAATGTCTAGTCAAGAAGGCTCTTCATCAAACAAAGAACTTCTCTTTGATGGATAAAACTATACATTATGGAGCATGATAATGAAAGCATATTTATCTTCATTAGGGTTTGATGTATGGATGTTTATTTTAAATGGATATATAACTCCTACTACAACTCCTATTGATTAGGCTACCAAGAAGGCATATGAGAGCAATACCAAGGAAAAAAATGTTATTTTTTATGGATTATCTAAATTAGATTTTGTCAAAGTGATGAATTGTCAAAATGCACAAGATATCTATAATAAATTGAAGATCATCTATGAATGTGATGATAAGGTAAAGCAAGCCAAGCTAAAAACTTACAAAGGTAAGTTTGAAAGTCTTCGAATGAATGAAGAAGAGAAAATTGTAGATTACCTTCTCAGAGTAGATGAAATAGTCAATTAAATTAGAGGCCTTGGAGAAGAGATGAAAGAATCAATCCTTGTCAAAAAGGTCTTAAGATATCTCCCATCAAGGTATGACTCAAAAATCTTTGTAATAGAGGAGGTAAGAGATCTAGATAAGCTCATTATAGATGAGTTGCATGGAACCTTCACTACTTATGAGATGAGAATGAGAGAAGCAGATACTTCCAAGTGAGAAGTTACATTCAAAGCATCTAAGAAATTTTATATTAGTAGGATCTACATTCAAATTTAAGAAGTCTAATGAATAAGAAGCCAAATTTTTCAAAATATTAAAAATAGGATTTGTAAAGTAAAATGGTAAGTTACCCTTTAAATTATCTAACCATGGTAAGGTAGGACATTTTTCTACTAAATGCCCTTATGAGAAAAAGGATAACTATGAACAAGAATAGGATAATAAAAGGATAAAACCCCACTATTCTAAGTAGAAGAAATTCTTCAAAAATAGGAATAACTTATATGTAAGAGAAGATATTGATTCATTAGATGATAGTGCCTTTATGGCTGAGAGAAATGAATCCTTATTCATGGAATTAGGATCAACTTTTGTATATCTAAATCAAGAAGAAGTTGAAGAGTCTGATGAAGAAGAAGGAGAAGTGGACCTAGAGTATAAACTTATCTATTCTCTAGATGAGATTGGCATGCTGAGAAAAGAGAATTCAAGGAAAAAGAAGCTTGGACAAAAAGAAATTGAAAAACTATCCAAAAGTCTAGAAAGATCTGATCAGATGGTAGTGAGCTTAAAGACACAAGTTGAAGAGGCTATAATAATAGAATATGTAGTCAAAATTTAACTACAGTTTAAATCTGATGAATATATGAAGCTAGAATCATAAATAGTGGCTTTGATAAAGGAGATTGAAAAATCTAAAGTACAAATAAACAAAAGTATAAATCTAAAAGGAGATTTAATAATTATTGATGAGTTTTTCAACTCTCAAAATCCATCAAAATAAAGATCTAGTCTTGGTTATGAAAAGGGTAAAAGTAGAACCATTACATCTACAAAGTTATATGATAAATTCAAAGCAAAAGGAGGATCAAGATCAAATAAAGAGAAAACTTGCAAGGATATGAAGATAGATACAAGCATTACTAATGTAAGTAAAATGAAAGGAGAAAAGAATCTTGATGAAAGGAAAAAGAAAAATGGGTCCATCTCTACAAACTCAAGGAAGATGTATAAGATAAAGGTAGCTAATGCAGATGGTTACACAAGAGTGAGAGAGCTGAAGAAGCCAAATTTAATAAATTTCCATCCTACATAAAGAAAATATATGATTAGGTATTCTTCATATTTCAATGGTTTTTATTATAACTATAATCATTTTGGTCATAAGTATAGTGATTGTGGACTTGTATCTAAAAGGAAAACAAACTTTGTAATCAAAAATTCATTTTCACACTTGTTAGATACAAATATAATATGCTATAATTTAAATAATTTTAGTCACATTGATAAAAAATGTAGAATAAGATTTGTAAGACCAAAGACACAAAGTGTAAATAAAGGCATGCCTCTTAGTGTGAACAAAGGTTCACAATTCTCGAAAAAAGGAAAAAATAAGACATTCAAGAAACCCAAGGATGTATGGAAAGTGAAAGATCAAGCTATGATGGAGAATGTTATATAGGTTGGAGAATGTCAAGATCTCTCAATGTTTGATCATGTTGAGATTGAAAAAACCAAGCTCAAAGTGAATTCTAAGGTGTTGAACAAGGATATTTATAAAGTGTGTATAAATTTAAGTGTACATTATGCTATTATTATGCAAGTATCTTGCAAAAAAACTTAGTTTTCTATGCCTAGTTATGGTATTCTAAGATTTAAAGAGGATTCATCAGATGAAAATGTATGTCATGAATCCATGTTGTCTCCATGTATTGTTAATCCAATTATAGAATAAAAGGATAACATTATAGTGGATGGACATGTTACTTCTCTTAATAATAATAATAATAATAATAATAGGAAGAACCATAAGTACAAAATGACCAAGGAGGATAAGGAATATGAGAAGTTATGGGCAACTCCTCATTTCACATTATTCTAAGACATTGTGATATAGAGGAAGTCTCTGTCTATACTTCTTAAGATACTCCTTTCAATGGAGAATCAAGTGATGTCGTGGTATTCTTCAAAAGATTCTAGAAGACAAGAAATGAGTGACCCCAGTTGGATTTGGTGTGTTAAGATGAGAAAAGTGTTATGTAAACAGTGTCTTCATGGATAGAAAGAGTGTTTTCAATGTGAAATAATTATATTAATGGAGTAAATCTCATATATATGGTTAAAATTTTTAGATGAAAAGAAAAGTACCCATAAATTATATATTTTAGCTATTAGACCTTACATGGTTTCTCTATAAAACCTTGAGGGTTAAAGACATGATATAAGAAGCCAAGGTTCTCAAACATTCTAAAGATAAAATCTTGGTGAAGAAGAGTGTGATAATTGTCCCCTAATATGCAAGAAGTTTCAGAGTTTGGCATAAGTGTTTCAATGCAAGAAACCCTTAACATTGTGGATCTTGGGTTGTGCAATGAGTTGGGTCACCAAACATGGAGAACATGTGTAAAATAATGATATACAAGTGTAAAATGATGTCATGGTGTAATATAGGTAGTCCCTTGGTGAAAATTTATGATAATTTCAAGTTATGTATCTTTTTTTTTTAAATATACCTCTTTGAAGTAACCTAGGAGAGGTTACAAGGTATGAGAATCTCTTGTGAAAAAGAGATGTTATTGAAGGTCCAAGATTGGGAATATGAAACATGGAGTTAGGGGGAGCTAACTCAGATAACATGAATGGATTGAGGAGCTATGCATGATGTGAAGGGAATAATATGTGAGATACTTCAATCATGATTGAAGTTGTTGTGATGAATACATCAAATGAGAACCTAAGTAGGCTATGATGATATCTCTATCAAACTAAGTCAAGATATTTGACAATGTATTTAATTCCCATGCATAAACAAAGGGGAGATTTTTAATTGGTCAGGTCTTAGGATTAGAGGACTATGTAGTTGAATATGAGATAGAAATTGGAAGTGGTAGCTCCTGCATCACATCACTAGATACTAGTGATATAGCATGAGTCTAGGGGAGGATCATAAAATCTCTATTAATCCCTGGAATAAGAGAAAAGGCAACTCAAGTATGCATACTTTTGAAAATTTCTAATGAGTTGATGGTTTTATATTCTTGGATAAACTCCTTAATTTTATAAAGGGAGAGAAAATTTGGATAAATAGTGAGAAACATACAGTCCCTTTGCCATTGATGACAAAGGGGAAAAAAAAGAACAAATGCTCTCTATTGGAGAAAAAGTGCAAATTCTAAATAAGATCAGAGCATGTGTCCATTACCTAAGGGGAAGCAAGTTTATTATGAACAACTTCAATTCATACTTTTTAGAAGTCAATCCAAGAAATACTAGAGAAGGAGAAAAATATTAGAAGATCAGAGAATTTAGTTTTCTATCAATGACAAAGGGGGAGATTATTGGCAATATGATTGGAATTGATGTCAAAAGGGATATTATGAGCATGTCATTGATGTCAAAAGGGAGATAATTGGAATTTTGGGTCTCATTAATGTTTAGGGTTGAGTATGGTGATTGAGGATGTGTAATAGATCCTATCAAGGTCAAGGATGTTTGGAATACTTGTGTGCATGAGTGGAATTCATCTGATTCCTCATATTATTCATCTAGACATTTTGGGTCTATAGAGGAAAATATGAGTAGGTAATCTACTTACATCACCATTGCCACATGTGAATGACTCTATGGGAGTTGTTCATATAGTTATGATCACATTATTCCTTATTTGTTATGTACCAAATTTGAATACATGTGATGAAGTGTAATTAAAGATATGGGGATGAAAATTTTTCTACTTAGAAATAATTCAATAAGTTTTTATACTTATCCAAATTTACAAAAGGGTTCAATTAGAGCCAAGTAAGCATGTTCATGAGGTCAGTATTCATACATATGGAGGTACCAGGATAAAATGATCATATGGGTTTGTTCATTTTTTTGCCTAGTTTTTATGTGTTGAATATTAGGGCATGTGATGTAGTGTAACAAAATATATGCATGTGTAAATTTGGGCTCCCAAACATTTTAACAGTGTTTTCCCATAGTCAAATTTGTAGATGGTAAGAAAAAGCTTAGTAGGAATTTTTATGATGTCATATCTTACATTTATGAATGTTTCTAGAATATATGAACATATGGATGAAATCCCATATGTGAGAGGATATTATTCACTAAATTATATGTCATGCGACTAAGCACATCAAAAGTTATGTAATAACAGAGTTGGCCTTCCATACAGTTCTAAGCATAGTTAGCTTTGTGGTACAAGAATATTAGTGAGCATATTAATGGTGTTATATCTATAATTCATGAAGGATTATAGA
Organism: Torreya grandis; assembly: GCA_037957365.1. NCBI lineage: Eukaryota > Viridiplantae > Streptophyta > Pinopsida > Cupressales > Taxaceae > Torreya > Torreya grandis. The sequence goes on along the minus strand of JARHVA010005472.1, from coordinate 497,137 downwards.
AGATATGAACATATGGGTTTAATCATTATCATTCCTATTTTATATGGTCCAAATTTTTGAATAGGTGGATGAGCGAAGTAAAAGATATGCTAGTGTAAATTTAGCCTTCCCAACATATTGAGATGGTCCCCATACTTAGACAAATATACACAAGGTAAAGATCAAGATTGTTAGAATATATAACAGTGAACACTTAATAATATGTGGAATATCTAATGATGTCCAAAAAAGTTAATATGTCAAAGGCACCTTTGAGTGAATGCACTAGTGATAAGTGTCATGATCTTAGAGTTTGAATAGTAAATATACAGTGTGCTTCAAAATCAAATAGTCAATGATCAATGCAAGGATGCCAAGTGTCTCAATAGTGGGAAATAATAATAATGTGCAAAATTCACATGCTAGTGTCAAATGTCACATGTGTAGGAACTTATCAGAGATAAAGTTTGAGTTAGTTAAAATATCGAATGGAGAGTGTGTGATTTTACAATAAAGATCCAACAAAATGAGTGGACTTAATGGGATAAAGTGCTTGATGTTTAACATTAAATAGAGTTGAAGTTCATGAAACTTATACATCCAATGGCACATGGGATCTAAAATCAAAAAAATCAATGAGCACATTTTAAAGGTTGAAATTTTAAAGCTAGGAAGCATACAAGGATCTAACAGAGTGCGTAAGCCTGTCAGAGTTTTATCAAACCAACACATTTTAAAATTGATAATTTTGAATGATGACCTTTAGATCATGGAATGAAACTTAAGATCAAAGGTAAATATTTAAATATATGTTCATCCTAATGTTTATGTGGATAAAATTGTAGGAAATATGCATTACATGACACAGACAATGATATAGATCATTGTGATCGATCAAAATTATGTAAAAGGCATGTGAATCAAAACTAGAGCCTGATATTTGTTAAATATATTAAAATATATATAATTATGGTGGTTGTGCATGATTTTAATAAGCATGAAACTTTTATATTGAATAGAGTCCAAGGATGGAGAGTGATGTGTTACAATCCAAGTGTGAACACATAGATGAAGAAAAACCTATATCCAATGCTTAGACATGTATGTTATATAGTATACAGTAAAGGTTTTTATCACTACTAGTGTTGTTGAATTATATCAAATAGGGAAAGATAGAGACATATAACTAGAGGAGTAGAGAGGAAGATAAATTTTGTAGAGAGAGATGAAGTGTGTCGACTAGATATATATAGACATAAAGGTAGAGGACTAGAGAGGAAAAAAGGCACAAAGAGATGTTCATAATATGAGCAGTTATAGACCAAAACTACAATAGAGAGTTAGATTTGGATTCATTTATGAATCATTTTTGTAAACTAGAGTTGTAGCTCCATAAAGATATGAGTGGTTGGTACCATCAAATAAGCTGAGTTGGTGCTCGATTAGGGGATTTGTGTCTCCTTAGGTTTGGTGCCCTTAAATATTGTAACTAGTGAGGTTAAGCTAAGTTGGTGATCAGTTAGGGAGTTGGTGATCTTAAACTAGGTGATTATTTTCTCCTTAGGTTTGGTGACCTTAAATGTGTAATCAATGAGGTTTTAACTATGAGTTTAGATTAGAACAGTAGATTATAACAACTATTCTCATTGTGGTTTTTTCTAGATGGATTTTCCACATATACATATGGTGTCATGTGAATTTGTGTGTGTTTTATCTCTACATATATTTTTAATCTACATATCCTTTCTAGTTTGTTTTCTAAAAGGGATTAAAAGGATTAATCTAGTCAATCTACTGATTCACCCCACCTTTCAGTAGATAGTTATGTTCCAACATGATGAATTAGCTGGTTGAGGTGTAGAGGTAGCTTATTGTGGTTGGGATGTATGAGTTCCTACCTCCTAATATTGTGAAAAAATCATGGTTTTAACTAAAATAACTTGTTTCCAACTAGTTATTGGTATAGGTAAACCACTTTGGCATGTATTGGAAGACACTTGTGTGTTATGCACTGTGTTTGGCACATTTGTCTATGTTGAAGTAGTAGCCACTTCTTCTATAGATGGGACATTGAACATGTCTCTAACTAAATGTCTTTTCATAAATGGGTCTCTACCTATATTATATTCACCTATTAATTCAATTAATAACCTTGTTGAAGGAGTTAACTCTATGAGTGGAGAATTTGACATGGCCATGTTATTGAAATTTTGTGCTAGGTCCAATTAGGTTTGATATGTTTTTTGCATTTGTATAAAGTGGTCCTCAATTAGGCACTTTACTTTAACAATAATATTTAGTCTTGATAATACATTGGCATGAACACTTGAGTATTAATAGTATAGGCATGTTCAATGGTTTGGTTATAAGTCATGTTGAGAGGTACTCTAATAAGACTAGGTAAATTTTTAAGGGGAAGTTTATTTAAAACTTGGACCCTACCTCCATGGATCTAACTAAAAATTCATCCTTGTTTTAAAAAAAGTGATGATCAAATAAATAAGGATTATATGTTGATGGCATAGTAAAATAATATGCTTTTTTTTGCACTTGGTCTATAACCAATGGTATTCTAGTAAGGTACTACATAATTTTATTTTGGTTCTACTCTGAGTATAGAGGTCTGTTAAAAAAATAGTGGGATAAAGGATCTTGGTTTTGTTCCCTAGATTAATTAGTGTAAGGAGGATAAGGATTCATCTCACAAACTACATCATTACCATAGGGTCTTAAACAAATTCATCTTGTGTGACCAAATTATCATAACCTAGATTATACATGGCTCCACTACAAGTGTAATGAGACATCCAAAAAAATCATGAATGTTTCATGAAAATAGGCCTATATTTATATAAACTCTCAAAAATAATGTCAAAAAGACAAATTTTTTGAACTTGGTCTAATTTGGTTGATGGAATGGAGTTGTATCTCCAAAATGTTTGCATGAAAACTTGGTCTAAAATAGTCTATCATCAAATGTCAAATATCTTACTCAAAAAGGTCAATTGGATGAAATAAAACTTTAATGCCAAAATTAGGTAAAAAGTGTTTCAAAAAATTCTAATCTAGGACTAAATAAATAAAGGTTACTAGATCTTTTGTAAAAAAAGCCACAAAAGCTAGGTTCAAAATAAGTGTTGTTAGGTCTTTTAGGATCAAGGTAAAAAAGCTAGAATTAAAAAAAATGAGATCTAAAAGGAAAGATATTTAATCCAAAAAATTTGAAACACTTTGACACAAAATAGACATTTGTATTTAGACACACACTTGATCATTTGGTAAAATACATGAGACTTTAGGCATATGGAAGATAGAGAACTTCCCCAAATCTAGGCACAAAAATAGTCTTTAAATCAATCAATAATCTAGGCTAAGTTTCTCAACCCAAAAGTGAAGGGTGAATACCTAAGATAAAATTACACAATTAATAGGTATAAATTATTTAATGTTTGAATCTAAACTTGTCAATGTTATTTTTGAAATAAAATTATAAGACTAGGTTGCTTTAAAACAGACAACAAGATAGATGAGAATGAATGGCATGATGGCATTAGGAATAGATCCAAAAGGCACACATGGTTTTGGAAATTGTAATTTTGGACACAAGGCAACAAATATTTGAAGAAAATTGAGTAGCATAACAATTTTATCATGCTCTAAAGGTATCATTATTTTTTTTGTTTCAAGACTCTAAGGAACAATATTTGGAATGACTTAGGCAACATAACAACTCCCCTTTCAATAAAGTGGCACACACATATGAAGGTTTCTATAAAAGACTAAGGCAAATGTGTGGTGTCAAATAGATGGCATAATTACTCTAAAAATAAATTAGTGACGTATAAACAAGACTCATTTTTGATTTGGTATGACAAATAAACAATTTAGCCTCAAGACCATATAAGTAAAAAGGAAAAAATGACAAAAACACCTAAGTGTAACATCTTAGATCCTAAAACTGATAAGGTTGCATCATAATTTTGAATTCCATCTATATAATTTCTCTTGGGAGGATTTTATTTTGTTAATCAAAAAAGTAAAAGTGCATGAAAATTAGGGTTTTTAATCCCCCTCTTCTCTCAAGAGCTTATATGATGATATACAACTTTGGGCTACTTGCCTTACATCAACAATATGTCTATAAAAAGTGGGGTTATCTAAAGTATAAATTTTCAATCATTTATAAATGGTCCTATATGTGTGGCTAACACTAGGGAACAATCATGTCATTTAGATCCATGTTGAATGGCTTGATATAAAAATTTCTAGTCCTTTTCATAAACACTACATCTTTCAATTGCTCAGTGTAGTGAAATGTCAAAGTTACCCCTACATTCCAAGGTTGAGTACCATTAATCGAGATTTTTTTAACTAATAAAAACAAGAATATAAATGGGTCACCCTCAATTTATATAACCCACCATAGAGTGGGGATGAAATAATGTCAGGATATGAATTCTTGTGTCAACACTTCTCTAAAGAACTTGTGAGGAGGCGATGAACTCTTGCCCACAAGCAAAAAATAAATGAAATATAGATAAGTGGAAGGAATTTATGATTGTTTTGGGTTCACCTAAATCATATTTATTTTGAGGATGGATTTAGACACTTTCCTTCCACACTTTATACCAAAGAAACAAATGGAAAGAGTGAGAATTTTCTATCACCCATATTCCCTAAAGGGATGGGGGCAAATCATACATGCGAAAATCATTGTGTTAACCAAAAAATTTTAATAAATAAGAATAAAAATGAAAATATTATGAGTATTTAACTAATTTTATAGTTCACTTTTATAGAAAAAAAATTAAATGTGTTATGAATTTTGAGCCCTTTCACTTTGTTGTTGATAATTGTAAAAACTTCAAAAATAACTAAGAGATGAAAGAAACTAAGTACATTTTAAGCACCAAATAAACTTTGATTTTTCCACCTTAGGAATTTTAAATGGTTAGAGGGTTTTCCTCCTTATAATCCAAAAATAAAGTGAGAAAAGAACATTTCAAATTTAGCTCTCAGGTTTTTCTATTTTTTTTTATCTTAGAGACATATCATCATCAATCCACAACGATTGATGTCAATTATAGAAATCAATGTCCATTATGGTAAATAATCAATGTTTCTTATGAAACACATAAAAATAGAGTCTATTTTGATGTAAAAAAGGTTAATAAATGATCTTCAAAACCCAAGAATCTCCCAAATTCTATAATAAATGGGTTATGCAAACAACATGAAAATCATCAAACACAAAATGATGGAAAGAAAAATCAAGTAAACCAATATTAACCATGTTTTCAGCCATGTTTTATTTTTCTCATATATATCTTGGTTGATTCCTATAATTGACATCAATCTATAAAATTGGCATCGATCGCTTCAACCTATGATTTGATAAAAACAAAAATAAATAAAAAATAAAGTTAAAAATTGAAACTTGAAGATTTCTATGAATCCATTAGAAAAACTAAAACTAGAATATTAACCTCCTTGGCCATATTAGATGTATGGCACCACTGAGTGTGCCATGATGTGAATAATTAATACATAAAGGGGATGTTAGTCTTGTGTTAGTCTAATAAAATAAACCAAATTATCACACTAAAATCCTAACACCTTTATCCTAGACACTAAGGAAAGCATAGGTAACAAACAAGCATATGAAAATCACAACTAAAACATAAAAGAAACAACTCTTTTACCTTTTGTAGAGATCCAAATATATTTTTGAAGTGTCTTTCTCATCTTTTGCATCGATAAATCTTCATCAATGGAGCCTTGTTGGCTTCACCTTTCCTTAGAACCTTGGCTGGGTTTCTTAGATCAAGAATTTGGTATGGTAACACTACTTGTATAGTTTCTTTGCATCTATTTGATAATTATAAAATTACACCAAGATAAATTTTACATCAGTGCGTATGGCCTTGTATTTATAGCCTTAGGAATCAACTCTCATCCAAGGTGAGTTAAAGTTGAGTTTAAACATAGCCTTAGGAATTAACTCTCACCCAAGGTGAGTTAAGGTTGATTTTAAACATGGAATGGGTTCAAAATAACCCTAGGTGAGTTGAGGCTAACTCCAATTGAGTTAAAAAATTTCATGCAATTATGGTTTTCAATTACTAGGTATGGCTTTCAAACTAGATATTTTAGGATATTTTAGAAGAGCTTGACAACTCATAAAGGTAATGATGAAAAGGCTTTATATTTTGATTTTTCAAATTTCCATTTTTAGATATTCATTAATTTCATATGAATATTCAATAAATAATTTAATATTGTTTAATAAGATGATTTATTTTTATTATCATTTTAACTATTTTAATATTTGATCAAGTGCCCCACTTAATGGGTCCATAGGCCAAACTGATAGTTGTTATGTTGCAAGGTGACTGAAGATGAATATGTGAGAGGTTATTGTTTCATAAAAGATAGTATCTTAAATAAATATTCCTCAACATGATTCTAAGCATTGATGAATGATGCATGACCAAAATTGGAATGTTCAGTGATTCTTACACTTAATTTATAATGTTTCATAAAAATTAGTTTGAAGTTTAGTTGGAAGTTAGTTATGGCTAGAATTTGATGTCTACATTATTTGACTGCTAAGAGTTTTAATTGAGACTATATATCCTTATATTATCCCTAGACCTATCCTAGATATTATTATCACACTTATCTAGCCTCTGTGTAGGCCACATGCATCCCTAGTAAGCCCTAAATTAGTCCCAAACCCTCATTTCCTATTCATGTCCCTTCATACCTAGATTTCTTCTAGATAGACATTAGTGCCATAATAAGGACACTAGATTCACATAGCTCTAGAGTATCCAAAATGGAACTAATGTACTTTTCCCTATCTTTTCCCAAATAGATATATTTTCAAAATTAAAACTTCCAAGGTTTGGTGTAGACCTCTTTTATCACCTAAAAAAGCATCAAAATATTATAAATACAAGAATTTTAGCCATCTAACCAATAAATGTAAATCAAAATAAAAATACACATTCAAAATTAGAACAAGTTGAGCACAAGTAAGGTTATCAATCCATATTTTTTCTTACTTATATATACTACCATCTACAATAACCATAAGCTCAGATTACTTAGATTTATGATCTCAAGTACATTGAATAAACTTAAGGCCACTATCATAATATCATCACTTGTAGTTTCACTAGTACTTATGTGTGGAGAATTACATCTATCTTGATCCCTCTATGGAGTATTGGTATGTATGGAAATATCTTCATAGTGGGGTGTTGAGGATGTCCAACCTATCTTACTAACAAACACAATTTTAAACTCATGCTAATAAGATGCCCTAGCTACAACGATTATTATGGTTTTATCACCAAATTAATCATTACAAGAAAAATAAAGGGTTTTAAGACTCATGCATGTAGGAATATAACTCAGAGGTCAATACATAGTTACACCCAAAAGCTCAAGATAGTCTTGTATAAAGAACACTACCACCAATATGAGGACACTACCACCACTTTTCCAATAATGGTATTACTATCTAATTATGGCACTACTATCAAAGAGAGGTTCTAACACCATGATCTATTTTATGACACATAAAGTAGCTTCCACATTAGTTTATAACACCTAGATCACCCATCTCAATTATTTTCCATCTATGTTCTTGAATTATTTATTACTATTTTTAGAAAATTTAAAGGTATTCAATTCTTTAAAAAATCACTAGATATATTTATTGCATATTATTTCCCTAATTTAATTTACTCGGTGCTTTAACAAACGTAATATTTACATTAATCTAATTCTTAAAATGTTAAAACATTTGGTTTCCCTGACTTACTTCAAACATTAGTCAAACCCTGACCCTAGATACTCTTAGGGTTTTTATCCTTTTTATGTATATGGTCAAATATTATTTATAAAATCTCAAATTTGTTTCAATTTTTTTTTACAATATTTCTTAGATTAAAATTTGTTAAGTTTCAAAATATACAATAGTTTGTTTTCCTACTTCCCAAACTACAATGGCATAATTCAATAATCAATTTGATGAAACTGCTAAGAGACAATTGTAATATTTCATTTCAAAACATTTGGATATGTAAGATGGCCTTATCAATATTATTCATTAATAAATTCAAAAATCAAGAAATGGTCAATATTTAACTCCCCCAACTAATAAAATTTTTATACTTATAATGGGGCCAACTCAGCTACCACAACCAATAATTATAACTCAATAGCATTTAGTGATAGCTACACCTCTTGTGGCTAGTTCCTCCACTTCAGATGTATAATCCATTATGTATGAGATTCATACTCTATAAGCTAAGTTGTTACATATTGAGAGGGAACCACTAAGCCATCACATGCCTTGGATTATAATGTTCTTTTGCATACACCTTCAACACATCACATAGTAGCAACTCCTTTGCCATCTAGATTCATGGCACCTAATATTAAATTATATGATGATAAAGGTGAACCATAGCATCATCTCTAAGAATTTTATGTATCATGTTTCGAATATGTGTCCAATAATTGACTTCTCACAAAGTTTTTTCCATGTAATTTAAAGGATTATGCCTGAATGCTTGTAATTTTGAGTTTATGGATTCAAACTACCAAAAATAGATTTTTTACCCAAAACTTACTAAACATCAAAAGAGAGAGAAATATAGGAATAATCAATAATTAGAAGTGAATTATTACCATTCTATTTCTCCTAATGGCTTCCCTCCAAGAACTTCAAATTGATTTCAATGATTCTTGAATTTATTATTCGATTGTTATATATAGACTCATATTTTTGGCATGATTCTTGTTTGATCAAGAGACTAAGATGATATGAATTTAGTATGGATTGGATTAGGACTATGTGATATTTTTCATATGATTTCAAAAGTTATCTTGGCCATGGAGGATGGTATCGTTTAAATAGACTATGGACAGAAGATCAATGTCCAATATTCAAAGTTAATTTAGGAAGATCCACAGTGCAGGATTATCTAAGGAATTAAAAATTACTTGAAAGCCTCTTGAATAAAGACTTCTAGACAGAAAGTGTCTAAGATAGAGAGGATTCTATAATTGGAGAATTCTATAATCCATTAGGAGTTGAAAAAGATTAGAAAATGATTAGGATGGGTGATTAGATAGGTGATTAGGGAATAGGGATGTAGGAGAGCCTAGGAATAGGCTAGGGTATGTGGATTTAAATTTAAAATTCTAATATAATAGATAAGTGGGATTAGTTAATGGATAATACATGATTATAAGAATTAATAGGTTGGTGGGGATAAAATAAGGTTAGTGGATGAATAATAATGAAGGGGGATGTTAGATGAATGACTAGAAAGGGTGTTATTAGGACAAAATTAAAAGAGATAAATGGGATTATATTAAATAAGTGAAATTAGTGTCAATTGATAATAATATTAGCAATGATGAGTGAGGTGATAAAATTTCTATGTATACATTTTCTGCCTATTTGAAATGCCATTGTGAGTGGATGAAGTGGAAGGAGTAATGGTTTTTTAAATAAGAAAGAAACAAAATAAATTAATGTTAGTAGATGATGTTAGTGGGCATATGATTCCCCATCAAGAGGACATGCAGGGAAGAATGAGATGGATATCCACTTGAAAGAGAAAATGATGTGTGGGATGTGACAAATAGACAAGGGGATGAGATGTAAGATTTGAGATAGATGATAAAGAAAATGAACTCAACCTGAGAAATGAGATACAAAGTGATTATTCCTTTGGAAAATACATATCCATAGGGAGTGGGAAAATGATGGTGATAATATAAAATGAATTAAGCTTTCAACATATCTCAGGCAAGGATGCATGCCAGGGAAAGTTTTAGACTAGATGATAAAGGTCATGAGCTTTTGACATATCCCAATCAAGGACACATAATGGGAGAGCATTGGGATAAAGATAAATATTGTTTTGATAAGACTAATGATGAGTGTATCTCAAAATTGAAGTCAAGTGATATGATGACAGAGATGAGAGAGAATAAAATGATATGATTTAGTGACCAAAAGATAAAGGGGAAGAATTGGTTAGTGTGATGCATAAAATCACTAAGCCATAATGTGATTAATAATTATGATGTCCCTAGAAATTACACATGTCAAGGATTGAGAGATGATAATAAAGTTATGGTTCTAGTTATGCCCCAATCAAAGGAGGAAACTGTAAAATTTAAATTATGAATTGATCAGTTAGTGATAATGGAATAAAAGATGGATGTTGAGATATTTTTGGGCCCAATCAACAAGTGAGGGAGATTGAAAAAATATTAGGGACATGATTGTGAGGATGGTGATTGATTAATACACTGGTTGATGAATGATTTATAATATATCTCAAGGATTTTACTAATGCAAAATGCAAGGATGATAAGATAGATGTGATGAAAAATGATGGAGAAAGAGGAGAGAGTGGATGAGCTGACCTTAGACACATTATATGACTAAGCATTACATACATAGTCTAAAAAGACATTAGACTAATATAGTTTAGATGCAAGTAAAGGATGATGATGATGATTATTAGACATGTTAGTTCTTAGATAGAGTATGTGACTTATATGTTGGATAGGAATATGATGGGATTAAGATGATTGGATGATTAGACATGTGAGAGAGGATAGGAGAAATGATGAGTGTATCTATTATCAATCTATCATTACTATATAATTCTCATAAAAGTATGCCCCAAGATATATGTATGACCAAGAGGACATTATGTCATAGTACATTAGGATAAAACGGGAAAATATCAAACTTTTCATCATCGAGGGCACCTAAAAACATTATTATGGCTTTTGGCACCATCATAGCATCCTTGTTCATTATCCAATGGACAAATAGATTTATGACACAAGAATAAATAAAACATAGACAAATAAACAAAATATAATAAAATCATATATATATATATATATACACACACACACACACACACACACACACACACACACACACACACACACACACACACACACATACATACATGACAAAATACATGAAAACAAGTCAAAAAACAAAGAATAAATAACACACACAAGTATCTACATGTAGTGTCATTGTGTCTTGTTAGATTATCCTGATTAGAGTCTATGGGTAATTAATTGGGTGATAAGTTGGATTAGGATGAGTAGGATGTATATGTGGATTAAGCATATAATTTTGGATAATATATATATTTGAAGTAGACTAGTGATGATGGTTAGGATTAGGATTAGGATTTGGATAAGGATATGGATTGTTAGGAATTTAGATGAGAGACATAAGAGTGATAATGCTAAATTGAGACTAGGTCAATGCTAGCTTGATATAGACTATATTTTCCCCATTTTTGAATAGGGGATGAATGAAAATTATAGGATGGATTGATATTACTTGGTGATGAGAGACAAATGGCATGGAGATGGATGCGATTGGAAAAAAATAGGTATAAGATAAAATTCCATGGAATATTTTTTCATTTCATGGATTTGATAATTTTTGGGTCTTTTGAGAATATATATGTACACTATACAAAAAGGGTTATTATAAAAGGGAATACCAAGAATATAAACCAATATGAGGATGTTAGAATGGAAGGGATGATAAAAATATGATGGAGATGCTAAAAAGGGGATGAAGACCAAGGAAGAATGAACTAGAGATCGCTAATGACCACATCATGAAGGAACCCAAAATATAATTACCCAAGTGTTAATTATAGGAAATTATAAGATAATTAAAAAATAATTATCAATAACTCTTCCATATCCTTATGAATTTCAAGGTGGGAAGGAAGGATGGATATAATATGATGCATGATATGATGGTAGATGATGGGCATCAATGACAGACTAAGGATGATATGGGTGTGATGCAGATAGGGTTGTTATGATGTGGATGAAAAATATTTGCCTCCAAGTGTTGATTTATAATATAGACAATGTATTATTCTATCATGATGCTAAAAATTTGTTTTCACCATTGGATGATTTTTTTTTTTTGACTTTTTTTTTAGATTTTTGGATGGCATCTTGATTTATTAGATATAGGTGCCAGATGTAGGAATTTCGACCCTTTTGTGCTCCTCAAACAACACCTATTTTGAATATGTATGATTTTAGGATCATGTTATCAATGTTAGATTTATTAATGTCTTAGTAACCTTCATTGACTCTTGATTTAACATCTTTCAAACATCTCAACTAGGTGTCTTTTTAACCCCTATAAGAGATGATGATGACCAAGAGAGTGATTTATGGTATGGATGACATTATGTTATTATTTGATGGTGGTATATAGGATGTGAATGAGTGATATGATTATGATGGAAAATGTGAATAAACGGGGAGAAAAAATGGGATTCAACAGTTGCATGCACCATTGGATATGGTGGATTGGACATTTTTTATTGGTGTCATAAGATTAAGGGATCCAATATCTTTTGACTATTTTTATCTTTGATCCAAATAATAGAAGGAAGATTGGCTATATGATTTTTGGCATTACTTTGATTTGGTGATTGGATTTGACTTTGACTTTAATTACCCCTAATTCCTAATTGTGGGTTTTACCAAACGAAAGTAATAAATGATGATGATTTCAAATTTAATGGTCCCTTAGCATGTCAAGGATATTTGTACTAGGGGATGATGATTTTTGACATGGATGATTATGAAACTCTTATTGAAATTGTCTAATTTTTTTTGGATCATAGTGGACTTGATTATCTAACTTGATTAATTTATTATCGACTTGGATCCTTATGTATTTGACACATGATATTTGAAGGGAATCCAATAATGTATGATCCTATTTATCCCATTTGGGGAGTATGATGGAGGGATTATGAACAAAAATTGGATGATTAGGGATGCATGGTGAAATATGTATATTAAATGGATGTTAGGAAGCATAGTCCTCATAAGATATACTAGGAGACCCAGCCTCAATGTCAAAGAAAATTTCCTCAGTAATATCAAAAGGACCACTAAGAATCTTTGTAGACCTAGCATCAAAATTTAATTTATATTCAACTTGATGGTCTTCAACTGATAAAGTATCCAATAATTATGCTATGATATCATCTTAAAATGAATCAATAGTCATGCCTTTTAACTAGTTAACATTAGATACATCTTAGAAGAGATAGAGGTCAACATGATTTTCGATATCTGAAAGGGATGATGCTTATAACATAGATTTTGATTCATATGTTAATGTCAAACATGATCTTGGCCACTTTGATGCAAACTCTAATAAGAATGTTGATGAGGTGATGTTGTTAATAGATGACTTTTTGAGAGTGTCCATAGAGAGGGCCTTTTGGATAGAATAATTTCCCATAAGTGCCTCCTTCCCCTTGGGTTTGTGAAGGGATGCTTAAGGATTAATGGATTTATGGAAATGGGGTATTTGATGTGAATAGGATATAGTGATGTCTCAATCATGGATGGTTGAGGTATGGATAGGATTGGGGTCATGAAATTTAATAAGAAGGGAATAATATTTATCATTATTATGAAGTAATTCTTGGCATACCCTCTTTTTCACACTCATAGTCATGGATGCATTGGATTCACCCTCAATTTTAATGTCACCATTATCAATTAATTTTAGGTAATAATCTATAAAAGGGTGACATCGATTAGTAAAATGTCCAGGTATTTTATGGTTTTCACAAAATTTGTATGTTTGATACCAAGAGGGCATGTGTTTCTATAAATCTAGAGGTCATGTGTTGGAGTGAACAATCATGCCTATGGCCTTGAGTTTCTAAAACAGCAATTATGTAGATATTGGGAGAGGAGTATATTACTTTTTGATAGTTTTAGATGTGGATGTGTTGGAACTAGGAGTGCAAGAAGGAGATGGTGGTGTATGAGATTGGTTAGGAGATGAAATGGAACTAGATAAGGTTGACAAGCTAGGCTTCCCTTTGCTAGTAGGATGGGGGGTTTGTGATGGATTATGATTTGTATATGAAGGATTTGAATGTGGATAGGTATAAAATAGGGGTAAGGTTAAATTAATGGTTTAATACCTTTGAAAAGTTGAAAACCCATCATAAGGAGCCACAAGAGGATTGAATCCTTATTATCAATAATATAGTTATTAAACAAGGTAATCTTTGGACTAGGAAGGTCATGATTAGGAGTAGGACTAGTGGATGATGGAATACAATAGAGTTGGTTATCATGATAATTATATAAGGATAAGGGTTTATGAGGGACTTATTTGGAAGGTGAATTTAGGATTAGAGGTTCAAAATAATTATGAATTCAAGCACACATCTCTAATATCCATAATAGACACTCATCCTTATTGTCCAAGATATATTCATTAAATAAGGTGACCTTATCACTTGTATATTGACTATGATTATGATGAATGGATAATGGGGTTTATCATGGTAGGCTATCATGTGGGTTAAGTGCAAATGGGGATTTTTTAAGGGGACAAACATGGGACATTAGTTTAGGATTGATGGGATCAAGGTTAGAAGGTAGGTGATCACCCATTTATAGGGCCCACAAAAGTATCTCATCCTTATTAGAAAATAAGTATTGTTCTATAATAATTGGATCCAAATCCATTTGAGTTGATGATGGATTAAGGGTAGATAAATGAATAAAGGGGGATGATGTGATGGTAGATTAAGGATTTGATTACAAGATTGTCTTTGAATGAATTAAGTCTAAATGACTGATCTAGTATGATAGGTGATGATGAAGATGAGATAGAATAAATATATTATGATATAAGATTGGGATCATATTTTATATTAATATTAGGATTGGTGATAATGATATACAAACAATGTCCTAGTTTATAAGCTAGAAAAAGGATGGGGGTTCGACTAGTGCCTAAATTTAAACTAGTAAGATGATGATTGGATGGGTACTAGTTATGAATAGGCAAGACAAAGGGATTAGAGACAACTAAATTAATTATGATTGGATTCATGATGATTAGATGGTATACTAAAACTGACAAAGTGATAGGTTTTTAAAAGGGTATCAACTAAATATGAAATCTAACCAAATGATGGGTGATGATAGTGGACTAGAATGATAAGATATGTAAGGAAAACAAAAGGACTAGCTCAAGCCTTATATTTTCTCAAGATATGTTATAAGGTACAAAATATTATGGGATTAAGGGTAGATGGATGGATCAAAGATGATGGGATGAATGGTGGTGATGAAATGATGATTGGGGGTATGATAAATATGGTTTGGACAAGTGTGTGACCTAAAAATACAATAAAGTAAGATGGGACTTGTCTAGATAGGGTAATACTAGATGAGTATGAAGGATAATGACTAGATTAGAATATGCTAGAAATGGGATTATAAGGTATGATGAAGGAAAAATTAGATAAAGGGATATACAAGATATGATGATGGGTAAAGTAGATAAGGCTGCATAATAAGATTAAGAATTTATAAGATAGATAATAAGGATATACAAGATGATGATATAAAAATCCTAGATATTCATGCATAGGTTTGGGTAAAAGTCTGACTCAACTCATAAACATTATCGGTATATCACAACACACACCAAAGCAAGTAGACCACATTCCTATGATTAGTAAATTTATGGGTGTGTAACCTAACAACTACACTATCTAACATATTTACAGGTGAGGTTATAGGCTAGTGACCCATTATGAAATATCATGAACCCTCTCAACCCCATCTACACATGATGATCATTTGGGAGCTAATATAGACTTTAGAAATCAGTCACATGTTAGGGTTGATTGGTCCCAAGATAGGTTGAATGGGCTCTCTAGGGGCATCCCCAATATATGTTAAGTACAGTATGGCACAATTCTGTATAAGGTTCTATCTAATGAATAGTTGAAATAATTAACTCTTCCCCTTCATGGAATACTTATATGAGGTCAAATTCTTAGCCTAATGATAGCTTTCCCTGATATTTGTACTCTACCAAAACATGAAGTGTGTATTTATGCATGGTGGTGAAATCCAAGGTCACAAACCTCCTAATGCTATGGCAAGTGGGTATAACTTCCACATCATGTTACCCATAAAAATAAAAATAAGAGGGTTTTTAGTGGTTTTTTATCCTCCAAGACTTGCCACTAGGATATAAGGAGGAGATCATATAACACTGTATCCCTCTGATAACACATAGATAAATAAAAAGATTTATTAACCACTTTAATTAAGTGTGATATATACAAATATATATATAGATAGATATATATATATATATATAAATATTATTTTAAAAACTAAAAAATCTTTGATAGGTGCCTTGTAAAACAAATTATTAGTAGTTTTCATTGGAAATCTTGAGGGGTAACCTACAAGACAAGATGTTAGATAAAAATATGACCTGCAAGATAAGATTTTAGATAAAGACAAAATGTGACTTGAAATACAAGATGTTAGAAAGAAAAAAGTACCACTAGATTCACCCCTTTAAGAAAATAATAATAATCTAATAAGCCTGTAAAAAAATTCAAAAAAAATCATGATTTTGCACTATAACCTTTTTGGATGAGGGGCCATAATGAGAGGGTCTAAGGGTGGTAGCCCCTAGTGGGGCCAAGGGGTAGTATCCTTGATGCCAAATGCAATTTGGAACTTGCAGAACCCTTGGATTGACTCAAAATTTACTAAAAATGATCTAAAATGAAACACTCAACAAAGATAATTTTTTGAAGGAAAACAAAGAGGAAAATTGTAAGTGGCTTTTTCAAAACTACAGATACATAGTTAGCATTAATCAAAATCACTTTCAAAGACTAAAATACGATATCTGACTATCAAAACTACTACTACAAGATATGTATTATTTTAGATAATGACATAATAGTAACCATGTAGTTAAGACACAACCACCTATAGTTAGTAAAAAACTACAACTTCTAAGTATAAATTGTAACATCAAGATCTACAATTTTACAAGCTATCAACTAACTCTAATTGTACAGTTTAGCAAAACCACTGGTGGTCAGAGAAGTACCACAACTATAGATAAATATCACATATTTTGATATGCATTTTTTCATCTTAATAGAAACACAATGATTTTAAAGGTTGACTTAAAATATTTGCAAAATGCATACGATATTTATGAGATTGGTAAAGGTATTTACATAATGATAAAGATATCTTCAAATATTATACTATATATTAACTAGGTAAAATATATTATTTAAGCTCCCTAAGTTAAAATTGACTATGTAAGTTCAAAATTAACTTTTGTAGACCAATACCAACTATTCAGAGATGCAATTTTACTTTAGGTAGAAATAAAATAAATATATACAAATTAATGACAAAATGTGATATAAATAAGTTCTAGAAATGATTATTTATAGAGATGATCACCACTCTAAATGACTAAGAAATTATAATTTATGGACAACAACACTTAGTGTTTATTTTTTTTAATTTAAAATTACTTGTTTGGACACAAAATTTCTTATAATAATCAAAACCACCTCTATAAAAAGGTAGTATTGCATAGGGTAGTCAAAATAGTGATTTGGGGGTATTAAGTTGGTTTGGGTAGAGAACCACTTTTCCTACAAGTAAAAAATAACCCAATAGATGTAATAAGATTATTAAATATAAAAAAATTGTATAGGTTAGTGATTTTATGATTAAATCAAAACTACATTTTACGAAGGCAAATCGGTAATTAGGAGTCAAAACTAAAATTCTCAGGGACAAAATTGCATTTAAGAATCAAAACTCAAATTTTGAGATATGCAATTTTGCAAGAATTTAGAAACCTTGTAAAAAAATTTCATGGTTAGTGGTCAAGGTTGGTGGTCAGGCAAAATTACAACCACCAAGGTTAAAACCACCTATGTAAAATTGCCTTTTATAGAGCAGTACCACCTTTCACTTGGAGCAAGAGATTCTTGAAAATTTGAGGCATAATCTAGCTTCAATTTGACCTATAATATTAATAAAACACACTAAAATTATAACATTTAAGCCCAAGAGGAGGGATCCCATTATGGTCAACAAATGAATTCTTGTAAATTTAAGTTTATGGATTCAAACTACCAAAAATATCAATATTTACCCAAAACATAAAAAACAAAAAAAGAAAGAGTAAAATAAGAACAATCAATAATAAGAAATGAATTATTACCATTATCTTCATCCTAATGTATTCCCTCCAAGATATTCAAATTTATTTCAATGATTCTTGACTTTATTATTGGGTTGTTATGGATAGACTCAAATTTTTGGCATGATGATTGTTTGATCAAGATACTAAGATGATGTGGATTTAGGATGGATTAGATTAGGACTACATGATTTTACAATGATTATAAAGGTTAACTTGAACATGGAGGATGGATTGGATTAAATAGACTATGGATGGAAGATCAATAGCCAATATTCAAAGTTGGGTTAGGAGGATCCATGGTAGAGGATTATCTAAGGAATTAAAAATTCTTTATAAGCCTCTATAATAGAGGCTTATAGAGAGAAAGGGGCTAAGATAGAGAGGATTATAGAATTGGAAAATTATATAATCTATTAGGGGCTAATAAATATTATTAAATGATTAGTATGGGTGATTAGATAGGTGGTTAGGGACTAGGGATGTAGGAGAACCTAGGAATAGGCTAGGATAGGTGGGATTGGAATTTAAAATTTTAATAAAATAGATAAGTGGGGTTAGTTAGTGGATAATACATGATTAGAAGAATTAATAGGTTGTTTATGATACTCTAAGGTTATTGAATGAAGAATAATAAATGGGGATGTTAGATAAATGACTAGAAGGGGTGATATTAGGAAAAAATTGAAAGAGATAAATGGGATTAGATGAAATAAGTGAAATTAGTATTGAATAATAGTAATATTAGTGAGATGAATGAAAAAAGAAAATTTCAATGTATACAATGAATTATAGTGATTTTATGACTTACCAAATCAATCTATCACAACATTCAATCCTTTGGTAGACATGTTTTTAGAATAATTCTTCATAAACAACAGTGACAAGATATCATATGCTCAAGTTACACAATTGAAATAAAATTCCAATGAGCCTATTACAGAATATGTCTTACGATGCAATAATATATTAGCTAACTTGAATATCCAAATGGTAGATAAATATATTTAGGAAATATTTAAAAAAAAAATTCTACCAGCATTACATGAAGCTATCTTGTTTAAGAAGTTTCCCACATTCATAGATTTGTGCCACATAGTAAAATAAAGAGAAGTCAAGCTTATATGAATAGGCAAATTGAAATATATAATTAGATCAGAATGAAATGCTAATATTTATAATAATCCTCCATAAAAGGTAAGGTATATTGAAAACAAGAGTGATCAAAAGTCAATAGTTAGCACAACTTCAGAGCCATCTCCTCACCTAGTTTTATCAGCTCCTCCATGCATAGTTTTCACCAACCTTCTAGAATCACTACCACACATTTTATAAAATATCTTGGAATGTAATTACATATCTCTCCCTCCTATAAAATAGGTTTATACATCATGAACTCTTCTCAATAACTAAGATTCCAATCCATTCTATGATTATCATAGGGCACCAAGACATACAAAAAATAGATGTATTAACCTAAAACATAAGATACAATATTTGATTAAACCTAACATTATTAATGTGGGAACACCCATAGAGGCACAAAAAGTATATAAAATGGAAGATAAGTCATTAAATATATTCCTAGGTCCATTTTGGAAGCACATAATGAATGAGGCATAGAGTAATTCAGGTGTTCACTACACATATTAGGCACATCCACCAATAGCTTCATGTCAAATTATTATAGAGGAGGCACACCCATAACATAATATCATTAGTATGTATTATTATCAACCTAAGTTAAACCCTATGAAGTAGATTTTTCAATTTTGATTTAAACTTGGACAAACATGAGAATGGCTTAATGGTTGTGGGTGACCTTATCATTAGACCAAGCCTCTAGATTATGGGGTGAGCTCACTTGGTACATATATTTGGATAAATTTATTAAAACATATTATTTCTAGGGTAAAAAGGGATATAAAGTGTAGAAAATAAACCTACTCTAAGAGGTGGTGATACACCAATATAATCATTTATCCACTCAAATTGAACTCCTAACAACACTAGTGGACCATAAATAAACTAAAGCATTATCTCCAAAGATCCTAAGAAATAATATTATATATGGTCTTAATAAATGACTAAAACTTAGAGGTGAAGGATTATAAGCCTATATTGAGGCACTTCCAAATGTAGACTGAATAAAGATACAGAAGATAATTGAAGCAGAAAGAAAAGATTATTTCATTACTTGCATAAAATAGAATACATATGCCTCATAAATAGAGAACTTATTACACTATATAGAATACAAGAAACAAAAGAAAAAAAATAAAAAATAACTCCTTTTGATATAGGTAAGTTAGTGTATGTAGTGGTGGCAGACAATGATGGTGGATGGTGAAGGATGGTAGGTAGTGGATAGATCACTTTTGATGGTGATTAATAGTAGTGGATGAATAATGGAGAAATTACTATTTTCTAACACTCTTAATTTCTACTTCTAATTTATTCAAAATCCATAATGCCTAAATATTATCTTAGGCATTAAAAAAATATATTGTGTCAATGCCTTTGTGAATATGTCTACCAGTTGCTCCTTTAACCTACAAAAATGAAGCTCAATTTCTTTATCTTCAACCATCTCCCTTATGAAATGATAATGGATTTGAATAGGATTTCTCCATCCATGGAAAACTATATTTTTCATCAATTTTATTGAAGATAAAATGTCAAAATATATTATAGTACCACCTTCTTGTTCCTCATTCAAGTCAACTATGATTCTTCTAAGCCAAATATGCTGACTATATGCAATCAAAAATCCATCATGTCTATAAATCAATCTTGGCTCAAAGATGAGAGAGCATACCTACACTTTTGATTGGGAATACATTTTTTATGTGGGATCATGACCAATATGGGGATTTGTTAGACCTAATTAGGGGATCACTTGTCATAATACACCATGCTAGGAAGGGTTTCAAAGCCTATAATCTAACACAGTCAAGCAAAAACCCTAAAATAGTCTTAAGGTTTAATATTCACCTATTCTAATAAAAAAGAAAGTAAATCTAGTCTAGTACACACCAAATCTTATGGTACAAGGTGGGGGTTAGAAATAAAACAACCAACTAAACTAAACATGCATAGAAGGCATATACTCACATCATGTATATAGAATCCTAATACATAGGAGAAAGAACAACTACATTATCTATATAATCTTAAAAAGGAGAAATAAATTTAGGAATACTAACCTTGAATATGAACCTATTGAGCCTCAATCTCTCCCTTGGCTAATGTGCTTTGTCAGGGACTGTTTTGGTATGTAAGGATAACAAATACAAATCATCTCTAGGCTACACAACCTATCTATGCATCTAAAATACTTCTCCATAAGACAAGATCCATATCTCCAAATAAAATATGGAACCCTAAGATTTATTCCTCAAGTATAATGGTTAATGATTAGATGTTCATTCACACTTATTCTTCTTCACTTTTATTCTTGCAAATGGTTAGAAATGAACTTATATATATATATATATATATATATATATATATATATATGTATGTATGTATGTATGTATTTATGTATGTATATGTATGTGTGTGTGTGTGTGTGTGTGTGTGTGTGTGTGTGTGTGTGTGTGTGTGTGTGTGTGTGTGTGTGTGGGTGGATCTTGACCTAAATCCTCTTGTAAATGTCAGCTAGATAGGGTCGACCTAGTCAACCCTATATATTTTTGGGGAAAATTCACTAGGTTTAAGCTAGGTCAGTTGAAAGGCCAACAAACCCAAAAAGTGAAAAACACCCCTAAACTATATAGGGTTAACCTAGTTGACCTAGTACAACTGATTGTCTAAAAGGGAATTAAGGCAAGAAAAGGAGGATGAAAAGATGAAAATGATTGGAATGGGTAAGGTTGAGAATAATAAGTTTAGGGTTAATGTTTTGAGGAGATGAGTGTGTACATAGCAAGTGGAAAAAGGGACAACAATCTTATGAAGCACCAATGGTCTACCCACCCCTTTCCTGATGCACCCCTTAAGGCATATACTCAGAGAGATTGAGACTTGATGGGTAACTACAAGATAGAAAGTGTCAGTAATCAATAAAATTTTAAAAATATTATGTGTATATATATGCCACACTTAAAGCTCATCACATGTCATATAAGTGCAACATGAGATGGCACTTATGGATAGAACATGATAACACACAACATTGATGCCAAGTAAAGTACAATAAATAGTAAATAAGATAAATGAAAGGATAGAATTGAAAAACACATACCTTTACTTACCTTAATGTTGTAGATAAATAAGTAAACTAGAAGATATGTGAAGGCATCTAATGTGAAGAACATTAGGTGAACTTGTAGAAGTTAGTGTAAAAATAGCTAAAAATCAAGATTTTTCAAAAATAGGCATCTGATAGTTGAAAATAATATCTATATAATAATGAAACAAATGCATTTTATGGTTTTGAAAATGGATGAGTAAAAGCAAATATATAGACAAAACAAGGAATTTACCTG
Organism: Torreya grandis; assembly: GCA_037957365.1. Lineage (NCBI taxonomy): Eukaryota > Viridiplantae > Streptophyta > Pinopsida > Cupressales > Taxaceae > Torreya > Torreya grandis. The sequence continues at coordinate 474,532 of JARHVA010005472.1, read as the reverse complement.
AAAATAATTGAAATTTTTAAAATTTGAAAAGTATTTTTAAATAGGGGAAAAGACAAGTCATTTGGTATTTTGACTTATGAAGGAGAGGGAAAAGAGATTTATATATCAAATGAGCTAGGATGGCAAGGAGATGAAAATATATACAAGAGGGATGCTTAGACTTAGTAGAGGGTGCACTATAGGTATGCAACTATGAATCTCAAACTAGTTTTTGAAATTTATAATGAATTAAGTGTATATTTAGTAATTTTGAATTTTAAGCATTTCTAGATGTCAAAATGAGACAAAATTAGATTATAGGGGCAGAAAATAACAAGATAGGAAATGGGTTTAGAATAATTAAGAATAAAGTAGGAAAAATACATTTTGTAAGGAAAATTCAAGGGGTTGGTAGGTAAAATGAACTAGGTTGACCCAATCAACTTAGTAAGCTTAAACTTAGTAGAATCCACAGTGCCGACCTAGTAGGTATGGGTTGACCCTATACACTCTATAGGCTACCAACCTAATGTAATTTTTTAACTAATTCAAAAGGTCCAAAATGACATGTAGTATAGGAAGGGGAACATAAGAGGTTTTATTAAGATTTTGGATTTAGCTAGAGTAAAAATAGGGAAATTTTGGTCAACTAGTTTGACCAAAGAACTAGAATAAGCATAAAAAAGCATGTAGAAAGTCAAAAGAGGGATAAAATGGCCTAAAATGACCAAATAAGAGAAAGAAGGATTAAGTAGGCTATAAATAGGGTAAAATTAATAAAAATGAATAAGTTTAAAAATAATTAAGCTTGTTTTTTATTTAAAAATGTAAAAAGATTGTATTGTGACTATACATGACATGAAAGAATTGATACATCCTTTATTGTTTCTTAGTTGTAGAGATGATAGAGGTTCTAGAGATTGGTGGATGTGTCCTAGTTACTATCATTATTAGAGCTATTATTAGATGGAGATAGGGCTAGACTAGTATCTATAGGTCTAGGAGGCATAACTAATATGTGAAGGATCCCCATGAGTGTTGATATGTTAGTTATGTTCCTTAATTGTTGGGAATGACTAACTAACACCTTTAGATGAGAAGTGGATGGGGATGTGATAGAGGTGGATATTACATAAGAGAATGTCCATGCCATACTTGGTCTACCCATAATAGTAGTACTAGTGACCATAGGGATACCAAACATCATAGAGGAGAGGAGAACCTTAGCCATGTGGGCTATAAGCTTAGAGATAATTTTGGGAGGATAGAGATTTAATATGGATGATGTATATACATCAAAAATTCTAGATATCTATAAAGATATGATAAATTTTGTGATATAGTGGGTGCTATGTCACAAGTCAGATGGAAAGGTACCACTATTTGTGGTAGCCTTGAGTAGGATGATGTTAGAGGATCAAGTTTAATATGATTTAGGATCCATCATCTAGGTCTATCTTATACATGATTTGTATGAGATGTTGGTTAGATGGTATAATACCATAAAACTAATCATATTGATGATAGCTTAGATATATAAGAGGTTTCTTATGTATTAGCTGGCTAGGTTTCCCCATGGGCTCGATGATAGGTTGCCTCAAGTGTGGATATGAAGAGAGGGCCAAGTAACATTAGCCATGCCCCACATGTTAGTGCTATAGTTAGTGAGATGTATAGACATAGTGTAATATCCATATGAGTGCATAATGATTACATGGGTGAGTTAGCATATAGTTCCACCAATAATAATGAGGATAGAGGTGGTTAGACACTACACATGGTGGAGAGACCCATATCTAGTGGTACAGATACTAGGATAGATAAGCTTACCTCATATAGTGACATTGATACTAATCCTTGAGTAGGGGGCTTAGCATGTGAGAGAGCCATGGGGGAGGAGAGGATTAGGACCACTGATAGTGAGACTGATACTTAGACCACATGATGAGTGACCATGGAATGGTCAATCATGATGGGGAAAAGAGTAGGAGGATAGGAAGGTAGAGGTAGAGATACTAGATATACCACTATTGGATCTGTAGTAAGAGGAGCTATAACCACTAAAGACACAATGGTGATAAAGGTAACAAGAGATAGAAGAGATTGATGTCATCCCTAATGATATATTAGAGGAGCCAGAGGATGGATGAATGATATAGAGACCACTCAAAGATAAACTGAGATGGATGCAAGCCATGACAAAGGTATTTGAGTTAAGGAGGTGACCTATAGAGGATGTATTAGGAGGCCACATGGATAAACAAATTGTGTTAGGTGGTTACATGAATGATGAGACCATAGTCACCAAAACATAGATAGGTAAGAAAAGATGGTTAAATTATTGATTTAAGTTTGTATTTGGAAGTAGAGATAGATAGATATTTTGAGATATAATAGTTTTCTAATATCCATCTAGTGTGATTTTGTAGCCATAGTTGAGGGTGCAGAGGAGAGATGGGGGTCCATAATAACGGATCACTCCATGACATCCTAGATGAGACTCTACAACCATATGACCCTATTGCATTAGAGGGCCCCAACATACCATCTACCCTAGTTTAGGTAGACTCATTTAAACTAGTTTGGGAGGTAGTGAGACAAACATAGGTGTAGAGAGAGATGATGCAACCACTAGTACATATGGGCGTAGGCAAAATGAGGGCATGGAAGGCCTTGTATAAGGAGATAACTATGTATCTAGCCATAGTGATTTAGATGATAGAGATCTAGACCCAGTTGATGTAGTCACAAGTGTAAGTAGTACACCAATAGGGATAGGTAGAGAGACTGAGACCCCAGATGACCTTTTTACAACATATTATTCAAAGGATTCATATCAAGGCCTCATTAGGAAGCATGTATAGGCCAAAAGATAGACAAGATGGAGCCCATCCATAGAGATAGAGCATTTTATATGGTTGTATTTATTGTATCAAATTCATGATATATATATATATATATATATATATATGGATCATTTTGGGATATTTATGTTGATTGTGTATGTCATCATTATGGTTTATTATGGTTGTGGTTTTGGATGCTTTGGATATATTTTGTTCTAGCACATATATTTTAGATTTATTGTAAATGCTATAGGGAATATATTAAATGTGGTTTATTTTCTATCATTATGTAAGACACATGCATGGTTAAAAGGAAATAGGCAAAAAGGACTTGGAAAAATATAATCAATAAAAAAAATGTACTACATACTATTTCAAGCTGGGAAATGTGTAATAAAAAGAAATGACTAAGTATAAATAACCAATAAATGGTAAAACAAGAAGGTAAAAAGGGATTTGTTTTAAAACTAAATTTAAATATGTTTACACCAAATTAAAATAAGTAAAATCATACTAATTCACATTGAGAAGTATCACAACAATGTAATAAAATGGAAGGTATGTAAAAGAGCACAAATGGGATAAAAATAAATAAATTAAGGCAATCAATTATACTAAATCATCCAAGTATAAAAGAAAAATAAAATTTGCAAAATATTGGTCTTAAATTTATCACACTAATTCAAGCTGGGAAGTATGAAAATTTTAATAAATGATTGTATTCTTACATGTACTTAGAAAATAATAAGATAAAAAGGTGAAAGAGAAATGAAGTAAGCATAAAACACACTAAATCAAGTTGGAAAGCATGTAAATGATGTGTAACTTCATAATGAATCGAATCTTATCTCATATTTGACACATAATTTTGGATTGTGACTTGGGTATTGGAAAAATTTATGAGGAATGTTGGGTCCTATCTATAGTCTTACACTACAACTCACAAAGAGAACACCACTAGGGTAAAATAAAAAGGAAAAAATAGGTATTCAAGGATGTGGGTAATAGGAAGGAAAAATGTGTTAATTTGTGAGGATGGATGGTCCTATCCACAGTCTTATAATGCAACTAACAAATGAAATCCTAAGGGGAGTGATCAGTAGACAAAAAATATTTCTCAAGAGGAAATATTAGGGATAGAGGGAATGAAAAATGGAGTGTAAAAATCAAGACTTAAGTGTCTTATGAGAAGACCTTAGGAGACAAGAGGCATATTAAGGACATGAGAAGACACTAAGTGACTAGTAGTCATCTATGTACAAAGAAAACCTATTTGATATAGACACAAAGCTTTGTAGGCAAAATAGGCATGCTACTAAGATCAACTCATGAAGTTAGATTGGTACATGAAAAATTTAAATGGACATACCTTCTCATGACATGTTCTTCATTCTTTAAGACCCCTTACAGAGCTGTCGATCTAATATGAAGATTCAGTACTTGCATGAGAAAGTATATATCACTAAAATATTTTTTATTCTCCTATTCTAATCTACTAGCCTACCATACCCCAAAGGACCTCAGCTCTATTATGAGGCCAATTTTGGAGTTTGAGATTCAACTAGAAGAAGGAGATTTCCTTTGAATCATGTATTTTAATGTGATTTAACTTTTAAGAATATTTTTTTCTTTTTTATATCATAACCTTTTATTTAAATGATTTGGATTTTAAATTTTTATGGTTTTTTAAGATTCCTCCTCCATATGGACTTGGAATGACCAATTGTGAGATATGTATTAATACACATGAATTAAATATAGGCTAAAGCTAACGGGATATAGGTAACCAAAGACAAAAACTGACTAGGACACTTAGCCTTGACAATGAACTAACATGTGATCTCAAGTCTCAACTGTGTATATGCTTATTTTGTGCAAAAGAAAGAAGGAAATAAGGAGATAAAAAATGTGGATCGGTGTAAGGAGATAGTAATGAGTAGGATTGTTTTCTAACTGATCACATGGTAAAAGGGATATGATGACCAAAGGGAAAAAGGTTTGTATAACCAAGTCACAATGATAATTAACCATGAAAAATGGGGATAAGAAAGATAATAATCATGAAGAGGAAATAAAAGAGTTTTGAGAAAAAATAAATCAAGAGAGAGAAAGAAATGATAAATAAAGATAATCATATGAAAAATATAAATGATATGATAATCAAGATATAGTACAACAAGTAAGATCACCATATATGATAAGGAAAAATTTGACATAGTGTCAAATGATATAATGGATAAATGAAGATAATATTGGGGCACATGTCCAACCCAAATGAAAATGTGAAATCACCATACATATGATCATAAATATTGGTAAATATATCCACACACATTATCCAAGACATCAGATAAATCTTTATGAAGCTAGAGATGAACTACTACTAATGTCTCTTCAATCTTCAATGAATAGTGGGAAAATACTTCTCTTCTAATATCCTCCATAGAAAAAGTAAGAATGCTTGATGGATTGTGATGAGGAGATAAATTAGGCAAGGGATGGTGAAGAGAATGTTTGGGAGTAGGCTTAATGGGAGATGTATGAATCACTAGTGGAGAAGGATCCATAGGTGAGGGAAGGTCCATGAGTGAAGGAATCATAGGTTGTGGTATAGATGATGTTGAAGGGACCATAAGAGGTGGGACCATGGGAGAATAAGGAGGAGCATTCTTGAAGGGAAGACCTTTGGGAGGAGTGGTAGAAGGTTTTAGAATGACTATAAGGTGATATTTAAGATGTTCTTGAAGAATGCGGAAATGATCGGTATGATGGATACCATATAGATGCCTTAGTCAATATACCTCACCATACTTGGGTAGATATTTAATAAATACCTTTGAAGGAGGTATGGCTTTGTTTGATGATAGGGAATAAGGATGAAAGGTATCAATATATTTCCAAAACTTGTGATAATGGGTGGAAGAATGATTATCTATCCCATAGAAGCAATGGACACACTTGTATGGTTTTAGTAGAATCACTCATGGAAAGAGGTGTAATAGGAGTGGAAGAAGAAAGAAAAGAATCATCAACCCATTTGGTGGGAAATGATGCCATCTTAGGTAAAGGAAGCAAACCATCACTAAGGGATGGTGATGATGAGGAAGGAATGGAATTAGGCTCAATGAAAGGAAAAATAGAATCAAAAATAGGGGTAGGCTCAGCAATAGTAAGAGCAAAAATAAGATCAACTATAGTGGGTTATACTAAAAGAGGAGAAAGACATATATAATGTCTAAGGAGAGTCACACTAACCTTAAGGGTAAACTAGCTATGAGGGTTAATATACCTAGAAAAATGGTAAGGCCCAATCATAGCATGATCTATATGCATAGTCCTACATGGATCCTCAAAAACTAGAGGAGTTGGTACCATATCTACCATATAATAAAGGGGAAAAATACAAAAAATAAGAACTATAAGTGAATGAAAATTATGGCATGCATGAAAATACTCAAGTAAAGAAGAATGATAATAAACAATATTGGCATCACTGGCTTGTACAAGACCACTTAACAATGTATCATCTAAAGAATAACCATCATTTTAATCTAAGGTGTGAAGGTTAATGATGTAAGTAGGGATGACTCTGAAGTTAGGATGACCTTATCATTTGATGAATTATGGTGAATAGAATGCCTATTCTTGGTCAAGACTATGGGAATGTGATCGCAATGAGGCTTGCAGTAGTGAGGTTGCAAGGAAGTAGGAGTTTGTAAGATGAGATGAGATGAGAGATCAGAAGTCTTGATATTTAAGTTAATCTCATCAAGTTCATCATTATCATAATTTAAGAGGTTAGGAGGAATGTTCCCAATGAGCTTAGAATGCCCATTGTAACCCTAGGTTGAATTAATAATAAAATTAAGATGTTGAGACTCATAGAATGGAATTGTTGGTAAAGGCTCAAGAGTAGGAATATTGAAGGAACCACAATCTTATAATTGTTCAAAATTCCAAGTGTTAGTGTCACCTTGAATCTTATAAATGGCTTCATTATGAGGGATTTAATGCATTAGTAGGTGGAAGAAACAATATCTCTTATGCAATGCATCCTTGGCCTACCAAGCAGGATATTATCAGAAAGGAGAAAGTGAAATATCATCACCTTCACATGAATGGTGATAAGTGGGATAGTAATGAGAAGGCACACATAACCTAGAGGAGGCATTTTCCTTCTATCATATCCTCGGTAGGTGTTACATATAGACTTAAGATTACATTCTGAATAACTAAGAGTCTTAATGAAATCAAGATAATTAACACACATACCAGAACCCTTGTCAATCAATGCAATATTAATTTGGATATTACCTATTTGGATTATAATAAATAAGGGAAGATCATCTACATGAATTAGAATCTCATCAAGAATCATAGAGGCTATAGGAAATTTTAAAGATAGAGAATTGTCTATAGTTTTGTCAATGTTGATAGACATTTATTCACATTATTATAATATACTATCCTTGGATCCAAATAAATCTACCTTCCATCTTGCTAGGGGAAGATGAGGGACATTCATTGCGAATATTAACTAAATAAGATGATTTTTATGACGTGGAGAAGTCCTCATAAGCTCAAGGAATGAAATTTGGGATGGGAGATTAGTGAGATCCACTATGGTATCCCACTCATCATAACCCATAAGAATGTTGTTATATATAGGTGCATAATGGTTAAGAAAGTTTTTGGAAGGAAGAGCTGAAGTGCATTGAGATTTATGTGGATAAGAATGAGAAGGTTTGGGACAAGTTTGGCTTGGAGAAATGGTAGAATAAGTGTTAGTAGAATCATAATTATCATTAGTATTGGAATATGATGGAAGAGTGGTATAAATAGAATGGGAAGTGTTATCCAAGAGAGAATTATAAATTAAATCATAAAAATTAATAAGGTCATCTTGTTCCAACTCATTTAAATTAGTTTTATAAGAATCTTGGATAACATGATATGTTTGAGATGAGGGAGAAGTGTAAATAGATTGAGAATCGATAAAATCAACCACACTTCACATATTAGTCATGCTAACCACAATCTCTTCTAAAGTTATTTCAATAAGACTTTCAAAATTATTGGTGGAAGGGGTGGATTTATCTTGATTGTCTTGAATAGGTTGATGATTAGGAAGAAGGTATTTATAAATATCTAAATGAGAGTTTATTTGATTTAAGGATTGAGTTTTATCATGTGATTTATAGTCCTTAAAAGTAATTTCATAAGCTTGTTGATGCTTATTAATGATAGAATCATGATCAAAATTAGGTATAAGAATAAATTCCATAGCTAAATTATGAATTTGTCTACAAGTCTCATGATAATGACCCCAACTAGCATGAAACAAACAAAACTTGGTAGGATCATACTAGGATTACATAGGATGTGTAGGGTCAAGATATCATGGAAGAGGCCTAGGTAGACACTTGAGTAATTTAACTGAGGATATAATTATTTATAAACATTAATGTGTTTGGTGAAGATAAATGAGGATTAGTTTATTGTTTAGAAGGGGGAGCTAGTTCTGATGAAGGGGTAGGAATGATAGCCTAAACATTATGAATGGTGTCATAATAATTTGTAAGACCATTGGCAACATTGTCATTTTTATTCTTAAGTAAGATACAAGGACCCATATAAATTTGGGTTGTCTCAAATTGATGCATTAATAAATCTTGATGTTTATCTTGGTCAATAGCCTCCTCCAAGGTATGTGGAGAGATAGTGCAGATTTGATATTGTAAATTAGGAAAAATGGCATTGGTAAATAGATGGAAAATATTGTCATTGGCCATGTTATGTTCACATTTATTTGACAAAGTCTTCCATATTTCAACAAAGGTTTGAGTGGTTTCATTTTATTTTTGTTTGCAATTTATGAAATGGGCCAAAGTGTTTTTGGGGAGATCACTAGTTTGGAATTCTTAAACTAAAGCATTCACTAAATCCTCCAAACTAGTAATAGATGAGGTCTAAGTTAATTATACCAATCCAAGGCATCACCTGTGAAGGTTTTAGTAAGGAACTTGATATTATCAAACATGTTTAATTTGACCCAATACTTATAAAGATTTCCAAATGTCTTAAGATGATGGGTAGGATTAGTTAATCCATTATAAGAAATTATAGGTGTTATACCACCTATGTTAATGTTAGGAATTTGAGTAGTAAGAGGTTCAGTTTGAATATGCTTAATGTTTTTGTGGATTAAAAGAGGTTGAGGAATGATATTGCCTTGAGAATCTTGATGAGGAGGTGGGGGAACATTTTAGTTTTGTGCCCCAAGCCATTAGTTTTGCATTCTCATCATTTGATTTGTGTTATGAGCTTGAAATGTATTCATTTGATTGAGAGTTTTTAACAAAATTTGATGTTTTTGATTAACATTATTAGAAGCATTAGTGTTAGAATTAGTGTTAGTATTAGTTTCTTGGGTACCACTATTGGTGTTGATAGGAGCTTGAGAGGAATTATGAGAATGTGATCCACTAGTGGTAAAATTTGCTTTTGTAGAAAAAGATGGAATAGTGAATGGTTGAGAGTAAGAAGCACTAGAATCATTATTACCTTGGTAGAAAACTAAGCACTAGTAGATGTATTAAGGATTTTGGATCTTAATAGAGGCCTACTAGATGTAGAACCCACCATGTTAGTGGATATGCTAGGCATAGAGGTGGAAGAATTTAGAGAAGAAGAGGTCATGGTATGAGAAGGGGTCATAGTTGAAGGAAGAGACTAAGAATCAAAGAAAGTGGTACCTCCAAATCTAGTTGAGAATATAGGAGTAGGTGAGTGAGGATCTTTAGTTTGACCGCTAATCATAATATTTGTAAATGGTAGAAAGATATTTTCCTTGATGTTGAGGAAATTCAAAGATAAAGAAGAGGATTTAAGGAGTATACTCTAACTTAGGTTGGTCTTCTAAGAAAAGAGGATAATTATGTTACAAATAGGTATTAGGAGGGTTCACATAGTTCATTGTGCGAGTGGCAATATGAACATTACTAACATCCAAGAGAGGATCCTTACTCTATCTATGGGAGACCCTATGAGGATTTGTATAGTTCATCATGTTTGTTGACTATAACTTAGTTTTTCATCTAGAAAAAATTCCATGATGAAGGGAAAAGAAGAAAGATGAGAAAGCAAAAAACCAAGAAGTGATTGAAATAGTACAAGGTCGATAGAGCTGAAAAATAGGGACTAAAAAACTATACAAGGTCATTGGGTTAATCTAGTATAATGCATAGAGATTGGAAAAAAATGTAAAAGGGGCTAGAGATAGTATAAGGTCGACTGGGTTGATCTTGTACAATGCACAGAGATTGGAAAAATGTATAGGGTTGACTAGATTAAGCTAGTACAATAGACAAGGAAAATGAGAAGGTTGATAACAAGTTATGAACTAAAACAAGACAAATTTTATAGTTAATTTAGGAAATTAAGAATTGAAAAGAAACAAATAGTCAATTGGATCAACATTGGCCAATTCAATCTAATCACATAATATAAAACATTACACTAACACTAGCTAATACGAGTTTTTGCGTAGAAAATTAATCAAAGAGAAAGCAATCAACTTGGAAAGTAAAGAGATAAATAATTGTTAAACCTAAGATGTTTATTATATTATTAAGAATATGATTTTAAATGTGATGGGAAGTTGGTTGTAAATAAGGAACTAGATACAAATCTAAGGATAGTTTTAGGTAGTTTGGGCTAAAAGAGATTATAGTGGCAATGATACAAGCTTGGTATTGGGGCCTACCCCCTCACTTCATAAATTAAAATGATAAGGGTGTTAGGTGCTTATGCAAAATATACCATTAACCATGTTTTATTCTTGACTAGAGTATCAATTTGGCTTCCCCCTTAGTGATGAAATCCAAGTAGGTTGGCCTTGGGTAGACAAATGTTAAAATGCTTGTTTATTTTTTGTGATTTAGCTATATGTGCGTAAAATAGAAATAGTGAAACTAAAATATTAATTAAAAACCCCCCTAATTAGACTATGTGAACTATTCTACGCATGCAAACAAAAAGAAAATAAAGTGTGAATTAATTACTAGCATATAAGGTTATTTCCAACTTTAAACAAGGTATAGTGTTGACACTATATGCAAAAAATATAGAACATGGTTGATAGGGTTGAACCTATACTATGTAAGAAAGGTCTAAAAATGAATAGGGTTAACTAGGGTTGACCTAGTTATTTAGGCAACACATAGAACATAGAACTAGGACGATAGGGTCGATCTAGTTGACTATGTAGGGGTAGTTTTTAAGACTACAAACTATGAAAGGAAAGACAATAAAATAAATAAATAGAGAGATAGTAAGGAACATTGGTGGATAAGAAATGCCAAGAATGAATATTTATAGTCAAAAAATTTGGAATATGCTTGAAAAACCTACTAATTAGGTCGATTGGGTTGATCAAGCTTTGCAGAATCCTATTATTGAGTGCTTGGAATGTACAGGGTTGATTAGGTCAACCTAGTAGCTGAATCTCAATGCTTAAAAGTGTACGAGGTTGATTGGGTTGACCTAGTAGTCTAAAATGGAAGTCTATAAACCTATATTGGGTCATCTAAGTTGATCAAATTGCCTATTCTTGAAAACTTGCACATAAAGATTAGAAATAGGGTGACAGATTCAATCCAATATGATAGATATATGATAAAAAAATAATACTAAAAAGAATAAAAGAAAGTGAAATAAATATTTCAAAGGGTAGTTTCATGTTGAGTTTACCAAAATGTATGTAATAAAAAATGCATCATGTCTATAAATCAATCATGGCTCAGAGAAGAAAGAACATACATATACTTTTGATTGGGAATAAATTTGTTAAGCAAGAGCATGACCAATATGGGGATCCACTAAACTAGATTAGGGGATCACTTGTCACAATACACCATGCTAGTAAGGGTTCTAAATCCTGTAGTCTAACATAATCATGTAACCCTAAAAGAGTGCTAAGGTTTAATATTCACCTAGTCCAATAAACAAGAAATTAAATCTAATCTAGTGCACACCAAATATTGTGGCATAAAGTAGGGGTTAGAAATAAAATAAAAAACTAAAATAAACATACATAGAAGACATGTACTCACATCAATGTATATAGAATCCTAATGTATGGGAGAAAGAATCAAAACTACGTTATCTATCTTCTCTTATAAGGGAGAAATAAAGTTAGGACTACTTACCTTGAAGACAAACCTGCTAAGCCTCAATCTCTCCTTTGGCCAAAGTGCTTCACAAGAGATTGTTGTGGTATGTAAAGATAACGAAAAAAATAGATATAGGCTACACAAACTATCTATGCATCTAAAATACTTCTCCACAATATAAGATCCATATCTCCAAATAAATTATGGAACCCTAAGCTTTATTCCTCAAGCATAATGACCAATAAGTATATGTTCACTCGTAGTTATTATTTTTCACTTCTATTCTTGCAAATGGTTAGAAATGAACTTGTATATATAGGAATATTTTATCCTAAATCCTCCCATAAATGTTGGTTATATAGGGTATACCCAATCAACCCTTTATGTTTTTAGGGATAATTCACTAGGTCTAAGCTAGGTCGACCAAAAGCCTAACAAACCCAAAAAGTGAAAAATACCCCTAAACTGTATAGGGTCAACCTAGTATAATTGATTATCCAAAAGGGAATTAAGGAAACAAAATGAGGATAGAAAGAGGAAAATGATTAGAATGGGTAAGGTTGAGAAGAATAATATTAGGGTTAATTTTTTAAGGAGATGAGTGTGTATATGGCTAGTGGAAAAGGGGAAAACAATCTTACGAAGCACCAATGGTCTACCTACCCCTTTCCTGGTACACCCTTTAAGGTGTGCACTTAGAGAGATTGAGAATCGATGGGTTCCTTCAAGATATAAAGTGTTAGTAATCAATAAAATTTTGAATATAGTATGTGTATACACTGACATCAGTTACACTTGTAGTAATATACTCAACTTCTACTTTGAATAAAGAAACTATGGGTTATTTTTTGAAATCCCATGAAATGGTTGCCAAACCCATGGAACACATAACCTGATGTATTTTTCCTATCATCTACACTACCTATGTAATCACTATCTATATATCCAACCAGCTTAAATTCAATTGATGTAGTATATAAAATTCCATATTACTTTATGCCATTGACATATCTCAAGATTATCTTTCTTGCTTGCTAGTGTGTATCCTTAGGTGTCTCCATAAATCTAGAAACCAGGCTTACTACTAGTAGCTATCAGGTACAATAGATTTCTAACCATGATTTTGTATAAGGTTGGATTCACCTCATTACTATAATATTCTTTACTCAATTTAAAACTTGTGGCTATTGGTGTTGGCACAAGATTGCTATTCAACATTCTAAATCTTTTCAATATCTCTGTGGCAAAATTAGATTTAGATATAAATATTCCATGATCTATTTTTTATAATTCTATGCCAAGGAAATACATTAAAAAACCTAAGTATATCATTTTAAATTCTCTTTTCATTTCTTCTTTGAACTCAATAATGAAGGGATAATCATTTTCTGTAAAGATAATGATGCAGGAGCATCATTTACACAACATGTGAATAGTTTGGTTTCATAATATAGGTAGTAATAAATTGAAATTTGTCGTAAGAGAAATTATTAAATAAAGGGAAATTTATTTAATTATTTATGGATATTATGTGTGACACCATAGATAATGATAAGTCTTTGACTTATGTTAGTTTAGGAATTTTTGATAATAGAAAATTGAGCAGAGATGAAATTTTATGAGATGGATAGTGATAGAAGGGAGCTCTACCTTTATCGGAGACTCTGAGATGCCTTGATTAATTATAGATAATTATTATATAGCAAACATAGATATGTAATGGCAAAGTAGTAGTTGCAATAAAAAACATAAGATCAGATTTTTATTTATGCATGTTTCTATGAATAGGGAGGATGGAGAAGAAAATAGCTCAGATTTGGGGAGCTGTAGTTGTTTGCATAGAATAGAGATTTTTTCTATTTAGTGTAGTTTGATCCATTTTCTATTATTTTCACATACAAATTATGCCATGTTTTGGGTAAGTCAATCTACATGTTGAATAATTATAAATCTACACAAATCTTATAAGTTTATAATAAAGAAGGGCATTCAAGTTTATCAAAGACTTGTGAAACCCATAGTATATATATTTGAAATTCATATAGATAAATAAGGACGTTTATGGATTGTGGTGTATTTATCAGAGATTCATAAATTTTGGCAATAAAAAAGAACACATAACTAGATAGGATTATTGCACCATCAATCAAAATTTTATGCAAAGGTTATAACAAGATCTGAAAACCCATCTATAATATATGTGGATGTTATATTAATTTGATCTTTTATTTGGTGGCATATTAAAAGTTAAGTTATTTGATATATAATTAATTGAGAAGAATTCAAATGGTTTAAGTGTAAAGGTAATACTCGAATGCCAAATTTGATATTGAACTTACGAAATCATGCAAACAATAGTTTGGTTTTATATGAAAATTTTTTGTATGAGTTCAAATTTTAGATGTTAAAGAATTAAATAAAGTTTTTATTCCAAATGTTAATTAAGTGAAAAAGTGCTAAGATTTTTTGTATGTATTTGAGTGTTTCATGAAAGAATTTGTAGAGGCAATTTATAATTGATTGTATTGAACACTACCATAAGGTGCACAATAATGTTAATGTTGGTCATGTTCTTTGTAAATTAAATTTACATATTATGAAATATTTAATAGAATCATATTTAGATTGTGGGATATTGAAATATTTATATCTTTGTAGAATTAATATTGATGAAATCTCACAAAATTTTGAGTTTAGTTTGTCAATAAGAAATGTTTGGAGAAAATTAGAAGACTGACCAAAAGTATGTTAAATAGATATCAAGTCTAAGTTAAATAATAGATGCATGCATCAATTTTAGGAAAATGAAGTAATTGAGTATATAATGAAAGATATTCAAAAGACCCATTGAGATGTGTATATTTTCATCAGTCTTGTAAAGACCAATTATAAGAGAAATGATAGAATAAGTGTGTAAAAACATGAAATGGATAATGATACAAGTTGATAATTGAATTATTAAGAAGATGAATAAAGGTAAAAGTCAAGTACGCTAAGTCATAGTTTCAATTTTGTGAGAATTAGATATTGAAGGGTAGGAATGGTATCAAAATTGGTATTAGAACACTAAGGAAGGGTTATGAAAATCAAGGATCTAGGGAAGGTAAGTGTTACATAGATTGATAAATTAATTAGATCAAAATGGCAAAAAGAAGAGGTAGAGGAGGAAGAAGACCAGGTGTAGCCACATAAGCATATGTAATACTACTAGAAGAGGTAAGGAACCTAAGGACTATATTGTAGGATTTAGAGTTAGCCCAAAAAAGAGGGGATAACATAGATGATGTTAGTGATAGAGAAGAGGAAGAAGAGGCGTTGGTGATGGAAGAAGAAACTCAAGAAGAAATATGGGTTAAATCAATTATGAGAGCTGATAGTAATCCCAAAATAATGGTTATATTGTGTGAAGGTAGCCTCAATCCTAAATATCTCATTGATTGGGTAAGTGCATTAGATAAATATTTTGATTATGAAAATATTGACAACAAAAAGAAGGTTAAGTTTGTTATGACTAGATTAAAGATTCATGCATCCCTCTAGTGGGCTAGAGTACAAGAGGAAATAATAAGAAAGGGAAAGCCCATAATCAAAATTTGGAACAAAATGGTGGTAAAATTCAAAGGTAAATTCATTCCAAAAGATTATCAAGTTGAGTTGTTTATAAAATTGAAAAATTTAAAAGAAAAAGAAAAATTAGTAAAGGAGTACACTGAATATTTTATAAGCAAATAATCAAAGTAGGACATATTGAAGAGGATGCATAAAGGGTGGCTAGATATCTCAGTGGACTGAGATACAACATACATGATGAGATTACTCTCTTAGTAGCTAGATCAGTGGAGGAAGCCTATCAACTTGCTTTGAATGCTAAAGAGAAGGTGTCAAGGAAGCATATCCAATATGTAAATGTTAAAGGATAGTCAAGTGTAAGAAAGCAACCTAAAAAGACAAGAAATAGTTACAAAAGGTGGTCAAGAATTTAGAAGTAAGAGACCATCTGAAAGAGATATAAGTAGAGAATTCCTTGGTAGATGTTTTAGATGTGGAAAATTTGGGAATAGGTCTTATGAATGTGTAGATTATGCATTTATTATCTAAGGGAATGTTCATATTGCTCAAGATGAAGAAGATAATGCATATAAATTTTACGAAAATGATCCTAAACTTGGAAAATCCTTACTTATTAAAAGGTTTCTAATTAATCCAAAGAAGGAAGTTGTAGAAGAACTAGTTCAAAGGAAGGCATTATTCAAGACAACCTGCAAAGTATAAGGTAAAGTTTGTAAGGTAATTTTTGATAGTGGAAGCACTAACAACCTTGTGTCTATAGAAATGGTAAATAAATTAAATTTACAAAAGGTAAGGCATTCTACTCCTTTCAAATTTTCATGGCTGCAAAAAGATCATCATATTTTAGTGAATGAATAATGTAAGGTAGAATTTTTGATACAAAATTATAAAGATGCAGTAATGTGTGATGTGATGCCAATAAATGTATGTCATATTATATTAGTAAGACCATGTAAATATGACATGAAGGCCATTCATGATGGAAAAATAAACACATACATCTTTGAAAAGGAAGGATATACGCATACATTTCTACCATTAAAAGATGAAATTGTAATTGTTAAACATGCTTCTAAGGTGTTGATTACAAGTGAAAAGAAGTTTTTAAAGTAGTATAAGGAGGATGAAGGAAATGAAAAGATAGTTGATCAACCTAATGAAGTAAATGATCCTAAGGTAATTGAAACAGTTGATGAACAAGGTAATTTGTCTTTGAAGTCTAAATTTTTACCATAGAAGAGTGTAGAAATATTATTTTCGGATTTGTCTAATAGTTTATCTTCCATAAAGAGTATGGAGTATCTTGAAAGGTTTGTTGAGACGTTGAGTTTGCTGAAGAAATTTTTCCATGGAAGGCAATTAAATCACAAAATTGCTAGAGGAACAAAAGATAGATAAAGGAAGACAATTTGTCCAAAATGACAACAAAGAGGATTTCAGATTGGATGATGGCAAAGGGTTGGTAGAAAATAATGATTTTATCTATGAATATGAAATTAGGGAGAAGGAAAAGAAACTATAAGGAATGCATATTGATGTATTAAATGGAATTTTTGAGAGGAACTAGGTGGAATTAAAAGTTCAAAAGAAAAAGAAGAAATTATTTTTATTGATATGTTTGTTTATTATATTTTTGTATTCAAATTTGATGACTATATTGATAAAATGATGGAAAAAAAAGGTAAAATTATGAAGATATCCACTTTAAATACACTAAAATAAAGTAGGTCTACTATCAACACAAGAATCATGAGATCTAGGAGGACATATGTTTGATGTAGAATAAAGAATGATGGAGAGGAATACTAGTGACAAAACATTGAATAAGAACAATGAGTGGGAGCTCATGAAAAAAAAATTGGAAGGGTAATTTGATGTAGGAGCATCAGTTACATAGCATGTGAATAGTTTATTCTTAGGGTCTAGGTAGTAATAAGTTAAAATTTGCCATCAAACTAATCATTAAATAAAAAGATATTTATTTAATTATTTATAGATATTATGTGTGACACTGTAGATAATGATAAGTCTTTGAATTCTCATATTAGTTTAGGAATTTTTGATAATAGAAAATTGAGTGGAGTTGAAATTGTATGAGATGGATAGTGATAGAAGATGGATCCACATTTCCCTTAGACTTTGAGATGCCTTGATCAATTAGAGATAATTATTATATAGTAGGCAAATATATGTAATAGTAGAGTAGCATTTTCAATTTAAAAAAAATCAAAATTTGTTTATGCATGTTTCTGTGAATAGGGAGGATGAAGAAGAGAGCAACTCAGATTTGGGGAGCCATAGTTCTTTGCATAAAATAGATATTTTTCTATTTACTATAGTTTGATCCATTGTCTATTATTTTCATATGTAACTTATGCCACATTTTGGATAAGTCGATCTATATGTTAAATAATTGTAAATTTGTGGAAATTTTATAAGTTAAGAATAAAGAAGGGAGTTCAATTTTTTCAAAGACTTGTGAAACATAGAGTGTATGTATTCAAAAATCATATAGATAAATAAGGACATTTATGGTTTGTGGTATATTTTTCAAATATTCATAAATGTTGAAAAGTAAAAAGAATGCAATTTGGATAGGATTATTGCACCATCAATCCCAATTTTATGCAAAGGTTATAACGGGATCTAAAAACCCATCTATAATATATTTGGATGTTATACAATTTTTTTATTTTCTTTGGTGGCATATTAAAAGCTAAGCTCTTTTATATATAATGATTTGAGAAGAATTCAAGTGGTTTAATTGTAAAGGTAATACTCAAGTACCAAATTTGACACTAAATTTATAGAATCATGCAAGTAGTAGTTTGGTTTTATATGAAAATTTGTGTATGAGTTTGAATTAGGATTGTAGATGTTAAAGAAGAATATCAAGTTTTTATTCCAAATGGTAATTGAGTGAAAAAGTGTTGAGATGTTTTGTATAGATCTGAGTTTTTCATGAAAGAATTTGTAGAGGTGATTTGTAATTTATTGTATTGAAGACTGCCAAAAGATGTTCAAGAATGTTAATGTTGGTCATGTTCTTCTTTGTAAATTAAATTGACATATTATGATATATTTAATAGAATCATATTTTTATTTTGGGATACTAAAATGTTTATATATTTGGAAATTAATATTGACAAAATCTCATAGAATTCTGAGTTTATTTTATTAATAAGAAATGTTTGGATAAAATTAGAAGACTACCTAAAAGTATGTTAAATAGATATCAAGTTTAAGTTAAAGAATAGACACATACATAAAATTTGGGAAAATGAAGTAATTGATTATATAATGAAAGATATTCAAAGATCCATTGAGTTGTGTATATTTTCATCAGTCTTGCAAAGACCAATTATAAGAGAGCTTATAGAATAATTATGTAAAACCATGAAATGGATAATGATACAAGTTGATAATTGAATGATTAAGAATATGAACAAAGGTAAAATTCAAGTATCCTGAGTCAGAATTTCATTTTTATGAGAATTAGTTAATGAAGGGTAAGAATGGCATCAAATAAGATCATCTACATATAGTACAGTAATCAAAATCTTACCATGGCTTGATTTGATGTAAAGTGTGGGCTCACTACTACTTTTTTTGAATCCATTACTATTAAAATATGAATCAATTCTATTATACCATGTCCTTGGTGCTTTCTCAAGATAGTAGAGTACTTTCATTCAGTTAATACACCTTATCTTCTTATCCTGGGACTTCATATCTAGGTGGATGATCCACATATACCTCTTCTTTGATCACTCCATTTAGGAAGATAGACTTCACATCTATTTAATATACCTTTCACTCATGGAGGGTGGTTATTTCTAAGACAACCCTCATAGTTTTCATTCTTGTAATAGGAGCATATGTCTCATCATAATCTATTCCAATGTATTATTTGTAGCCTTTAACAACCAATCTTTATTTATGCCTCTCAATCTTCCCTTGTATAGTGATTTTGGTCTTATAGACCCACTTAACTCCAATCACTTATTTACCCTTAGGTAATTTAGCTATATCCCGAGTTTTGTTTCTCTCTATTGTATCTATTTCCTCATCTATGTCCTTAAACCATTTTTTATCTTTTAATACTTCTTCAAAATATGTAGCGTCACTGTGAGAAAATAAAGTAAAATTCATATTTTCATCATCATACCTTGTATTATCATAAATCTCCCTCAAAATCCATGCATTTATTTGAACTATCGAAGTAATGGTTAGATATGTACTATTACTAAAGATTCTTGACTAAAGATTATGTTGTTAACTTGATAGAAGTATTGCCAAAAGTTCACCATGCTGATCTATGACTAGTTTAGCTTGACTATCTTCATTTCCACTGTATACATCATCTATGGGTGTCTTTACCGAGATACTTGAGGTAGTGTCAATAGTTTTATCCCATGATTCATTCTCAATGAATTTAAAATCTTTGATGATCATAATTTTTTTGGTAAAAGGGTTATACAGATTATATGATTTATATTTTCACTATAGCTAATGAAAATGCACTTTTTTCCTTTATCATCAAACGTATGCCTCGTTTCCTTTGGCACATGTGTATATGCCACATACCCAAAAATTATTAGATGCTCCACAATGTATTTTATATTTGTCCATGCTTCTTATGGAATCTTGTTTCGTACAACCTTGGTTGGACTTATGTTTGATAAGTACATTATTTTTGGTATAAATTCACCCCAAAAATATTTTGAAATTCCCTTGGCTTTCAATATGTTTGTATCCCTCTCCTAGATGGTTCTATTATTACTTATGCCACTCTATTTTGTTGTGGAGTATACCTCATGGTGAATTGTTTTTCAATGCCTTCTTTCCTAAAAAAATCAAAAATTATTTAGGGATTACTCTCCTCCTCTATATATTCTTAGGGATTTGATGAAGTTTCCACGTTGTTTCTCAACCAATGCCTTAAACCACTTGAATTTCTCAAAGACTTCAGATTTATTCTTTAAGAAATAATGTTAAGTCATCCTACTAAAGTCATCTATGAAAGTCAAGAAATATGCATTCTTATCAAATGTTAGAGTTTTCATTGGGCCAAAAAAATTAGAATGCACCAACCCTAATGGTGCCTTTACCCTCGTAGACATCCCTAATTGAAAGTATTTCCTATGTTATTTTCTTAAGATGCATCCCCCACATTTTATATCAAGCTCTACTATTTTTGGTAGTCCCTTAACCATATATTTATTGGACAAAAGACTTAATCCAAAATAACTTAAATACACATAGCTCAAATTTTAGATTCTAGATGTGTCTTTGATGATTGTCTTGAAGATTTATTTCTATAGTACCATTTTACTCTTCATCTACTTAGGAAAACTAGTTTGCATAATGAGTAGAAACATATGTTTCTTTGTCTTTTGAACTATATCAATCTTTCTCTTAATTCCACCTGTGTCAAAGATTGTGCATTCTCCATTTTTTATCAAGACTCTATATCATTTTTGGAACAACTTTCCAATTCTCAAAATATTGTGTTTTAAATTTGGATCTAGTAGACATCCTCAATTGCTCTTCTTTCACCTTGTTTGGTGTGAATGATGATAGTCCCTCTGCCCACAACTTGAAGTTTTTTATTATTCCCCATCTTGATCTTAGACTAAATGCTCTTATAAATGGAGGGGAAAAAACTCTAATTACCATTCATGTGGTTACTACAAACACTTTCTAAGAACTAAACCTCATTGTTACTCTACTCATCAATATTACATGCAATAAACATGTTTGGAAAATGTTTAGATTCATTTACTTTGCTCATTAGCTACATTTACATTTTGTCTTGACCAGTCATGCTACCTCTTTAAATAATCACTAGAAAAATTACCATACTTAAGACAATATTAACAATGAACATTACTTTTATCTTACCTTTAATTTGATGTACTAATCCTCTTCTTATACTGGGAGTTTGCCTATGAGCTACTTGGTCCTTCTTAATTGCTTGACCTTGCTCTTTGATAGTAACTTTTTCCTCTTCCTCTACCTCTAAATATTTTACCTCTATTTTCTCTTCCTCTCCCCCTACCTCTAAAATTGGCCTGAGCCTTGAAGGATTTCTCTAGGGAATAAAGATTATATCTATTTAGCCATTGCTCATGGGTTTGTAACAAACCCATCAACTTGTCCACTTTCATTATTGACAAGTATTTATCCTCTTCAAATGCAATGACTACTGGATCAAATCTCAATGGAAAAATCCTTAGGATCTTCTCAACTATCATTTGATCTTCCATTACTTCACCATTAATCCTTATTTGATTTATTACACAAGAAATTCTAGTATGAAAATCTAAAATGGACTCACCATCATTCATATGAAGAGTTTCAAAATCTCTTCTAAGCATTTGGAGTTTCACTAATCATACATGATTAGTACCTTGGTAAGAATTTTAGAGGATCTCCCATGCCTCCTTTGAATAGTTCACTATTTTTATTCTGGGGTATATGAATTATACCATAACTATCTTAATCACATTCAAGGCTTTTGGATATTTCTCTGATTCTCCTTCAACAAGGTCTTTTGGGCATATGGTAATGCATTGTAGGTTATTGGTTTGGTTGCATATGTGAATAAAGTGACCACATAATCCCACAATTTTTTGGTGACCATTATCATCTTCATTTTTTTCCCCATATGTCATAGTTATAACCATCAAACATTGGTAGATGTTACTAACTCTTTCCCTCTATTCAGGCCATATTGTGGACTTGGGATTTCTCCTTATTGATTGGTCACAATCTTTCCCATGTACTATAAGTATTTTTTTTAACATTAGATACTATTCATTCACTCTTTCCTTCCTTAGTAACTTCTCATAAACTACCAATCTCTTATTTGATCTCCATAGTCCATGATGCTAAACAAATCACTAGAATTATTATTAGTGGACCTTTCTACTTCTCTTACACTGGTCTTTCTCTGGCTAGATTCATCTTTGCCATCCTATAATGGGATTATTGACTACACTTTATTCTCTAACTCTTGTGATCTCTTTCTCCAAATAGCTACACAAATTTCTATAGCTTCCCAAGATTATATTAGTGGGCTCTAATGCTAACTCCAATAGCTACAACTAACATGAGCTCTCCCAAGGTATGTTTTTTCCATGATCTTGGCTCTAATACCAAACTACAGACTAAATAAAGCTATAAAGGATAACTAAAGAAGAATTAAAATATTCTTTATTTCTTGAATAAAATAGAATACATACACCTCATAAATAGAGGGCTTATTGCATTATATAAAAGACAAGAAATAAAATAAAAACAATAAAAAACAACTCCCTTCAATGTAGGCTGATTAGTGCATACAGTGGTGGTATAAAATGGTGGTGGATGGTGAAGGATGGTGGGTAGTGGATGGATCACTTTTGGCAGTGATTGATAGTAGTGGAGGAATAGTGGAGAAATTACTATTTTCTAACACCAACTAGATTACACACCAAACATGATCACCATATTTTGACACTTTATGAAACCTTCATAAGACAACTTATCAGCATATAGGTGTGAGAAGGATATGCTACATGAATATTTATACCATTTACACATATCTAAATAATCAAAAACACAATATAAGCCAATAATG
Source organism: Torreya grandis (assembly GCA_037957365.1). Classification (NCBI taxonomy): domain Eukaryota; kingdom Viridiplantae; phylum Streptophyta; class Pinopsida; order Cupressales; family Taxaceae; genus Torreya; species Torreya grandis. The sequence continues at coordinate 451,340 of JARHVA010005472.1, read as the reverse complement.
TAAAAGTTACAATAATTTATTCATTAGTCTAAGAGGTATATCAAGCATAAAAGTAGATAAATTTTACTTATACCTAGGTGAGGAATAAAAATAAAGGACTCAAGGGTCAAATATATAACATAATAAAAAATGGAGAGAGAGAGAGAGAGAGAGAGAGAGAGAGAGAGAGAGAGAGAGAGAGAGAGAGAGAGAGAGAGAGAGAGAGAGAGAGAGAGAGAGAGAGAGAGAGAGAATAACCCCAAAACTAGGAAATATGACATTTATTTAGTCCTTGAAATGCTAACAAGTAAATCTTGATTAATATGGCATTTGCCCTTGGAAAATGGTGTAGAGGTTCATAGTGGGATATGTTTTTTAGAGTTTAAGGAGTCTTTAATAGGTCATTATCCCTTATTTTTGGATTTTAACCAATAACAATGCCTAAATCCTTGCTCAAGAACCCTATATACTAGGTCATATGTCTTTATTATAGAATTGGTCCTTCCCCTTAGAAATAGGGCTCTAAGCCCCACTTTATTATTCATTGAAAACTTATTATACAAAATTTATGAGGTCCTTACATGATCCATGGCATGTTAAAAGGTCTTTGAATTCAATTTTGACTCCTTCAACACACTAGGCATTGGAAGGAGAGATGCTCTTTTTGGAGTCTTCAGGCCTTTTCCATCTTTGAAACTTTATTCTAACTAATTTATGACTTATTAAAACTTTATATTTGTGTGAAAGGCAAATATGAGCATCAATAAAGTCCTTGGAAAAAATTTATGAATCCATTTGGTGTTTTGACTACTTAGCCCCTTCACATGCAAAGAGACTTAGGAAAGAGAAATTGAGTTTTGCTTTAAACCAAGTAAAATTACACCATGGATGGATTCTAAGCATGACATTATACCCAAAACAATTAATTTGGATCCATAAAAGAGTCTAAAATACATCATTTTGATTATTTTTCTTGCTTTAGTACCCCTTTCTTGTATCCCTAAAAACCTAAAAAGCTCCTTGTATAGAAGGTTGTATGAATAAAATTGAATACTCAATCACATTTTTTAGTACCATGTATCACCTTACAGCTCCAAAAAATATTTCATGATCATAATCCAAGTGGAATTACTCCTTTTATTCCATTTTATCCTTCAAATAGGCTTCGAAAGAGAAATCTTGTTCTAGAAAGCTCCCACACATGTGAAACCACCTAAAAGTGTGTGATTAACTTTCCCTAGAATAAGACCATCCTCCATAATAAATTTGGGGTCCTAATACCCTATATAACTATTCAAAACATGAAACCACCTAAAAGTGTGTGATTCACTTTCCTTAGAATAAGACCATCCTCCATAACAAATTTGGGGTCTTAGGCTTATTTTGGGCCTGTTTGGGACTTCCTTAAAAAATATGCCTATTTTTGCCACTTTCAAAATCTCCCATGTAATTTCTAGTTCTTTATTAGTTATTATAAGTCCTAAATGACGTTAACTCATGATTGGGAAGCTTTCCCCTTCTCAAAACACCTAAAAACACTAAAAACATGAAAACATAGGGCTTTTATTAAAATCTGTACAACTAACATCAATATAAAAGTACATTTTCATAACCTAATTAGAGTCCTTAACATCCAAGATTTTTTAGGATTAAACTGTCATTTGATATGCATTTGAGGTCTTTCTATATAAATTGGTTAAAACTAGGGTTTTAGGAGGCTTTAAGACCTATTTGGGGTCTTAACAATTATTCATAAAGATGGGACATATAAATAACCTCCTTCCACTTGTAAAACCTTATTTATATACCCTTTAAACCATCCAAAATGGATTAAAATCCCATGTAAATTTTAAGAAATGGTACAAGCATTTGAAGTTGCTCCTTGGGTGGCTTGCTTAGCACTCTTGAGGCTAGAGAGAGGTCAAGTTTGAGTTTTGGGTCTAAAAATTTCTTACCAATATTTTTAATAGTTCATAAAACTTTATATAAACCCCCAAAATTATTCTAAATTTATTTTAAGTACTGTTTACCCCTTTGTATGCTCATGGTATATTGATCAGGGTATTGAGCTTTAAGAGCTTGCTCTCTTGTTAGCCCTCAAGGGCACTTGGATGAAAACATAATATTGAGTACCTCCTAGAGGTACTTTTAAAAAAAATTTCATGAATTTTCAACTGCCATAAATACCCTTTATGAGGTTATATATGCCTGTTTCATGCCCTTAGAGCTTAAGTGGATCTCTAGGTCTCATGGTTTCCCTTGCCCATCCCTTGCCCAATGAGTGGGCAAGGTCTGAGACAAAATAATGGATATTTACACTATTTTTATGACTTTAAAAATATAATTAACCTATATTTTAACTCATTACCACAATATATACTAATTTTCATAGCCTAAGCATGCCTTTGAAGCCTCAAACAATAATTTATCTCAAGACTAGCTGAGTCTACTTAGTGTGTTGATTAATTGTATTTTGTGGTTTAGAACTTAGTTTGTTCCACCACTTCATGTTTTACTTGGTATCACAAAGAATTATGATATATTATGTATTTTAGGTAGACCTAAATTATTTCATGCACTTTTCTCTTTTTTTAGGATTCAATAGCTTCTCATCAATAAGCATGATCCTTTAACTTCCTGTAGATGGCCTTCTTATGATGGTTAACTATGTTTTTTTGCAAATTTATAACCTCATCATACATACACTAAAATTTCTTTGTTAAAATTTAACATGTTTCATGAAAATACAATTGATTTCAAGAAACTCTTAATACCTTTGCACTCTTTACATCTATTGTCTATATAATTCATATTGAGTCCCTGCAAACTAGTTGTAGGTAGCTATTGGACTAATTTTTTAACCTTGAATATAGAAGAGGATAATGGATAAGGGATTGAATAGGTCCACATAGACCATATTAATCACTTATCACCTATAAATTTGTCTCAATAACTCCCATGGTTTCCTAGGTAATGCATAGTGTATCTAATTCTCATGATATGTGTCAATACACAGTCAAGAAATCATGGTTGTAGATACCTTTCAAGTCTTGAATGTGGGTAAGATTTTTGATTAGGTCTTAGGACATGAAGTAGAGAATATTTATTACTATATGAATATACCTAAGCCTTTCTCCACCCATATAAACATCCTTCTTTATCCTTGAGACCATTTTTCTCTAATGGGCCACTTGTAGGTCTCTTTAGAAGGCAGTCTGTAGGTGTTGACTATGTTCTTGGTGCTTTAGGTCTCATAATTCTCATCACTAGCCTCTTTAATAGGTTCTTGAACCTAATTGTAGTCCTCAATATGTCCAAACACACTCTACCTCTTCACTATCCTCATGTTTTCCACTACCTCATGCTCCTTTAAACATCTTAAGGTCCATAATATTGTAGGTCCCTATTTGTTTTAGGTGAACATCAGGTTTTATAAGGTCTAGAACATGTTTGAAACATGGAATTAGATCCCATTTGATATATTAAAGACAATTCTTGTAAACTAATACTTAAATCCCTTTCGTATATCTCCATACCTCTCATGCATAACTTCTAATGTAGAATGTTGGACTGTACTTTCACCTACATGACTGTAGGTGTAGATTTGTGTTTTGTATGGACTTTAGGTGCTTGGTTAGGGTAGTGAACTCAACTTCTTAATTCCCTTGACTATTAACAACTTGGTAAGTAACTTAGATTCTCTTCAAGGGTTTGTATCATTATATCACTAAAATTAGGTTAGGTTTCCATGTTCAGTACTTTGTTTGGCTTGTGTAGACACTAAAAAAGTGTCTACCCCTTGGTCAACTCCCCCTTGGTCCCCTTGGTTCACTTCCAAACATTCGTAACCCACACAATTATTAATTTAAAATAAATTAACTATTTTAAATTAATAACATCCTTGACACATCACCCATGACACCTCACCCCACCTTGGATACCTCTCCTTGGATGCCTCCCATCACCCTATGAGCAAATTATGAGCTATTTCAACCCTCTCACACTTATTTAATCCACCGTCAACCATTTTCCAAATGGTAATTAGACCTAGCAGTTGGAAGAATGGATAAAAGGCTAATTTTAGCCTCTTTTCCCATTCTTCAGCCATTGACGTCGGTCAGTATCGGTTGACGCCGGCGGTATTGCCGACACCGGTTTCTTTAAAATTATAATTCGACGAATGTTTCACCCCTACGAATGTGAATTCTCTTACTCCAGGCTTCAAGCTCTCTCGCTCCTCAACTTCTTGCAGGCATCAACATTTCAACAGCACTCTCTAAGCTTAGAGGTTTTACACCAGTCATTCCAAATTGGATTGAAGATTACATGACATCTCCCACATCAGCCACAACAGAAACAGACCTCCTACACTTCTGCCTCTCCACCCATAGCTAAGTATTCCTACTGCTTTATATTTCAGTATTCTTTTAAATCCTTTTGGTAATTAGCCTATTGTCCATTTCCAAGCACTATTGACATAACCCAACCTATTCTTCCTAGAGAGGCAAAAAAGCCTTCTCTCATCATTATCTTCCTTTTACCCCTATCCTCTATCTGGTCCCTCTTTCAAGCCACACTCTCTGACTTGCAAACCCAGCACAAGCCACTAAAACTCCCACAGACATCCCAAACTATTCTGTTGACCATAGACAGCCCTAAAACTCATCCAAAGCCCCATTTCCCTGACTGACGCTGGCCTCTAGGCCCATTTCCCCTATCGACATTGATAGATAATAGATGTTGGCAAACTAACTGACGTCAGTGACTATGGAAGATAGATTGCCACATATAGGTATGCATTTGTTTCTATTTCTTTTGTTCAGTCTTTTATCATTTCCTTTTTTAGCAACATTTTATTCTTTATCAATCAGTGGACTATCACCCTTCCAGGAAGTCTTTGCACTTTTGGGATCAACCATTGCTTGGCAGTCCACTACCTACCTATCTAACAATTTTCTTGTTTAAGTCCCTCTTATCTGCAAGTGTCATCCTCCACAGCCAAAGAGGAGTCCCTTCAGTCATCTGGATATGGTGCGCAGACCTCATTTGGGTATCATCTAACCCTTGACCATTACTTTAGTTTCTTATTTCTTTTGAATGTGGAAAAGCAAAAATAGTTAGAAACATTCCAGCACGCCCGATGGGACGCTAGGAGTTTTCCTTGGGTTCATATTTTTTTGCCTAAAAGTAAACTTTACATATATGTGCATTAGGTCTCTTCTTGCATCCTTTTCCTCTATCTCTTCCAAAAGACACTATCAGCAAAGTTAAAAAGAATCCTTCTTTTTCTTTCTTTCCTGCATCTAAAGTAGTGAAATTCATACTCTTCAACCTTTTCTCCACTTGTCTGCATCTGAACATACATTTCAATTTGGGCTTAAAAATCTTTTGCATTTCATTTCTACTTGCTTGCATTTTTAGCTCACCTAGTAGCTTAAAACCACATTATGAATTAATCATAGTGCACTTATGTTACACAACCTGACCACTTTCACAAACTAAACATCTAAACATACTTGAGACAAGGTCCGACTAGGATTTCATCACCTAGCAGATACCTTACCCTTCCTGAAAATCCTACTTGGATTTCACTACCAAGGGGAGAGCCCACTCTATTCTCTGGTAGAGTATAAACTCTAGGGGAAGTATATACTGGCTAAGCAACCCAACTTATCTTTGGGCTTGTGAAGTGAGGGGAGCTTGCTCCTTAGCACCAGGCCACATACAGAACCTAACACAGACTCTTGAGCACCAAAACTAACCTAAAACCAACCTTAGACTGCTTCTTCTAGGACTCGTTCTACAAGCCAACTTTCCAAACATACTCTTCTAAGGCATAAGCCAACAAGACTCTAAAATTTATTCCTAAGAATTAACGTTTAGGGTCTGCTTGTCTTCATCCATTTTTTTTGTCTGTATCTAATTTTTTGAGTTGGTGAGGTCATATTCTGAGATCTGAAAACAACTCAGACCTTCTTATTTCTTCCAAATACTTTCAGTTTCTGAGTTCTAGAAACACACAGTCACTGACATCAGTTTTTCCACTGATGTCAGCAACTTTTTTTCACCGGCATCAGTTTTTCTACTGACGTCGGTCACTGTCAACAACTTTTTTTCCAAAATAGCCATTAAACCTAACCCTTTTTCTGCCAAAACCACATTCTAAGTTTCTGAAACTGGAAAAACATAGTTTCTGGAACTTGACCCCTTTTACCTTGAATGGTTTTGACACATAGTCAAACCAAGACTCTTGTTTACCATGTGAGGCAACAACCACTTCTGCCTTCACCTTCCATAACCAGTCCTCTAATGGAGTATCATTCAGAGACCGAATGAACTCCTACCCAACCGACCCCGACTCAACCTCCCATTGTCCCTGAGGGGGACCAAGACTTTGAGAGGTTCTTTAACCTCAATGTCAAGGCCCTTCAACCTTATCTCATGAGAAGTTGAATGCGAGACTCTTTAGGCAACCCAATTTATGGGATGCTAACCTTTTTAGTTGAGACGGTAGCCATATCAACGGCGTCTATTATCCAGCCCATAGACACCCAGGCCATCACTTTAACTAATGACCAGACCATGACTAATCTTCTAAGTGTGGCTTCTCCTTCTATCTCTAGGCCCACTTCCATTGGGGTTTCAGCCCCCCATCAACCGTAGACTATTCAACAAACCTCTACCCCTTTCCAAAATCTATTTGTCTCCATCCTGCCTACCCTCACCTATTCATCCATTGGCTAGTGTTGCCACTATCCAACCACCTCTGGCAACATCAAGCCTAGTCGTGCCTTCTACCTTCATGACACAACCACCCTTGGCCTCCACATCTATCCCTATGACTAGTTATCAGTATGTTGCACCTATACAAGCGCAACCAACTACGTCATACGCCCCTTTTAGCACCTTCCAAGTGCCTTAGAACCTAGGGGGCATCCCACCCACAAATCTATCAGCTGATCTAATCAAAATACTGATGGATAAAATGTCTAATCTTGAGACCTTAGTTTTGGGCTCAAGAAATGTCCTTTCATATGACCAAATTTGTAATGAACCCATCCATCCCTCCATTCCAATCTGGTCGTATCCCAGTCAGTGGCAACTTCTTAAGTTTACTCACTTCTAGAGTAAGGAAGACCCACAACAGCATCTATGATCATTCAGACATGCTTGTTACGTGATTGCACATGATGATGTGTTACTACTATGCACATTTCCTATGTCACTATTTGGTGCTACCCTCGACTGGTACAACTCTCTCACCAGACACTCTCTTTTCACATTCACCTAGCTGGCTCAACTTTTCCTTGACCACTTTTTGATCAATATCACCAAAAAGGTTTCAATCACAGACCTATACTCTATCAGACAATTTGACGATGAATCAATAGCTGATTTTGTCGCCCATTGGAGAGGCTTAATCAACCAACTCTCCTTTTATTTACCTCAACTTGAGTTCATCGAGCTCTTTTCCAAAGCATGTGCCAAACATATTTCCTCTACCTTGTGGGTCCAAACATTCCACACCTTTGACGAAGCCTTCACGATGGCTAAGAAGCTTGAACTACATGTCGTCAAGGAGAATAAAGTTAAATTGCAGAGTAAGAACCCCAACACCAAGTCCAATGACTCTTCCTCTAAACCTTCTTCTTCTAATTCAAAATCTAAGGCATCAACAAATGTTGTAGTCATTAGACCATCATCTTCAACAATAACCAACCAGCCCAAGCCTTCCACATCCCAAAGTATCACGTGACAATTCCAACAAAGATATGTGCAGTGTCAATATACTCCACTAGGAGAATCATACGCATCTGTGTTGAATAAACTTGTCAAATAGGGAGTCCTCAATCTCCTCCAAATTTGACTGCCTCCTCAATTTGATCCTTTGCATGCCATCCCTGCGTGGTATAGGGAGAATGACTTCTACAACTATCACCGTGTAAAAGGCCATGACATGGGCAACTGTAAGACTCTTAAGAACATCATTCAAGACATGCTTGATAAAGGTGACCTTGTCTTGGACAACCCAAATGCACCGCCCAATCAAAGCATAGACATCTTTAAACAACCCTTTCCTAACCATCCTCCTAGACAAAACAACATGCAGACCATGGCCCAGTCAACACAGTCTTGCCTCTCATGCCTGACCAACCTCTCTCACAATCTTAAGAGGTTAGTCAATCCATCAGTCCATCACACATGGACGAACCCTCTTCTCCCGTTAGTTCTCCATTGACTTCCCTTATATTGGAGGATGCCTTGACCATACCAGCACCACCAACCTCACCTTCATCCTTCCTACTACCAATGGAGGACCCTACCCTTCCTACTCCTCGGCCATAAGTAGAAGGCACAATATCCCTACCCTCTACCCTCTTGAGGAGCCACATTCTCTAATTCCTTCTCCACCAAGAGAAGAACATATCTCTCCACCTCCTTCGACCAAAGATGATCCAGTTATGACTCCCTCATGCCTTGGGTCTGAGATTGCTACACCTAACACATTTTTGGCCTCGCAACCATTCACATCTTCTGAAGGACCAAAGCCTCATCTGACATCTTCCCAACCATTCTCTCAATTGGTGGAGAAACTAGGACTTCTCCATTCAAGGAAATTGGAACATCAGGCATTATGGGAGTGACTCAAAGCTCCTCATCTTGCCTGTCCCATCTCATCTCGTGTCACCGACCCTCTTGTGATAAAATCCCCCAACATGGACCAGACTTCTACTTCTAAACCTTCAAAACCTCAACCACCCACATCAAGACCTAAACCCTTGCAAACACCCACCACATCAAAACCAACCAAATCACTCGGTGTTTACCCCATCACTAACCTCACTCACCCGCAAGTGAAGGTAGACTTGAACCTTGCCTCACCCAATAGTAGTCCTCAAACCAAACCAAAGAAGACTATTAAACCATGGCAGCGAACTCCTCCTCCACCATCACCATTTCCCTCCATTTTGGGCCCTCATCCTTCTACCCTAATAAGAGTACTCCCAACCCCTAACCAAAACAAGTTACCTCCACTACTTCCTTTACCTACCACAAGCCTACCTCCTCTAAAAAATTTGGTACCTCTCACAAAGAAAGTGTCATCTACGCACGTGGCCACACCACCAACCCAAAAGGTGGTACGGAAGCCTCCTTCAACACCTCCCAAGCAAAATTCATCAACACCTTGCACATCAGCAAGCGCAGACCCCTTAGTAGGTTCATACGCTTTGATATTGCACTAACTTTTGCAAACCTCTAGCATAACCCTTCTACCTATCAAACCATTCCAACCTCTCAAGTCAAAACCTTCCTGGTTTGATGATACTAAAATTTGTCTATATCATCACACACTGAGACATGATACCAAGAATTGATGTGTCCTCAAGGTTGTCATTCACCAATACATGGAAAAAGACACCCTTTTCCTTGAGGACACTATCGATAGACCTCCAACACCGTCCCATGCCTCCCAAGCCTCTTCACCTTCATCAACATCTCATCAATAGACTATGGTCCCTTCACCTCTTTTGCCCCCTCTCTTCAAAATTAATGCCATCCACGTAACCACTAGGTCACAAAAGGATAAGGCAAAAGAAAAAGCTGATATTCCTTAGACCTACCCTTTTGTCAAGCCACCTCAACCACCAAAACCCAAGATTTCCATCCTAGGTGCATCCCAACCCTCTTTTTCAAGGGTAATCCATGACTCTATGTTAAAACAGCTTCACCAAATGCCTGTGAAGATGACCTTATATGACCTCATCCAAAGCTCACCCCAACATCATCAAGCTTTAATCAGAGCCTTACAAGAAATGGAGGTCCAACCCGAAGACCCCCAACCACTCGTTGCCCTAGTCCATTCTTTATCCCCCGTTGCCTCTATTACTTTTAGCGATTCTAAAATTCCTACCTCTGACTCGAAAGATTAGGACACTACTCTTTTCATCACAGCCTATGTTGATCACACCCCAATTAGTCGAGTCATGATTGATGGAGGCGCTAGCATTAATATCATTTCTACTCATGCCTTTGATCAATTGGCCCTCCCCAAGAATTGCATATCAAAAATTGATGCAATCCTTCGATCCTTTAATGACACCACTGCTACCACCATTGGCACCATCATCCTCCATATTCGTGTTAGCCCACGCACAGTCCCAGAGCTCTTCTACATCATCAAAAGAGAGTTCCAATACAACATGCTATTAAGATGACCCTGGATCTGTGGCATGGCTTGCGTTCCTTCTACACTGCACCGTTGTGTCAAATTTGAACATGACAGGCAAGTCCATGTCATTCCCACTGACCCATCCCCTTTCAAGACTTGTAACACGACCTATCGACCAAATGATGTTCTCATTCCTCTCAAGACACCAACCCAAACACCACCTCCATCCATGGAAGCTTCAACCAGTACACAAACGGTAGTCGCACTCACACCACCTCTTTAAGGAATAGTGAAGGACCCTATGGAAGATATCTTCCAAAGACTTTCACTTGGAGAATATCACTTACTTACCTTAGACATGTTCTAGACTCTACAAGAGTATGGATAGCTTCATCACAGTCCTAGCTATGACCATCAAATCGGAATGGTCATCCCTTATGGTCCTCCTAACCTTCAAACTAATCTCATCTATGGGGGGCTATATCGAGCTCCTACTGATGGGAATCCTCTCTCCTCACCTCAACCATTCACATCCAAATTCTCTTTTCTTGGCAACCCCACCTTTGATCACACCTACCTTTATAGGTGTGCATGGAAGGGTTTTGGCTTTGGGCACTATGAACAAGGCTCCCATCAGCCCATCGAACCACTAAATGATGACAATGCCAAGAAATGATATGGTCTGGGTTTCCAAGAACCCACTGAGGCTTTTGCAACCTTTGTCCTGAACCCACCATAGACCAATCTCTTCCAAGCTCACCTATTCTCCCCTCTTCACCTATGGAGTCGGTGGTTTCCATCCCTCCTAAGTTTTTTTGCATAAACACCATCCACTTGGAACCCCTAACATATCAACTCAGTGGGGTGTCCAGGTCTCTCCCTCTCGTTTATCCCAACATGATAGATGATGAATCGGCAACCATCAACACTCTCCACTACGTAGACAATGATGCCATTCTCACCTACATGGGTGTCAATGACTCTTTCATTCAATGTTCCCTCCCTTCTAAAACTTAGGTTATGTTAAATGAATCGACCATTGACATTAACCTTCCATCTTCTGATGTTCCTCATGTCTTAAAGATTGGTCAATCTTTGGATTCCCAGGAACAGATCAACTACACCAAATTTCTTTCAGACCATAGCAAAGCCTTTGCTTGGACCTACAGTGACATGCCTGGCATAGACCCTAACATTGCCATCCATAACATTGTCACAAACCCAAAGGCTAAGCCTGTCAGGCAAAAGCTTCATAAGATGCATCCTCAAGTTGTGCTCCTTATCAAAGAAGAGCTTCAACATCTTCTCTCTGTCTCTTTCATCTAGCCCATTGATTATCTGCAATGGGTGTCTAACATTGTCCCTATCACCAAAGCAATTGGGGGGATCTGAATCTACACTGACTATCATGACCTCAACCTGGCTTGCCCCAAAGATGATTTTCCTCTTCCCAACATTGACCAACTTATTGATCTCACAACTGGTCATAAGATGTTATCACTCATGGATGAGTTTTCAAGATATAACCAGATCCTAATTGCACCGAAAGATCAACACAAGACTACCTTCATCACCCCATGGGGGACCTTCTGCTATAGGGTCATGCCTTTTGGCCTAAAGAATGCAGACGCCACATATCAACATGCCATGACTTACATTTTTCATGATCTCCTCCACAAAATCATGGAGAACTATGTGGATGACCTTTTGGGTAAGTCCAAGCTTTGTCACGACCATTTAACCATCCTCAAGATCATCTTCTCTTGCCTTCTTCAATATAATGTCTACTTTAACCCCAAGAAATACGTCTTTGGAGTCCTCTCAGGAAAGCTCCTGGGTTTCATCGTCTCTCTCCGTGGCATTGAGATAGATCCCACTAAAATTTGGGCTATACTTGAGATGCCACCCCCAACCAATCTAAGGCAACTTCATAGCCTGCAAGGGAAGCTTCAATCTATCCATCACTTCATCTCATAGCTTTCTGACTGATGTCAACCCTTTCATCATCTCCTCAAGAAGGACGTCTCCTTTAAATGGAATAAGGACTATCAAGAGGCTTTTGAAGCCCTCAAATGCTATCTAGTCTCTCCACCATTCCTTATTCCACCTAAAGACAACCAACCCTTCTACCTCTACATCTCAGCAACCAACCATTCGTTAGGTGCCATGATCACGCACCGAGATGAGCAACATAGTGAGCAAGCGGTCTACTATATATGCTGAACACTTGACTATGAAACTCAGTATACTCATATCGAGAAACTCTATTTGGCATTAGTCTTTGCCACTACCAAACTCTGTCATTATCTTCTCAATCACAAAACCTTTGTCATCACTCACACTAACCCTCTTAAATACATGCATTCCAAGCCATACGAAAACTAGTGTATGGTTTATTGGCTCATGCTTCTTGTTGAGTTTGACTTCGAATTCATCCAGCAAAAATCCATCAAGGGGCAAACAATTGATGACCAACTAGTAGATGCCCCTTTACCTAACAATCAACCTTCTTAGTGTGAGTTCCTTGATGAATCTATCACTGCATTATCCACTGACGACACATTCTATCAAATGAAAATGTTCTTCGATGGCTCCAAATGTCAACTCAGTGGGGGTACAGGGGTCACCCTCATACCACATGAGGGTGAGCCCATGCCCCTATCTTTCAAACTTGACTTTGAATGTACCAATAATATGGTTAAATATGAAGCCTTAATTTTGGGAACTCAAACTGCCTTTTCTTTGAGCATCAAGACCATCAACATCTTCGACAACTCACAACTAGTCGTCAATCAAATCAATGGTTCATATCTTTGTAAAAATGAAATTTTGCAAAGATACAAACACTGTGTTGACACCCTCCTAGTTTCTTTCGACCATTACCTCTTGCAGACTGTTCCTCGATCTATGAATAAGCTTGTTGACACCATGGCTTCTCTTACTTCTCATATTCCATCTTCATCATCTTCATCAAGAATTCACGTCATGGTGCATCATGTGCCATTGCCTTCATGCATTTCTACTAACATCAACCTCATCAACACCATAGACTCTAGTCCATGGGATGTTTGGTATAAACAACTTGTGGACTACTTGGTTCATTCTATCATCCCTCTTGATCTCTCTAGCAATGCACGATGGGCTTTCATCAAATGCATAGCTTGATATACCATGCTAGGTGGTCTTCTCTATAAAAGAGGTTTCGACAGCCTCCTTCTTCGCTGTTTAACCTCCACTAAATCATCTCACACCATTAAGCAGGTCCACGATGGGATTTGTGGCAGACACTTCAGTGGTAACTTGGTTGCCAAGTTGCATGGGCTATTATTGGCCCACTCTTCACCAAGACTTTAGCGATTATGTTTGGCATTACATCAAGTGCTAGCAACACTCTAACTTGCTTCACCTCCCTATCCATGCTCTACAAGTCACTCAAGATTTTTGGCCTTTTTCACAATGGGGCTTAGATCTCATCGGCGAGATTAACCCCAACTCATCTCTTTGTCACTAGTCCATTATCACTGCCACTGAGTATTTCACTAAATGGGTGGAAGCTATTCCTCTCATCTCCATAAAAGTTGACAAAATTGTTGACTTCATCAATACCCATATCATTTGTCATTTTGATGTGCCTCACAAAATCATCACTGACAACGGCAAGTCATTCAAAAATAAAACTATCCAAAAACTCTGTGACTCATTGGGCATCAAGCTCAGTTTCTCTTCACCTTACTACCCACAATCAAATGGATAGGCTGAGGCTTCCAACAAAATCTTGACTAAAATTCTCATGAAGGTGGTCAACGACACTAGAAGGGATTGGCACATTCACATTCCCTTCACTTTGTGGGCCTACCGCACTAGCATCCAAACTCCTACGAGTGCTACACCTCTCTTTAGTGTATGAAATAGAGGCTATCCTACCTCTTGAAGTATAGATCCCATCTCTATGCATCTCTCTACATGACATTCTCTCTAACGATGACTTTTGTCAAGATCACTTAGCTCAACTTGAGTTACTTGACGAACGTCATCTTGTTGCCCTCAACCATCTGCATGTCTATCAAAATCGCATCAAATGAGCCTATGACAAAAATTTTTGAGAATGAGATTTCAAAATCAGAGACCTCATCCTAAAAGAAAATCAACATGTGACCAATATGGAACGGAGTAAACGAGGCAAATTTGCTCCTAATTGGCTCAGACCTTACATCATCACACACAGCTATGGATCAGGGACTTATCATCTGTCTTCTCTCAAAGGCTGACCAAAACTTGAGCCTCTTAATGCCTTGCATCTATGACTGTTCTACTATTAGTTGAGTACTCATTCACTTGACATTTAACTTGAGCTTGTCCCTTGAGCAATACCTGTCATCTTAATCCTTATTTCTTTTAACCCTGTTTCCCTAAAGCAAACCCTATGTGACCCTTTTATAAAATATGGATGCTTTGTCCTAATAAAAGGGAGCCCTTAAGCTTCTATAGTCTTTTCCATGACTCAAAATTCTATCAAAAATAAATCGAGATGTCAAAATATCGAAAGGTCATAAACTCTAAATGTAGACTGCTCCCTCGAAGGATAGCTGTATCATCATTGCTATAGCTAATAGACTGCTCCCTTGAAGGACAGCTATTCAAAGCCCTCAAAATGTATAAAGCAAATATATAGACCACTCCCTTGAAGGATGGCTATTCCTAAAATATTGCTACAAATAGCACTCTCTTAGAAGCTTCCTGCATCGATCAGCTTCACAAATGACCGCAAAACAAAATGACATCTCTACATAGACTTCCCACATTGATCAATCTGCTCTCAAAAAAAAAGGGTCATGGACTTGACTCATAGTCATTTTCTAGGTCTCCTATAAAAAAGGGCAAAGTTATCCCTACTAAAAAGAGTTACCCTCTCCTCCCATTTCACATCACCTACTCAAGGGATTTTGAGCTCATTTTAATGTCAAAGTGATTTGATTACTTCTCTAACACAACCAATGGTCAACGACATAATGCATGAATAGGGCTTTTGTTTCTAAAAACCCCCTACCTATGCTATCACTATGATCCTTTTTAACCAAATCATTTTCCAAACCAACCAACCTCTTTCAGACCACTAAACGTTCTCATAGCCTACTCACACTAGTTTCTATGGACACCAATACACATGAAAACTATCAACCACACAATTTATGTCAAGCATAAACCATTACTTGCTAAAGCATAAACAGACTCATTTCATTTTTAGCATACATCCATCACCTAATATGGACAGTTGCTAGGGATGAAAAACCTCGACCAATGTTGTAACATACACCATCACACAATATGGAAAAGGCTGTAACATCGTCTTTCCCCTCATCATTTCAAGCATGAACCATCAGACATATGGGACATGCTAAATCATTCTCATGACCAAACTGAACACATCAACCACTTTGACCCTTCCTCCTTTTCTAGGAGAACTACATTGGCTTGAGGCCCTTAAAACAAGGGCTATGTAGGCAGCACTCAGTTGACATGGGGTCTTCTGAGGTTAGCTCAGTCATTTCCTTCATCACATTCCTTCGTCACCTGCCAATCACATCACAAAAAATCACATATAACAACAACCATTAACATTATCATACACCAATCACATTACTTTCTATGAAAAACATTACACATGAGAACTAACAACCAAAACACAAACCAATGTTACGATGTACATCATTACACCATAATGAAAAAGTTATGACATAATCATCAACATCATCATAACGTACATTATTCACATCATAATCATCAAACATCATCATCATAGCATAATCATTTACATCATAAACATCATCACATTAAGCATATATCATTAAAACATATGAGAAATGCTAAAAACATCCATAACATCCATAACACATCAATAAACCAAAATCTCATCATATATATCTGTACATCAAAGTTTATAATGGTACAATCTATCTCTCTCTCAAAAAACAAGTACATCTCACATCAATGGCTCACAAGCTGATATATACATAATGCCTCAAAAGGCCTCAAGGTTGTGGCTGTGGTGGTGGTGGCACTGGCCATGACAATGCTGTATCATCTCCACCCTCTGATCATCGCCGTCTGTGGGAACCCAAAGTAGTCACATGCGACATAAATCTCTGTCGACTCTCCTCAACTCTCATAGCTAAATACTATTGTATCTGAGGGAACCCCCTAATAGCCCTCTCATAATACATAATCGCATCTAAGTCATTATTGTACCTAGATATAGGTATAGTCTGTGGTAGACCCATCAATCCTAACACCGCGCCCTAAGCTGAACCCTATGGCTATGGCTGTGCTGGCTGCTATGACATCGACTAATCGGGCTCCTGAGCTGACTATTGTGGTGGACACTGAATAGGGCCCTACCTTTCCAAACCCTATGCTTGGACTGAAGCCAATTGCCCCTATAAAATGGTGATCTACCCTATCAAAGTGGCCACTTGACCTATCAAAACTATAACCTACCCCTGTAGTCTTACGACCTGGCCCTCCAAAATGGTCACTCATCCTCATCCTACATCCCTCTCCTAGATGGCAGTGTCCCTCTCCTATTTCGCAACATCCCTCTCTTACCTCACCCTAGTCACTACCTGTAGATCAGGCTATGGTCCTACTTGAATCCCTATGTACTCTCCTGCCCACCATGTCGAGTAGGCCTCTGTGCACCCTAGATTAACTATCCCAGGCCCTGCCGGTAACTCCTCAAAATTAGGCCCCTCTATCTCCTCTGGCAGTGGGAGCAGTGCCTCAATATCATCCCACCTATACTGTAGGAAGGTAGGTGGCACATCTTGTAGTAGCCCATACTGGCACCGCACTCTCTCCACTGGCACCCTCTCGAGCTCATTGGCTCATCTCCCCCTAACCCATCTCAAACTCTGCACCCCAACCAACTGCTCTGCCTAGTCTCTAAAAGTCAGATATACTAGGTATGGTCTCCAAACAATATCTATTGAGATCAGGGCCTTCAGTACCCCTCTGTAGTAGTCGATGTCCCTAACTACTCCATCCCTCTAAGTCTATGCCATGACCTCACACCATCACCTGAAGCCAACCCTAAAGCTGGCTTGAATCACAACTAGAAGGCCGAGAGGTTGGGTGACCACAATGTGCTCAAATGACTAGTAGTGTAGGAGGTGGCCCACACATAGACTATACCATAGCCATTGACTGATACCTCAGAGCTCTCTATACAATTGAGCCAAAAAGACTAGTGCCTAGGCAAACATTATCTATGTCTCCAACATCTCTATCAAAACTCTAGTCATAGCAACTAGAAATCTGCCTCCCTCTACATCTGGTAGCATGTAAACTATGATGCCAATCATCATCAAGATGGCCAGTTGATGTACATCCTTGTCAACAGCATACAACGGCTCATATGCAAAATTGGTTGAGTGGTACCTCACCTCAGCCGTGTGCTTTCCAAATAGTGTAACCATCTAAATATCATGCACCTCTCTCGAGCATGCATACAAGTCTACTCCATGTATTGGTAGCTACAAAATTTGGTACACATCCTCCACCATCATAGTCAGTTCACCAGTGGGCAAATGAAAGGTGTTGGTGGAGTGGTCCCACTGCTCGATCAATGCCACCATGAGACTGACATCCCTGGCCACTTAGCAGTATCACCGTAGCCCACCTAATCCCACTGTAGTCATATGGGTCCACTCCCCTCTAGTGATGTCTCGATGCATTTGTGTTAGTAATGGCAGGAGATGATCTCATAGCATCAGTGTTTGCCTCACTTACATCCAACCAATGCACACAGAACCCACATTAATAAATGACTACCAACCTCTTTGACTCTTCTTCCCTTTTAGGAGAACTACATCAACCTGAGGCCCTTAAAATAGGGGCTATGTAGGTAGCACTCAGTTGACATGGGACCTCTTGAGGCTAGCTCAGCCATTCGCCCTTTCATCTACCCATTTGACCATCTTCCTATACTCATATGCCTATCCTGACATCTGAGAAGCCCTCGACATGGCTTTAAACCTTTAACTTGACAATTCTCAACATTTTTTCTGACCAGATAGCCACCAGCATCGATTATCATACCGACGATGGCACTTACCTAATCGATGTTGGTCACAATTACCGACGTCGGTAGCTGGTCAGCTGACATCGGCAATTGGTTCAGCCTTAGGGCCAAAAGAGGTGAGCCCTAAAATTAGGGCTTCCCCATTTCTTCTCCTTTTTCCTAACCAAACCCCCCTAAACCTACCTAAAGAGACCTACTTAGCCTGCCCATCCTTCTAACTACACCTCCCCCTCAATTTTAAGCTAAAAACACTAAAAATTCCAAAAACAAATCAAATTTAAAACCAAACCAAAAACTCAAAATGCACTTCCTACCTCATCCCATCACCACCGCTGTGGTGGTATGATAGGTGCCGTAGGTGGTGGTCCTCTCATGGGGCTTCCTCCACCCTCTACCATCTCTTCTGCCTCAGTTTCTCCATGCACTCTTACTGGCCCACAATTGCCTCTACAACCTCCAATCCCACTCCAACTCACTCCCTCTCTCCACCAATCACACTCTAACACCTCACACTGCTATACCGGTCACTCTAAGTCACTTTCACTCACTCAAATCTAGAGCTCCCTTTTTCACTTGGTCAAATGTCACAAATGACTTTTGGTGGGCCACCAATTCAGTTTTGTCACATTCAGTAGTCTATTGATGTTAGCAATATCGTGCCCTAGGTAGCTGATGTCGGCCTATTTCCATCGATGACAGTCCATTTTAGCCATTGACATCAGTTTTATAACCGATGTCAGCATCATTAAATCCTCCATCCTCTTCAAAATGCCCAAAATCATGCCCATAATCACCAGTTCTCACCGTCTCCTCCTGTGGCACACTTGAGATCCCTTTTACCTCGACCACAAACCTTGGAGATTGCGACTATCTCCTCCAACCCTGACCACTTCCGAGACAACTTTGCCTTAGTTGTTTTGGTTGCATATAAGCTACTTCACAAATAGTTAGCCAAATTTTCCACACATCCACATCACAACCCTCACAAGTATTGGATCGTGAGCAAGTTGATCCCCACTACTTGTGACATTTTTGTCTTTTCTAGGAGCACTTCTTGAGCCTGGGATACTTGGAACACGATGACCATTGGAGCTACAGCTTAGATCAAATAACCCAATCAACTATGACTAAATGCTAGGGCTCGATTATTTTGATTTTGGCACTCCTCGACCCTTGACTTGCAATAATTTGACCTGACCATCACGTGGAGTGGTATACGTGTAATCTCAACTATTGCAGCATTCACACTCACCCTTCACCATATCCATCCATCTTCTATCAAATTGGCACCCGATTTCAGGTTCCCTTCCCTCGACTCCCACTTTGAGGGGGAATACCTCATCCCATAATCAGGGCAACCTACATTCATTTTTGTCTTGCAGTTCATCAAAACAACCAACAAGATAAAAAGACCTCATCCCATACCTGGGGCAACTAACTCCTATTTTTGTCTTGCAGTTCATCATAACAACCAATAAGACAAAAAAGGGCAAATGTAAACACCAAAAAAATGTCTACCCCTTGGTTGACTCCCCCTTGGTCCACTTGGTTCACTTCCAAACATTCCTAACCCACACAATTATTAATTTGAAATAAATTAACTATTTTAAATTAATAACACCCTTGACACATCATCCATGACACCTCACCCCACCTTGGGTACCTCTCCTTGGATGCCTCCCATCACCCTATGACCAATTTATGACCTATTTCAACCCTCTCATGCTTATTTAGTCCACCTTCAACCATTTTCCAAATGGAAATTAGACTTGGCAGTTGGAAGAATGGGTAAAAGGCTAATTTTAACCTCTTTTCCCATTCTTTAGCCCCTGACGTCGGTCAATATCGACCAATGCCAGTGGTATCACTAATGCTAGTTTCTTTAAAACTATAATCTAACCAATGTTTCACCCCCATGAATGTGAATTCTCTTGCTCTATGCTTCAAGCTCTCTTGATCCTCAACTTCTTATAGGCATCAGCATTTCAACAGCACTCTCTAGGCTCAGAGGTTCTACACCAGTCATTCCAAACTAGGTTGAAGATTGCATGACATCTCTTGCATCAACCACAATGGAAACAGACCTCTTGCACTTCTGCCTCTCCACCCACAGCTAAGTATTCCTACTACTTTATATTTCAGTATTATTTTAAATCCATTTGGTAATCAGCCTATTGTCCATTTCCAAGCACTGTTGACACAACCCAACCTGTTCTTCCCAGAGAGGCGGAAAAGCCTTCTCTCATCATTATCTTCCTTTTACCCCTATCCTCTATCTGGTCCCTCTTTCAAGCCACACTCTTTGACCTGCAAACCTAGCACAAGCCATTAAAACTCCAACAAACATCCCAAATTGTTTTGTTGACCACAGATAGCCCTGAAACTCATCCAAAGCCCCATTGCCCTGATCGATGCTGGCCTCCAGGCCCATTACCCCTACTGACATCGGTAGATAACTGACACTGGTAGACTAACTGACGTCAGTGACTATGGAACACAGATTGCCACATATAGGTACGCATTTGTTTTTATTTCTTTTGTTCAGTCTTTTATCATTTCCTTTTCTAGCAACATTTTGTTCTTTATCAATCAGTGGACTGTCACCCTTCCAGGAAGTCTTTGCACTTCTGGGATCAAGCATTGCTTGGCAGTCCACTACCTACCTATCTAACAATTTTCTTGTTTAAGTCCCTCTTATCTGCAGGTGTCATCCTCCATAGCCAAAGAGGAGTCCCTTCAGTCATCTAGATACAGTGCAAAAACCTCATCCGGGTATCATTTAACCCTTGACCATTACTTTAGTTTCTTATTTCTTGTGAATGTGGAAAAGCAAAAATAGTTAGAAACAGCTTGCTTTGAATTGGAAAGATATTAACTTTTAGTTATAAATAAGGACCTACAGGGCTAGGCCTGTAGGTTTCTAATTGATTGTGTAGGTTACAAGGAGCCACTTATTAATTATTTAAACCTTATTCAACACTATAAAACCACTTCACACTCTATCAAACCACTACACACCAAAATCATTCTTTCATTGTATCAGAGAGCATGTGAACACCTTAAGAGTGTTTTAATATCACTTCTTACTAACTCCCATATATAATCTATTTAGGGTACTATATGTGATTTTAAGACTATGAATTTAGTCTATTTTACTTTATTGACCTTTCAAGTCGATAGGTATTATTTAATGGACTATAACACTTCTTTCATTTATAAGGGAGTGTGGATCTCAGGATGAAGGCTCACTTTTATTGATTGGATGATGTTGATCTTGGTCCAAATGAGGGCCTATAGGCCTAAGGGATTATAGGTCTCATATGATTATATAGGTTATAAAGAGTCATATTTTGAACTCTTGGGTCTTTCAAACTTGTCAAACCATGACATACCTCCTTATTACTCCCTATCACTTTCATAAGAGTATAGAGCATATCACAACCTCGTATTACCTTCAGTTTACTTGATTGGTCTTTGTACAAACTTGTAACTATAGTCAACCCATGTATATGTTCTATGCATTGATAATCATAACCTCTATTCAACTTGAGTAACCTAGATGATGGTAATGAGGTAGTTATAGATACATGAATGCATGAATAATTTATTAGGCCTCCACCATAGCTATTGAACTTGCTCAACTAATTTCTACATTCCATACATGTATATGGAGGAAACACTTGTCATCATATTGGAGATCATGCATATGGATCCTGTATTAAACTTATCTTCACTTCCAATGATTAAATATCATCTTAAAACCATGAACCATGATATATTACTAGTTCTTGATTCAAATTGTAACCAAAAACCTCCATTGGACTATTGACACATAAACTAGGTCTCAAAAACAAGTACACTTGAAGGTCAAGGACAAAGAGGCACATATTAAAATAAAATAACAATGATTCCATGAAAAAGAGAGACATTAATTGAACAATGATTCACTATAATCCTATGAACATGACAATCATGAAAGTAAAATAAATACTTGTAGCATAATCCACTAAAATAGTATGTATACCAAGGCCTTCTCTCTCCAAGTGAAAATAACTCATAGAGATAAATTGGATGACTAAAATACCATGAAAGGGAGATAAAATCATTAAAAACCCATTAAAATAATTACCTTCTATCAAATTATGATCTTGAGAAATAGGTGTAAGAATAGACCCCTCTTGGATGAATAGGCTATAGTGCTCTACTGTCATGTCATGTCCCCTTTTAGTTGACATGTGTAGAGTAGATGATTAGCCTATTATGTGACCCTCGTAGGCTAATGAGATGGATAGAGGGTCTTGATAGAGATGGGTTGGAATTTGTTTGGGCTCTTTCGGACATGGATTAAGGGAGATATTAATATTTGATTGATTTAATCAAATATTAATTATTTGACCTCATTTTAATTAATTATTAATTAATTATTAATTATTGATTAATTATTAATTAATTATTAATTATTAATGATTGGGTCTAATTTTAGGATCCTAATCCTAATTTAAGACTTGGTCTAATTTTAAGACCCTAGTTCTAAATTAAGGAAGTCTAATTTAAGGGAGTCTAATTTTAGCAAGCACACCTTTGGAGGTGTATAAGAATCTCTCATGGGAGAGAGTTTGTATTATTCATGATTATTGATATTGATTCTTGTTAAGAAATTCTTCTGTGAAGACTAAGCCAAGGGTTCCAGTATTCCATCTGCAGTGGAGAACGTCAACTCTTCATTGTGTGCGATTCAGAGGCTGTGAAAGATCAGCTGATCTATTGCCAAACTGCATTGAAGAACGTCAACTCTTCAGTGTGAGTGATTCAGAGGTTGTGAAAGATCAACCGATCTATTGCCGAATTGGGAGATAACTTCATCCAGAAGCTATCACATGTACTTCAAGTTTGAGAGATAACTTCACACAGAAGCTATCACGAGGGTTTACAGGTATTTTCATTATTTGGGTTTTGATTCTAGAATTATACAGATATAGATCTTTTATATTAGCCCATAATCCTACAGATCAGGATCAAGCATATAGGTTGAGCAATATCAGCGGCTGTACGACTTTCGTACAAATCTGTGAAAGTCCGTACGCATCTACAGAAAGTTCAGGTACCGACATCGGTGAACAAAAACTTACAGAGACCGACATCGATCGACTCATCACCGACGTCGGCAAGGGGACCACTACAGGTCGACCGACGATGGCAGTATAACCGACGTCGGCGACTGTGTTTTTACACAGCAGGCCGAGACGTGCCAAATTCAGCCCAGTTTGCGGAATATACAGGAAATAAAGGCCGAACTTTCGATATTCTTTGTATATTTGACAGAGGATCTCTATTGTAAGCTTATGAGCAAATAAATAAGAAATTATACTTTGATTTATTCATCTATTTGAAGATATTTTGCAGAAATTCAGATAAGCAATTTGGAGCTTTGTTTTGATATTCAAAGGGATATTACAGTGGTATCAGAGCTTTGGTCTTTGGTATCAGAGTTTTGTGTCTTTCATATATCTCTATTGGTAGGGGATATTACAGTGGTATCAGAGCTAAATCCTGCCATCCTGAGGGTTTAGAAATTTTATGCAGCCACAAGAGTTGCGACCACACGGGTATTACACACGCAGTAAAGCTTTGCTTGAAGGTACTCAAGTTCTAGAACAACCGCCGGAAGACATGGGTGATGATATTGGCAGGGCCCGTATTCCTCACCATCCGAGAGACCAAGATGATCCAGAGGTTTTACTTACTCTTAGAGAACTACGAGAAGGGCAAAGGCAGAATAACTAGGTATTACAGCAGTTGGCAGCAGCACTGCCAAGATTGGGTTCTCCGAGGAGACATTCCCCACACCATGAAGATGTCAGGAGTGTTGCAGGATCACAGCGAGGCCATGGGACTGTTTCTCATACAGTGAATAGGCCTACTAGGCCTATCTTTGTGAGACAGGAAGCAGAGGAGGTGATAGCAGGTGAGGAGCATGAGGAGACATTTACGGACACACTTAGGGCAGCGACTGAAGAGTGGGAGTCATTACCACATGTGGTCAGGGAGATGATTACTTTTGACCGATTCCTCACACAAAGGAAAGAACATTACCGAGGTCGATAGAATGGGAGACCAAGACCCCAGAACAATGATCTGAAGCAGGCTACGAGTAGGCTCACACTAGCAACATTTGACGGTAGTGGTAAAGTGACAGCACAGGCTTGGGTTAGTAAGCTGGATACATTTCTCACATTGCGACCGATGGGTGAGGAAGATGCTATCAGATATGCGACACTACATCTTGAGGGAGTAGCTCACGATTGGTGGCACCATGGGATGGTGACACTCCATCATGATCGGATCACTTCTTATCAGGAGTTTATGGATAGGCTGGTGGAGCGTTTTGACAGGAGGGATCCAGAGTCCTATTTCTGAGAGTTGGCACAGTTGCGCCAAAGTGGCAGCCTAGAGGCATACATTGGTGACTTCTAGAAGTTATCAGTTATGGTCCCTAACATTTCAGAGAGGCGACTAGTAATACTCTTCATGGAGGGCTTGACAGAACCATTGAGAGGTTGGATCAAAGGCTTTGATCCTCCTTCATTACAGGAAGCTATGAAGAAGGCACACAGTATGGAGATGGCAGCCCCATCAAGTAGATCTAACTCCAGAGGTACTTCTTCATCTAGAGACCATAAGCACTCCAACGGGGATACAGAGAGACCTGATTTTAACATAGATAGATCTGGGGTTAAAAATGATTCAAAGGCTAATCCAGCAGCACCACCTTTGGATTGTGAGGCACTTAATGATTTACGCAGGAAGAAGCTTTGCTTCTACTGCAAAGGTCCATATGATATCCATCACGATTGTCCTTTGAGGCCTAAGGGCAAGATGAATCGTATGATGTGGGTATATTATGAGGAGTCAGAATCAGAAGATTTTGAACAGCATGATAGTTCTGAGGAGGCAGAGGCTTCAGAGCCTAAGGCAGAGGCAGATTTAGAGCTTCATATATAGGAGGCACGCCTATCTAGCATTTAGTCGGATGAGTCATTTAGACTCCGTGGAGTTTTGGCAGGGCAGAAGGTTACCACCCTTCTTGATACAGGAGCCACACATAATTTCATAGATGCTACATTTGTGGAGAAGCGTGGACTCACTATCGAAGATTTTGAGGGAATTAGAGTTAAGGTAGCCGATGGTCACACTCTGAGGTGTGAGCGCATGATTAGAGACCTCCCATTGCGCTTGAACAACTATGAGTTCAAGGCTAATTATTATGTAGTGAACATGGGGGACATAGAATTAGTTTTGGGTATGAAGTGGCTTCATTCATTTGAGGAAGTTACTCTTCATCTCAAAGATATGGAGGTTCGTTTTCAGGTTGATGGGAAAACACATATTCTTAAGGCAATACGGGGCAGCAGCTTCAAACATATGTTTTTTCATCGGATGGAGATGCCTGTACAACATGACATGAAAGAGTGCGATGATAAGTGCACATTGGCACCAACACAGGAGAGATATGAGGACGAGCTTTGTCTTGAGGTGAGTTCAGTTCAATGGTTAGCACATGTGGTAGAGTCTCAACTTTCTTTTATAGGTGGGTCACATGTTGATGACGATATACATACAGGAGACAGAGGTGATGTGACGCCATTGGATGAGAGTAGGGATGGACAGGGCTTGGAGTTTGTGTTGGTTGACAGCACTGTAGATCGAGACTTCATTTGGGATCCAGGTATTCAGCGATTGCTTGAGGGCAAGCAATTTCAGGAGGGGCGGATTGTCATGTCCCCTTTTAGTTGACATGTGCAGAGTAGATGATTAGCCTATTATGTGACCCTCGTAGGCTAATGAGATGGATAGAGGGTCTTGATAGAGATGGGTTGGAATTTGTTTGGGCTCTTTCGGACATGGATTAAGGGAGATATTAATATTTGATTGATTTAATCAAATATTAATTATTTGACCTCATTTTAATTAATTATTAATTAATTATTAATTATTGATTAATTATTAATTAATTATTAATTATTAATGATTGGGTCTAATTTTAGAATCCTAATCCTAATTTAAGACTTGGTCTAATTTTAAGACCCTAGTTCTAAATTAAGGAAGTCTAATTTAAGGGAGTCTAATTTTAGCAAGCACACCTTTGGAGGTGTATAAGAATCTCTCATGGGAGAGAGTTTGTATTATTCATGATTATTGATATTGATTCTTGTTAAGAAATTCTTCTGTGAAGACTGAGCCAAGGGTTCCAGTATTCCATCTACAGTGGAGAACGTCAACTCTTCATTGTGTGCGATTCAGAGGCTGTGAAAGATCAGCTGATCTATTGCCAAACTGCATTGAAGAACGTCAACTCTTCAGTGTGAGCGATTCAGAGGTTGTGAAAGATCAACCGATCTATTGCCAAATTGGGAGATAACTTCATCCAGAAGCTATCACATGTACTTCAAGTTTGAGAGATAACTTCACACAGAAGCTATCATGAGGGTTTACAGGTATTTTCATTATTTGGGTTTTGATTCTAGAATTATACAGATATAGATCTTTTGTATTAGCCCATAATCCTACAGATCAAGATCAAGCATATAGGTTGAGCAATATCAGCGGCCGTACGACTTCCGTACAGATCTGTGAAAGTCCGTACGCATCTACAGAAAGTTCAGGTACCGACATCGGTGAACAGAAACTTACAGAGACCGACATCGGTCGACTCATCACCGACGTCGGCAAGGGGACCACTACAGGTCGACCGACGACGGTAGTATAACCGACGTCGGCGACTGTGTTTTTACACAGCAGGCCGAGACGTGCTAGATTCAGCCCAGTTTGTGGAATATACAGGAAATAAAGGCCGAACTTTCGATATTCTTTGTATATTTGACAGAGGATCTCTATTGTAAGCTTATGAGCAAATAAATAAGAAATTATACTTTGATTTATTCATCTATTTGAAGATATTTTGCAGAAATTCAGATAAGCAATTTGGAGCTTTGTTTTGATATTCGAAGGGATATTATAGTGGTATCAGAGCTTTGGTCTTTGGTATCAGAGTTTTGTGTCTTTCATATATCTCTATTGGTAGGGGATATTACATGTCACTCTTAACAATTGATCATAAATAAGATGCCACTAATCTATAAACTAATGCCCTTTATTTAAATCTTACTTGTACCTCTAAAAATGGATAAATTTTTAGCTCCTAACTTTCTCTCCTCTTTTTGTACTAATCACTTGAAAATTGCCCTTTTAAAGTTACCAAGGAGGTTAATATGAAAGATAAAATGGTTTTATTCATTTTAAGACCTAAAACCTATTATAAATCACTTTTTTAACCTTTTCATAAATAAATAAGGTCTTTAATATGACTTAATCTCAATTTTACCTTGAGAATTGTATCGATGACCTCAAAATAGGACTTTTTAGCACTAAAACTATCGAAATCACTTGAGAAGCATATTGAAATTGGTATAGAATGTGTCTAATGGATGTTTTCATGCCTGAATAAGTACATAATGTCCTAAAAATAATTTTTTTTGGTTATATTTGTTGGCATTTGGCCTTGGGAGGCCAAATTTACAACATTTTTGGTGACTCATAGGGGTTGACTACCTTGTTGGTCTAGGAAACCCACTGACTTTTCATGACAATGATAGTCTTTAAACATGACAACATGGTTTTTATGATTAAAATCTTACACTACCAAATAATTAGCATTTATGACACCTTTAGGAATTTAAAAAACTAGTAGGACTCAAATATAAATAACCAAATAAATTACACTTAAACCTAAATAAACACACCGAGCCTAAGGAAAACAACAAGACAAGACAAAAAAATAACAAGGCAAAAGACCACTTGTGTTGACCACTTATTGAAATAAGACAAAAAACACTAAAAATAATTAACCTAAGATGAACTTCTTTCCTCCAAGATCAAAATGGAAAACTTGTTTGATCACTATGGCACCATGAGTTTCGATTACCATGTCCTTATTTGGATCCAATTAGGCATTGCTTACTATAT
The DNA here is from genome assembly GCA_037957365.1 of Torreya grandis. NCBI lineage: Eukaryota > Viridiplantae > Streptophyta > Pinopsida > Cupressales > Taxaceae > Torreya > Torreya grandis. The sequence continues at coordinate 423,090 of JARHVA010005472.1, read as the reverse complement.
GAGAACTCCCACTTATAGATATAGGAATTAGCATGTTCATGACCTCTTGGGGAAGTATCTATACTTTCTTATTCTAATCTTTGGTGTATGGGTTGGCTATATGAGTCCAACACCCAATCTTACTCACCCATATTTGTCTACCTTGCATGATCAACCCCATCTCTACCTTAGTCATGAGATGCTCTTGATCAACCATGTCTTGGTTGGTGATTTCACTTTGATCCATATGGAATGGTGACTTGTCAAGACCTTCATGATGAAAATATTGAACTTCATTATGCATGATAAAGGATAAGATATCCTCACTTGGCTTGTGTTTAGGAGTATCAACTTGAGGAATTACTTCAACAAACACTTCATTGCTTTTATCATCTTGGTCCTAATATTCTTGTGGACAACACTTGATAGGGTCAGCAATTTATTGGTTTTCAACATGTTCCATAAGAAGTATGAGTATTTTAAGGGATTTATATTCATTTCAAATGATAATGTATTATTGCCAAAGGTCATCATTATCACCTTAACATTACATAAAATCATGATCATACTTCAAACTCTCATCAACCATATGGGTCTCATTCCCATCAACAAATTGATCTTGGTGGCCAAAAATTGGTCATTTATCTTCAATGAAATTAGAATTTTCTTGAACACATACCTTTTATTTTATGTTTGGAAACTTTATAAGGTTATCACCATGCCTTAATGCTAGTGCAAGTTTAATAAATGTCTCAATCTCAAACTTATTAGAGTTACCACAATAAAGAATGGCTGCCATGTCACCAAGGAACTCTTGGGAACCATCTTATTCTTGTTCAATTAGAGTGTCTTCCTATTTTAGCTTATCTTGCACCTAAAAAAGATCTTGGATTTCATCCACTTTTATATTATGAAATATTTATTCACACCTATCCTTGGAAAATGGTGTCCCAATGGTAATTTCCTATTCTTTCTCACTATAGTCATTCTCATCTTATATCACTACAACTATATCTCCTTCACTTGTCTCATAAAGGAGAGGCTCCTTCTCAAGGAATGGCATGGTAGATATTTGGAAAATCTCAAGAAAGTGTTGGTCAATTTTTATCCCTCAACTTGTAAATTGAACAACCCTATATCTTGGAATCATGTTCTATTTTTGGTCTTACTGGTTAGTCAAGTTGTGAGTCTTTAAGTTATGTCTAGTTAGTCTATGGTCCAGTCATATTTCAAACTTGTCTGAGTAGTATTTGAAGGTCTTCATCTCCATTCTAAGATTAAGTCAAGTATTGTCATTATTTATAAGTGTTTAAGTTGGACCCTATACATCTTGAAGTACCATAAATATGGGGAAGATGCATTAATGAAGACATAGTTATCAGGTCAGTTTGGCTGTTCATTTAATATTTGTACTTGGGAAGTCAACCAAAGTTAAAGGATTACATGAAAATGATGTATTTTATGCCATGAATATCCCCTATGATTTTGGTGTCTTGATGTGTTTCCTATCTCTGAGGTATAAACCTTTAAAAATAATCTAATAGTGTGGGATGTGTTGGGGGACGTAAAATTAAATCCACTAGAAATAACCATTTAGATTTAAAAATATAACAATCGTAGGACTGCCAAGTGTCAAAACCTAGCTAGATCAAATCAAGGATCAATGGCATGTAGGTGATCAGTTGAAGTCATAAGTCAAATTCACCTAAATCAAAATATATATGGTGCATATTCTTATGTGTAAATTATGATTGATGATCCACATTAAGGACTAGGGTCAATAAGTCAAGATAGATCTACAATGTGCATTCAATTGTGAAAATGGAGATCTAATAGTGAGCATGAATTAAATATGTCAAAGGATCTTTATAAGGCCACTACATGACAAAAGAGTCCTAACTGAATGGAGACTAAAATTAGGGTGCACAAAAGGAACGTAGGGTTGCCAAGTGTCATAGTATTGAAAGCCTAGATCAAATATCAATGACCCACATTTGATCATATGTTTATTGGTTTAACAACATGTGGTTGATCATGTAGATCAAATATCAATGGCCAACATTGAAATTCAAGGCTAAAAGACTCTAGAAGAGATTGATAGAGAAAATTTGATGAAGTTTTTAGGGGATACAAGATGAAGACACATGTCCAATGTAAACAGCATGGCAAGGAGATACCACATAGGTAGACATGTCAAATTCAAATATTTTATGGACACAAGCATGAAAATGTATAAATATGGAATCAAAATATGAATTGGGTTACCAAATTAAATACTCTAAGTTTGCATGCCACCATTAAAGCTAAGTTAAACCCCCTGGAAGGACCTTTACCATCTCATTGAAAACTACCAGTCTATGAGATAGTTTTTTGGGCTTATTGATGCAAAACTAAGGTGTGTTGTATAATTTTAGAAAGTTATCAATTCAAGCCTTTTTATCAAATAAATGGAAGGGTATAATGAATTAAATGTTGTGTAAATACATTTAATGCTCTTTTTTAGACATTTTTGGCCCACACACTAAGCTTTTACCTGGTTTGAATAGATGAGTAGCATCCTAATTGATGAATGGATCAAATGGATTTGAATAAGGATAAATTTTACAAGTGAAAAGATCAAGGTAGGTTTTCATAGTGCTAAATAATTTTAGAAATAGGTCCATAAAAGAAGCCTATGTTATATCACTTTTTTAGCTTTTGTCCAAGTGTGGTGTTCATAATTCCTTCAGAGAAAGTGTTTCACACAAAGCCTATAATAAATGTACAAGGCTAAATTATTTTGGGAGTTTTATCCTACTTTATTTGGCTAAGTGTCAAAATTATTTTGGGAGTTGTGATTCAAAAATTTTGTGCAAGTCTCAAGAATTATTTTGAAATTTTGTTTGAAGCAATTTCCCTAAAAGGTCATTCTTTGAAAAGGGTCCTTAGCAAAAGTTTCTACGGATATATTTTAGAGGAGTTAGTCCAAAATATAAATCTTGAGGGGAACTTTTTTAGGCAAAGTGTCCCAAACAATTTCCACAAAGGGTAATTTTCTTGGGGAAATGGTCTAGTGCTAAAATTATGAAGGATATGTATCTTAGGGAAATGGTCCTTTTCAAGGTTTTCAAAGGGTACTTTTCTTCCAAAAAATTCACTTTTAAAAAGTCTAAATGGTTAATTTTTTAGGCAAGTGTCCTCTACATTTTCTCCAAAGGATATTTATATAGCGAGTTGGCCAAGTCAAAGTTTTGAACGACACTTTTCATGGTTTATGAAGGGTAATTTTATAGAGATAGATACTATAAAGACATGAATACACCTAGAAATTTCATCCACAAGAATGTTTAAGATAATTCAAATGAATTCCTTTAGGAAAAGTGCTCCACATAAAGCCCAAAGGATTGTCCAGTAAAAGGTTTGAAATAAATAACCCATGGAATTTGTGATCCAAATAGATATGTGAATGCCAAATTTAGACCTCAATAATTAGCTATTTGGAATTAAAATCCTTGGATGCTCATGTAGATGTCAAAGTTAAGCTTCATGAAATAGTTTTTATCATTCAAAAATCATCAAAAGGGTCCCTGACTAAGCATAAGATTGACAAGTGTCCAAATATTGGGTACCTAGATAAAATATAATGGTGAGTGAGTAAAGATAAGATAATGGGCCCAGGTTAGATCAATGGTGCATGTTCAATCATAGATTCAAGATCAATGATATGTGAGTGAGTCAAAGAGACAATGAACCCTAAGTGCAAAGGCATGATTGATAAGTGGCAAAAGCATGTGAATCTAGGTAAGATATCAATGGATCACATTCATTCACCTTAGGTAGATCTAACAGAGTAAGATGATTCATGGGATCAATGATTCAAGCTAGTTCTCAATGACTAATTAGATGAAGGCAAGCCCAAATGATGTAGATGGAGGTTGAGAGGTTAGTTTTCAACTAAGGCAAGCAAGCATGATAGAAATGAGCTCAAACACATTTTAGTTTGAGCTAAGAGCATATTTTTTGGATCAAATGGTGCCATTAAGAATTTTTAGAAATCAAATAGGTCCTTTTGTGACCTGGCATAGATTAGGGTGGGCTACTAGTTGATCATACAATATAGATATGTCTAAGTGGATGTATCAACTATAGGAAAACCATATTTCAAATTGTATTTCAAACTATATTAAGCCTAGGTGCACATTTAAAAGTAAAGGTAGATAGATGTAATTAATAGATGAGCATCCCAAGCCATATAGATAGTTACTAAAAGTAGACATGAGCATGACCTTGAATATGAATACCTCACCTTGTGTAGTCATATAAAATGCAAAACTTGGTAACTTGAGCATGAATAATGACACCCAACCCATAGGTCCCTCTTGCTTCCTCTCATTACCCTCATATGCTTGTTTTCATTGATTTCTAGTCATACGTAGCCTTCTAGACCTGATCCTAGCTAAGCCAAGACCCTTTTTTCATGACCAATCCATCACCCCAAGTCCCATATCCTTAGGATAATAGTACCACACTAGGAAAATATAACTAATGCCATTTTTTCTTACTTTTGGTGTTATTGTCCAAGCTCATTTTTGGCCCTAACAGTCAATTCTCTCTAGTTTTTTACCCCAATCATTGTCAGCCTAATGTGAGTAAATTAAATCCATGACCAATATATCCCTATAAAATCCCATTCAAAGATAATTTGGAAAGGGCTGGAAAATATCACAAAGTAAGAAATAATATAAGGAAGACTACTCTAGCACATTTCTCCATTATTTGCATATAACCATCCAATATTATTTATAGCTTATTCAAATCCTTACACCAATCCCTAGTCATCTCAAGCACACCTAGTTTATCATTTCCTTAAACTTTAATATCACAATTTCACTAAAAGCTTTCAAAAGGAGAACTACATATGGCTTGATCCCTCTTTAGGTTATTGGTATGTAGGTAATGTGCCCACACAAGGGGTGTGGATCCACATCTAGTGAATCTTACACATGATAACCCCCCCTCTTGTTCAAAATTGGTAAAAGTACAATATAAAATAGAATTTGAAGATAAAATCTACTCTACAAGGATCCTTGTATACTTTTTACTACCAAAACATCAGAGACAGGGTCACACAGACCTACCAAACAAAACCCAAAAAGCTTAGACCCTTAGGACAATAGCACCAAACAAGGACTATAATGTTGGTGCCACTCTTTTAAACTTTTAGTTCTATATAATTAGAAAATGAAGTTCAAATCTTAGTTTGCGAGATTCTCCTAGTCTTACACAGTCAATATCAATCTCTATCTCAGTTAGATCAACATAGTTTTAAGCTAAGTTTGATTTCTCTCTATTCACTTGCTATTTTTAGAAATTCTAAACAACAATCATAATTAATAAATTAGTAGGTTAATTATGGCATAATTATTCACTAATTTTACAACTCAGACCTTTTAACTAAATTATGAATAAAACCCCAATATTCCCAAAATTGTTAAATCATTTGGTGAACCTGACTTACTTCATTTATGCATAAAAACCCTAGAAACCCTAGGGCAAAATTCCTACTAATTTTTCCTCTAAATTTATGAAATTTTACTTGAATATTTAAATCAAAAATTAATTTCAAATTTTAAAATTTAGTATTAAATTTTAAAATAATTTTCTTTTAAACCCTAGTTGCCCATAATAGGTCCCAGTATTTTTCCAATAATTTTCCAACAATTTTCTAAATTTTTTCCAACATATTAAAATCAAAAAATCCATTCAAAATTCAATATTAATTTTAAAAATATATATATATTTCTAAAAACCCTAGTTACACATATTAGGTCATATTCAATCAAGCATTTTACAATAATTTTCTAAAATTTTAGTTGAATATTTAAATCAGAAATCCAATTTCATTTTCAAAATTCCATAGTATTTTTCAAAAATGTCATTATCAAAACCCTAGTTTCATGTACTAGATCCTATTTGATTCTTGAGGTATCACATTACATTTATAATCAAATTGAATAAATGAATCTCACATATTTACAAAATCTTCTCACCTTTCTTGAAAATAACAAGGAAACTATCATTGGTACTATCATGTACATGAATGACCAAGTTTATCATATGTTAATATAAAGCTTTATTCTTTACATCTCATGGTCATGTTTCATAATATGGGATGATGTTAAGAAATTTATTATTAAACATGTTAAGATATCTTTTGCATCACCTCCCTTGGAGCCTATATCCCATGTTGAGTCATGTTGCATGGTCTATTTTACCCTTCCCCAAGTCACTACTCATTGTTAGAGATCCTAGTTAACACCCTTTGTCCCTCCACTACATCGACCTATCAATTATCTTCTCTCCTCTTGTAGATACTACTAGCCCTATATAGATAGTAGATAATTTAGTTAGATTTGTTACTTGATGTGCCACCATGCCACCTCCACCTAGTCAAGAGCCCTACCACCCTCCTATTCCTTCCCATATCAGACCCAATCCACTTGTATAGGTAGATATACATAAGGCATATGATATTGTTGATCAATTAAAAACACTTCAGATAAAATTTTCATATTATAATTTCTTTAAAAATCCAATGTGTTCAAGGACATTCTTTCTTAGGCACTCACCCAGACTTCTATGCCCATTGATTTAGAGACTTCTTATTTATCATTCATGGTCAACACTCTAAAATCTATCAAAGATTCTATTAATTTTAGTAATGATAGATATGCCACCTTATATAGTTATTTATCAACTTTTACCACTATTTATATAGGCTCAATTCAAAACCAATGTAGTTAAGAGAGTTTTAGTTGATACTATTTTCAGATTTCATATATGCAATATTACATTCCTACAGCACATGGGCATAGATATGGAATCCATGCAAAAATCATATAAGAAAATTAGAGGGTTTGATGATATACCATAATAGACATTGGGCACCAAAACTCTTTCTACAAAATTCCAAGTCATGTTAGGTCCTCTTCATTATAATCTTTTACTTAGATGACCCTAGATACACACTATGGGGGTAGTTCCTTATACTCTTCATCAATGTGTTAAGTTTGTCCATGAATAATACCTATACATATGTCCAATAAATAACCAACCATTTAGATATTATCAAATTATATAGTCGTCTTTGACTATTTTTCCAAATGAGACACCTTATATCATAGTTCAGCCACCACTTCATTGCATTTCTCTTGATCAGATACATACATCTGAGGTTGGAGAGACTAGCACTTCTCACATTCTTCCACTTATAGTCGTGACCTTAGTCCCAAATATTTATCTAGTCACAGTAGCTTTAGCCATCCTAGCTACTCCATCAGCCATGATTTCTACACCTGTTACAACTTTACATTCACCAATAGTAGTTATAGTAGTACTAGTTTATTATATAGATACAATTACTCCAATAGTTATAGATACTCTCCTAGTATCATTATCTTCTACTACTATAGTTGATGAGACCCCCATATCATAGTTACCCCTTGTGGTAAATTTTGAGTTACCATATGTACCTGATGTTGATATAGATTCCTAAGCTTCTTCTGATGATGATATGACACCCACACTTATAGATAACTATTTGTGTGGATTGATCTTTACACCAGTAGGCCCAAGAAAGTACTAAGATGAATCTATATCTCTCATTACACATCCTACATCACTCTTATCATCTCACACTATACCTGTAGGATATGCTTCACATTTGTAGCCACAACTAGATCACTCAACATATACAATTCACATGGTTACCTCTATGGATATAGAGCTAGTCATTTAGATTTAGGAAGGTAGCAGATAACATCAACCATAGATTATGTTACAAATTTTACTTGACCATGGATTAATTACCTTACCTATAGTATGAAATAGATCTATTAATAGATTATCATATCAGGATGGTTGCCCATTTTATCTTTTTCATAAGATCACAAGCCATGATAGAAACTCATGTACAATTTTACAAAAGAGATTGGATAAACTACAATTTTAGGGTATTATTCAGATTACAACACCACTAATACCAACACTATCTCCACCACTTAAACTGAAGCAATTAACTATCAGAGTTAAACATCCTAGAGGAGAATCCACATATCCACCATTAAAGAAACCTTTAATTCACCTTTGATAGGATGACACCATGTACACAACATCTATAGCATTTGATGATGGCCCTGATCCTTTCCTCTATCTCCATCTCCACCAAGCTCCATCCTTGGACCCTTTACCCCCTCCAACCTATTATTTTCTATCATTATGTACATATTATGCATATACTTCTACATATTTTCTTTATTTACTTGTACATAGTATCCTTTACTTGATTGTACATAATTTCCAAATGATTAATTGTACATAGATCAAATATTTCAAAATACAAACACATGCAAATAACTCAAAAAAGCACAAAAACATCTTGATTTTATGCATCCTCCACGCTTTACATTTATACTATTATGTTACACTTTCATTTGTTATTATATGATATTATTTTTTGATTTATCTACATTACCATGCTTCACTTGATCTTCTTTAAGTGTATGCAGTGACATCTAGATCTTTGATTGCTTCACTTTACCCATTGAGGATGCATCCTACTTCTATATCGAGACATACATCGATATACATATCCACTAGGAGCATCTTCTATATAACTACACCATCCAAGTTATGTCATTCTTACACCACACATGCTAGTTATCATGTTGATGTACATTATTTACTAGCTTACACAAATTAATCTATCAATACTCACTAGTATTTAGCACCTGTGTATTTCTTTGCATATACCTAGTCTTGTACTAACATGTCTTGTATACTTTCACTATTGCTTTGATTAGTTAGATGTGCTTATATTTTCTAGTCTTTACATGATTTATATTCTTTCTTAGCATGGCTTAATGTGATTGCATTACTAGTTCATGTTTATCTCCTATATGTGCCTTAGGCTATTTCCTATGTCCTTTGCTTCTATTTCTTGTGTGTGCCTTAGGAAAATTTCCAATGTCCTTTAATTTTATTAATGTGTGTGCCTTAGACATTTGCCAATGTCCCTTGCCTATACTCTTCTATGTAATTATGGATTTCATGCCAACTTACTTATTTCAATTATATGTGTATATGGCATTTGAACATGCTTTGTATACTTTTTTTCCAATTTGAGTGACATGTGCCCATGTCCCTTATTTTCTTAGCCCTTTGGCTACTCTTATATGCTTATTACCTTGTGTTCTTGTTTCTTGATTACTTTCAATTGTTTGCAATGCCATGATCCAAATCATGCATTATCTTGATTCTTGGATGCCGTGATGGGCAATATTCTCCACCCCTCTATGACAACTAACAACTAACAATTAACACTTCAAATTATAGTTTAGTACATTAAACATGTTTTTTCATTATTATATATATCTAGAAATATGTCTACTGATCTAACAATCTCTCAATACAAACCATGCTATATATTGAGATATCTTGTTAATTATCATTATTATATCATATATTTTGTAGCATAGCACACTTTCAGGGCTCTTTCCTCTAAAGGTAATCATGGCAGGGTCTCCATTCCTACTCTTATAAGAGGAATTAATAAATAAGGTTTTTGTCACAGAGATCAAATCTCCTATCAACCAAAAAATCTAGTTTTAGAACACTCAAAACATCTAGATATCAAACCAGTAAGAATAGACTAGGTAGATAGTCAAGAATCTAGAATAATCATTAAATTTGGCCTAGGACAACAATGCTAAGATTGGAATACAAAAATAGTGGTGCTACTATCCATTTGTAGCACTCTTATCTAAATAACATAAAACTAGAATTTCTATAAGAAGGAAAAAAGTAGGTTTAACTACAGATTTGCATAGCCAAACTAGTTCAAAATCAATAGTTTTACTACATAGTTTGATCAAATAATCTAGTAATAGGGGGAATATTGTGTGGCATGATGGCTCTTACTTCTATTTTTAGATATGGTAATTGGTATAACTTCAAGATCAAAATCCATGTTTTAGACACCAATTATTGGGGCGTAATGTGTGCAACACATTTGGTTTCTTTCTTTCCAAGTTTAGCATTACCCAAGCATTCTTAGAATTTGCATGCCTTACTCCATCTACAAGAGGTTGGCATCATTTTGGTTTGGCTTTCATATAATCCTAACTTATTAGTTCTCAATTTCTTGAGTGGCTTCCACATAATCTAGATTCCCAGTTTAAGAGTAGATTTCATATAAGCTTAATCTCCATCTTTTGGAGTGGCCAAGAGTGGCCTAGTTTCTAGCATACATTCATCTATCCATGCCAACATTGCTGGATCAAATTAAATTCATGGGATTCAAGATCCATCACATAAAAAATACATTTCATACTGATATTAGGTCATAACTTCACTTCATAGGGCAATGATGGAGCTAAAGGACTAGCTAGCCTTTGTATTCCTAAACCACCTATTCAGAGGGATTGGACATAAAGTCTAAACATATATTAATACACGCATGACCACCTAGATTTACTTAGTAGGTGATGATGGAGCCAAAGGGCCAACCTTTGCATTTTTGAGCCACTTCTAAGGAATTGATCACTCAGTTATGTTCATGATACTACTCTTGGTTCAGCACACATCTAACACCTAGCACATATATCATCACTCAACATCACAATATGTTTTATATTGGTTCACATACCCAGTGGATGTATTCATTCCTTTTTATTCCTCTCTCTCTTACCCATATTTATAAATTCCTATTTTAGATATAACATATCTAGTAAGAACTAATATACTCTTTATTTTTTCTTGTAAATCTACACTTCACAACATGCTATTTATATGCATACCCAACATCACATAACTTCATGAGATTTACCCTTGTAGGTAAGTTTAGGTATGCTTTCTATTTTTCCTTTATCTTAGTATTTCACTTTACTGCATCACTAGAATAAAGGGGGGTAAATGTAGTCATATAAAATGCAAAAATTAGTAACTTGAGCATGGCTAATGACACCCAACCCATAGGTCCCTCTTTTTTATGTCATGACCCTCATAGGATTATTTTCACTAATTAATAGTCATTTGTAACCTTCTAGACCTGATCTTAGTTGAGCTAGGACCCTCTTTTCATGACCAATCCATCCCCCAACTCTCATCTCCCTAGGATAATAGCACCAATGCCACTCATGTCTGCTTTCAATGCTCTTATCCAAGCTCATTTTTTGTCCCAACAGTCAATTCCTTCTATTTTTCCATCCTTGTCCTTGTCAGCCTAACACAAGCAAATTCAATCCATGATTAATAGATCCCTATAAAATCTTATTCAAATATTATTTGGAAAGGGTAAAATATCACAAAGCAATCGATAATACAAGCAAGACTATTCAAGCACATTTCCCTATTCTTTGCATACAACCATCCAATACTATTTCTAGCTTATTTAAATCCTTACACTAGTCCCTAGTCATCTTAAGCACACCAATTTAGTATTTACTTGTATTTTCATATCACAATTACACCAAACACTTTCAAAGGGAGAAATACATATGGTTTGATCCCTTTTTAGAGTATTGGTATATAGGCAGCGTGCCCAGAAAATTGGTATGGATCCATGTATAATGAATCTTACACACACTAACCCCACCTATTATTCAAAATTAGTCAAAGTACAATGGAAGATAGGGCTTGAAGATAAAATATTCTCTATAGGGAGATCTATAGACTTTTAGCTACCAAAACTTTAGAGATAATGTCACACAGACCTACGAAACAAAATCCAAAAATCTTATACTCTCAAAAAATTAGTGTTGGACAAGGACTACAATGTTATTGCCACTCCTATCCACTTTTGATGCTTTTATCCAATCAAAAAATGAAGTTTAAATCTTAGTTTTTGATAGTCTCCTAGTCTTGCACATTTAATAACAGCCTTTGTCTTAGTTGGATCAACATAGTTTTAAGCTAAGTTTGATTTCTCTCTATTCACTTGTTATTTTTAGAAAGTCTAAAAAATAATCATAATTAACAAATTAGTAGGATAATTCTAGCATATTATTGACTAATTTAATTACTTAGACTGTTTAACTAAATTAGGAATAAACCCCTAATATTCCCAAAACTATTAAATCACCTTCTAAGGAAGGATATTTTATGTAAGAACTCAAAAAGATTCATTCAACAGTAATAATGGCACCCTACAATTTGTATTGATTTTGTATTCTCCATCAAGCCAAAAAAAGATAAAGTGGCATTAATGTAGGAGTAGCCTCGAGGAAGATTGGGGATGGTTGTTCTAAATGGGATGTGGCTCATTAATGATCCCTTTGACAATAATTTTTCTCTCTCCCCCTTTTTTCTTCCTATAAATACTAGCCTTGAGCTCCTAATTTAGATCCCTTGGCTAGAGATAGTGAAGCTCTACCAAAATCACTTTTTAACACTCTCTTGAAGTAATACAAGACAATTTTTAGATTCTAATTAAACACTAAGCTTGCTTATTGAAGTTTGATGTATAGAGTGTATGTTTCTATTCATCATCTATATGTTATTCATGCACCTTGCTTCAATTTTATTGGTTTCTTATAGGTCATGTGAAGTGTTATCTAGTGGCATTCCTCTCGAAGTGTCGTAATTAAATAGTGTCTTATATAGACCGCACCTTTCCATCCTTCAAGTTTTAGGTCTCCTTTTAGACTTCATATGAAATACTCGTGCTTGTAACCTTGTCATAGATTTCAACTAGTCCTTGTATTGTTTAAATTAATTATTAGTCATATAAGTTTCTAAGTTAAAAATGGATCATTGAATATTTGGTTCATCACTGCATTTAGTATAGATTTTCATTCTTGCATTTCTCTCCCTTTTCACCCCAATAATTTGTAGGTTTTAGTGAGAACAAGCTGAGTGATGTATCTAAGGATCTATCTTCATTAAAAATCCTATAGGTTTTACCCTATTATAGGTAACCCATAGCCTAGGGTCATTCCCATTTTGCGCCAGGTTTGAGAGCAGGACTTGAAAACTTCTACTTTTAGCTAGGGTGCAATCTGAGCCCATAATAGTTCTAGCATGCCTGGTGGGACAATTTTTTATTTTTTTTAAAAATTAGTGCTATCTCTAGTTAATAAGTGTAGAAGACACTCAACAAGAGCATCTAGTAAATCTAAACACCTCTATCCTACAAAATCCATCCCCTTACCTACATGACAAGAAGTACAAGATCATCTACAAGGGGCATCAATTTCCATTTTAGTGAGCTCCTAGTACCCTCAAGAAGAAGGAGAGTAATATCATCCTTGTTCCCTTTTAAAAGGCATAGTCTAATCTACTCACCTCATAAAACATAGTCGAGACCTCCATTTAAAAGGTTCTATTCTAGGTAAACCCTATTTACCATTCCATTCATAATGTTTTTGAGAAATCAAGCTTTTATACCCTTTAATGGGGGAACCCTCTTAACCGTCAACAATATGATGACATCCTTGTTGCCTCTTTGAAGAGTCTATTGTAATTTATAGGATAAAAATACACCACTCTTACATAGCACATTACTGACATTATAAGCCTTTATGTAGTACACCACATTACATAAGAGAATGTAGCCATGAGACTACTAGCCACATCATTGAAAGGAAAGACCCTATAATGGTATAGAGTTTTAACTCCTAGCTCAATCCATACTTGGGATGAGTTTGGTGAGTGCCTATGTAAACACTTTGATGATAGAAGTGACCATGTATCACTTGTGAAACAACTTACCTCAATCAAAAGAGCACCTCAAGAATTTATGGTTGATTTCAACTATAGATTCCAAAAAACTTGGGATAGGATCCCTATCATCATTAAATGCACACCCAATTATGCTTCCCTTTACTATTTGTTAGTATTAAATTCATACATTTCAATCATGATCCAATCTATGGGTGGGAAAACTCTACTTGGGGCTTATAAGATAACTATAAAGTAGAAAATTGTTTGATATAAGAAGGAAAACACATGCCAAGACCTCTCATGCCACTCTTTCCTAAACTTTAACCAACCTCACCTACCATTTCTCCACTACCCACTCCAAATAACCAAATTCAATCTGATGATGTCCAAGTGGATAAAGTTATAAGGATTGAGAGCTTGTTGAAGGTAGAAAAAAATAAGCTAGTGGCTTTAGAGAAACAACAATATACTTCATATAGTCCATATTCATATCAAGGTCCTTTCCAAACCGAATACCCTTCTCAATCCTATTATAGACCTCCTTACCCATCAAACCAATAATCCTAAGGCCAACTTACTCAAGGTATACCTTATAATAGCTACAACCTTGTAGTTACAAGTAGCTTTAAAGCCTTGGTCCCCACATAAAATAATCTTGAATAAGAAGGTCAATGGTAGTCAAGGGAATACTCTAATGATATGGTAATGGTTATAAATGGGGAGATGTATTAAGACCTTAGTTGGTAGTAGATTCCTTCACTCCTAGGCCATGACACCATGCCTCCTCTACCACAAGGCCCTCTAATGAACTAGGATAATGTGCCTACCATGAAATCATCATAATATCAAATTCAATAGCAAGGAATCATGAATAATGCACTAGCTAACACCATGTGCATAAAGTTTTAAGAAAGGAAGCATACATTTGAACATGTAGTAACAAAGTTGGGGGAGACTACATAAAGTCTAGATGAATCAGCTATAGCCCATAACAAGTATAAAAACAGGATTTTGGATGATAATTTAGAGTATTCTAAGGATTATTAAACACCTCCACAAACTAGTCAGTAGCCTACCATTTCAAATATAGCTAGGTAAAACTCCTACAACCCAAGTACCTCAACATACGGCTAGAAGCAAAAGTATCCTTTCATTCTTCATGTCACTCAAGCATTAAGTGATGATTCTACTTCCAAGGTGAAATTTAAAGGTACTAGTTTCCATTTCAAAAATTATGGGTCATATGAAAAGGGATAATGTCACTATATCTATGTATTATACTATGTCTATTCTGAGGCAGATGGAAATCCTTGAGAAAGAACTCTCCAAGCCTTCTCAAGTAAGTGAGACAACTAAAAAGGTGAACATTATTTTCACAAATAGTAGTCATCTTGGTCCTAGTTAGGTTTCTAATTAATTTCCTAATCAAATTCAATTTCATAATATTATTCCTCCTCCCAAATTTGTCAATCCCCCTCCTTTCTATTTGTCAACCATCATAGAATATTTTTAGTGCATAATTGTATGATATATTTAGGTGCTTCAACCTTGATTATGCCTAAATACATAGAAGATAAGTGTATATATGATTACATAACATGATTATTCAAACATTAGTCCAATAAATAAAAGGGGGAATGCATAAGAGTAAATCAAATTAAGTATATATATTCATGTAGGAATTATAAAGGATAGCAAGAAACATATGAAAAAAATCAACACCATATTACCTTCCCAAATGGATTCACCATACCAATGAGGCTTAAAATCATGCTCTCCCTTGATTAAGAGCTCTTTTCCTCAACAAAAATGGTGGACAACTCCTCCAATGTCTCAAGAAATCCTTATAAAACCTAGGCTTATGATTTGGAATCACTAAACTAGCATATAAATGAAGCTTGAAAAATAAGATCACTGGTCAAATGCGAAGGATTGTGGAGACAATTTAGCATAATAACATTGAAAAAATCAAGCCTAAAAATTATGTTCATAGCCTCTCTATTTATATGTTTTTGATATTTCTAAAAATAAACCTAAACCATCCATCTCAAGATCTAGATGTGTGGCTAAGGATTAATTCAATTATCCTTAAACATCCCTAATAAATATTTGGGATAGAGGGGAATTTAAGAGGCATGGAGGGTCTTAATGAGGCATGAGAGACCCATAATCCTAATATTTATGGCATTTATGATGTCATTAGGTGATGAAGTTAATAAAAATAAATTTATAAAACGAAATATTCAACTTTCATTGAAAATCCACTTAAGCTCTTGATTTAGATTAATTATCCTTTAACAAGGTTAATCAACATTTGTGCAATTATTTGGAAATTGGCCCTCAATTAATCAAAATGGTTATAAGGTCATAATATTGGGTCATAATTTGAATCAAGAAGAATTATAAGGTCATGTTAGAGCATATAGATCATATTCCCATTTTGGATGTTACTGACACAAAATAACAAAGGTGCGTGACATGTACTGAAAATTAGAAGAAAAGAGTGATCTAGAGCACAAAAGGTGAAATTATCATTTTGAATATAAATGAATTGATCAAATTTAGGTATCCATTAAAATTTATTTCCCCATTTAGGGATACTTTGACCTAAATCAACACTTGTAAATGACAAGTTTGAACCAGTTAGGGTGTTTTATGGATTTAGACCTAAAATGTGCATTTGAGTGTAATTCAGGGAAGATTGATAATTTCAACACAAATGGTGTTAGGAATTGGATGTCTAAAATAATATTAGGATTAAATATATACCCAATGAGAAGGGAATTATCTATTTGGATGGTTCCCCTAGTAAAATACTAGGCATAGTGAAAAATCTTAAGATCACATTGGCAACCTGCTCTAATTATGTCATTACTCAAGATGTGATGGTGGTAGACCTACCCCATTATTTTTACCTATGCTTGTCTAGGGATTTTACTACTAAGATTTGGGAATATTTTTCATCTGATTGGTTTTACATGGTTTTTAGAACCATGTATGGGATAAAAGTCACCATAAGGTCTAAGCCTATAGCCATGTTCCACCTAGAGCCTGACATGCCTAATCTTGCAAATGTTAATCATGTCATATTTGAGGAGGTTGAAGAGTTTATTGAACAATAAACCCATAGTCATTTAGAGGGAATCTCAAATCTATACTTGGATGATTGGGTAGTTGATAACCATGGATTTGATCTATAAAACATCATTGAAGAGAGAATTGGGAGTGTATTGTATTCATGAAGAAGGTGCTAAAATACCTTCCTTAACTAGAACTACTCAAGAAGAAGATGGTATATGTAATTTGTTATTTTATGGCACAATGTCAAAGAATGTAAGAGGAGTGAGAGC
The DNA here is from genome assembly GCA_037957365.1 of Torreya grandis. Taxonomy (NCBI): domain Eukaryota; kingdom Viridiplantae; phylum Streptophyta; class Pinopsida; order Cupressales; family Taxaceae; genus Torreya; species Torreya grandis. The sequence goes on along the minus strand of JARHVA010005472.1, from coordinate 406,063 downwards.
TATGCTAGTTTCATCCTCCTATCAAAAGTATCATTTAGTCACAAGAATCTAATTTAGTTTCACCTCAAATACAGCTAAATATGAATCTATTTTGCATGGTTTACAATAATCAAGAAAGAGAGGTATCCATCTCCTCAAAGTCAAGGGTGACAAAAAATTATAGTGCAATAGGTGAGATTCCTATGTAAAGTCAAAATTCACTATCTAAAGGCATATAAGCACTAGGTATGGGACCTCATGGAGGATTTCTTGGCATTGGATATCCAATCCTTACCAAGAGAAGCAAACAAACATGCAGATAGGCTTGCTTCCATTAGTGCCCAATATGAGATAGTAGAAAGAGTCAAAGGAAACCAAGGCCAAGATAGGGTCAAGATTATATGTAGACCAGTTGTACCTAATAATGAGGTGAGTTGGCCAGTATTTGATAATGATGATCAAATCATATGTTTTCTAATGTAAGAGGTAGAGTTCTGTCATAGGAATCAAGACAAGTTATAAAATCAATATGATGATCAAATAGTATAGTTAAGATCAAACAAGCTTCGTAAAGGACTTGTGACATTAGAGATAATCTTTAATGAAAATTACCAAGTAAGAAAGGGGAAGGCATGTACGTTAGCTAAAGAAGACCACTGTGAAAAAAAAGATATATTTAAGGATAAATTGCTAAAGATAGGAAATGTCAATACAATAGAGGAAAGAGCTGCATTTGTTGCTTTGTGCCAAGAATTTTTTGATATATTTTATTTAGAGTATAAATACTTTAAGGGGTTTTACCCAAAACTTTTGTAACACACCATTGAATTATAAATCAATGCCAAGCCAATCAGGCAAAAACAAAGGCCTTTCAATCCAAGAGTGGAGGACCTCATGAGAAGAAAAATCTATAAATTGATAGAATCAAAGATAATATTTCCAATTAAGTATTCCTCATGGGTGGAAAACCTTGTGATAGTGATTAAATATAATGGAGAGATTTGTTTATGTGTTGAATTTATAGACCTCAATAAGGTGTCCCTAAAAGACCATTACCCACTGCCCTCCATGGATCAAATTTTGCAAAAGGTGGTAGGTTCTCAAAGGTTCTCATTACTTGATGGTTATTTTGGATATAATCAGATCATGATCAAAGAAGAAGATAGGCATAAGACTACCTTCACTACAAAATGGGGTACCTATGCATATTTTAAAATGACTTTTGGACTCTCTAATGCTAAATCTACCTCCCAAAGAGAAATGGACATTATTTTTCATGGTCTTTTGAATGATATGGTTTTAGTTTACCTTGATGATTTAATAGTTTTCTCAAAGAATAATAATGATCATCGAACACATTTGAGAGTTGTTTTTGATAGATGTAGGCAATTTAGAATTTTTTTAAATCTAAAAAAAATCATTTTTTTAGTACACAAGGGAAGACTTTTGGGACATGTGGTGTCTAAAGATGGTATATTCATTGATCCAAAAAGGATAGAGCCAATCCTTGATCTATCACTACCCAAACACAAGAAAGGGTTATAGATATTCTTGGGCAAGATCAACTTCATCAAGAGGTTCATTCCAGGCTTTACAAAGATGGTCAAGTCACTCACTCATATGCTAAGAAAAGTCAAAGATTTCACATAGATAAGAGAAGGAAAGAAGAGCTTTGAGGCCATCAAGGAATCCATATCTAATGCCCCCACTCTTTTAAATCTATATTTCAATAAATAATTCTATCTATATGCCTTTTCCATACTAGATGCAATTTCAGCCATGCTCATGTAGCAAAATGATCAAGGTTTAGAGCAACCCATTGATTTATTTAGCCAAGATTTAGAAGGTTATGAATAAAGATATCGATTTGTTGAGAAGCATGTGCTCATTGTGGTCAAAATTTTGATGAAATTTAGGCATCTAGTTTCAAATAGTAAGATCATACTAATGGTGGCTCACCCAAGTGTGAAGAATTTTATCCTCAATAGAGACTCAAACAAAAAGAGATCTAGATGGGTCACCAAGTGTATGGCTTATGACATTGAAGTCAAGATCATAAAGCTAGTCTGAGGAAAGGGATTATGTGAACATATTGTTAAAGATGTGAGAGGAGATAAAGAGATAGTTTTTATAATCCAAGGCACTCAACAGGAAGATGAAGCTACTTTTTCATCAAGATGGACACAAGATATTGCTATATTTCTCTAAAAAAAAGAGTTTCCAATAGGTTTCAATGCATCAAAAGAAGACACTTCAGGTTATAATCAGTGCCATACATTTTGATTGATGGAGTGTTGATCACAAAGTACATTGGAGGTATGCTCTTAAGATGTGTTAAAACTAACCAATTTGATAAACTTCTCAAGCATTTACATGATAGTCCTAAATGAGGCCATTTTATAACCAGGACCATAACTAAAAAAATTATCAGAGATGACTTTTGGCCCACTTTATTCAAAGATGCACATGCATGGGTAAGGAAGTGTTTAAAATATGTTACATTTATAGGGAAATAGAATTTAGCTTTTATGCCACTGAATCCTATTCAAGTCAAGAAACCTTTCATGTAATAGGGTTTAGAATTCATTGGAATGATTAATACTCAATCTAGTGTCTGGCCATAAGTGGGTCTTGACAACCATATACTACTTCACTAGATGGGTGGAAGTAGTTCCCTTCAAGGAAGCAAATGAAAACTCTACACTTGAGTTTTATGAGGGACTAGTCACCTATTTTGAGCACCATCCAATATAATATTAGACAATACTTTAAAATTTAGCATTAAAAAGGTGTGTGAGTGGGATATTGAGTAGGGTATCTATCTATCATATTCATCTAATTATTATCCATAGGGTAATGGACTAGCTGAGTCCACTAATAAGAACCTGATTTGGATCATTAAGACAACAATGGAAAATAATCAAAGATCCTAACACATAAAGATGAAGACTAACTTATGGGATAATAGAGTCACCCATAAAAAATCAATTAGTAACTCACCTTATCTCTTAGTCTATAGAAGATAATCAAGGATACCAATTTCATTGGATCTTCCAACTTTGGAGCTTGTACACCAACTAGAGCTTCTAGAAAATGATGTGACGGAGGTCAGAATAAATAAACTAAGAGAGATAAAAAAAAAGGGATGATGCCATGTGGTATAATAGATATAAGGTTAATATTAACTTTGATATAATATCTTTATCAAAGACATTCTATCAAGGTGATTTAGTCCTTAAATGAGATGAAGATTGTGTAAAACTAGGAAAACACTCCAAGTTTGGCAGTCTTTGAAGTGGACCCTATGTCATCATAGGCTAAAAGGAGAGATATGTTTTTGAGATTGAAAATTGAATGGAGAATGACTTCATATCCCTCTCAATGGAAGGCATCTCAAGTTCTGATACTAGTCTCATATCTTTCCCCTTATACATTAGTAGATAGGTCTTTTCTTTTCCTTTAAGTACTTTTGCACACTATTATTTTTCGTTGTTATTTTCGTAGTTTAGGTTATTTCTTTCTCTTTTGTTATTTTTTTATTTTTTTCCCTCATCATTACTCTAGGAATTATTTTTAAAATTCAATTTGAGTCTATTTATAAGTATCTTTCCATTTGAGCAAGATCGATCAAGGTCTAGGTTCCATGACCAGTAGGCTAGTCAAGCTAGCTAAGTTGCCAAAATGATTGGCCATTTTTGACCCACATACCAAGCTTCTACCTAGTTTGAATATATTATCAATGGTCCCCTTTGATGAATGGATTAGGTGTATTTGAATTAGACTCAATGTTATAAGTGAAGGTATTAATTTAGGTTTTCATAGTGTTGAACAATTGTAGAAATAGTTCTAAAAAAGAAGCCTATGTTACATCAAATTTTCAACTTTTGGCCAACTATGGTGTTCAAAATTCCTTTGAAATAAGTGCTCAAAAAAAATAACATACCAAATGTACAATTCCTAATTATTTTGGGAGTTTTTTCTCACTTTATTTGTCTAAGTGCCAAAATTCTTTTGGGGGTTATGCTTCAGACTTTTTGTGCAAGTCTCAGGAATTGTTTTGGACATTTTGTCTGAAGTAATTTCCCCAAAAGGTCATTATTAAAAAAAATTCATTATAAAAAGTTTCAAAGGATATATTTTTAAGTATTAAGTCTAAAATAAAAATCTTGAGGGGAACTTTTTCAAGAAAAGTGTCCCAAACAATTTCCCTGAAGGGTATTTTTCTTGAGGAAATGGCCCAGTGCAAAAATTCTAAAGGATATGTCTCTCAAGTAAATAGTCCTTTTCAAGTTTTTTGAAGGGTAATTTTATTTTGGAAAGGGCACTTTTAAAAAATTTGAAGGGTTAGTTTTTTGGGCAAGTGTCCTCTACATTTTCTCTGAAGGATCTTTCTACAGTGAAGTGGACCAAGTCAAAGTTCCAAAAGGCACTTTTCAAGGTTTTCAAATGGTACTTTTCCAAAGATAGAGATTCTAAAGGCATGAATACACCTAGATATTTCATCTTCAATAATTGTTTGAGATAAGGATAAGTAAAATGAATTCTTTTAGGAAAAGTGCTCCACATAAAGCCCAAAAGAATTATTTAGTAAAAGGTTTGAAACAAATAGCCTACAAAATTTGTGATCTAGATAGGTGTACGAATGTCAATTTTGAACCTTAGTAATTAACCATTTGGATTTAAAAATCTTTATATGCTTACATAGATTTAAAATTTAAGCTTCACTAAATATCTGTTAGCATTCAAAAATCATCAAAAGAGTCCCTGATTGAGTGCAAGCTTGACAAGTGTCCAAATCTTGGGTACCATGATCAATTTTGATAGTTGGGGGTAAAGATAGGATAATGGGACCAGGTTAGATCAATGGTGCACATTCAATCATGGATTCAATATAAATGGTATGTGATCGATTCAAAGAGTTAGTGAACATTAAGTGCAAAGGCATGATCAATTAGTGGTACAAGTACATGAATCTAGGTAGGAAATTAATGGATCATGTTCATTCACCTCAAGAAAATTCAACAGACTGAGATGATTCATGGGATCAATGATTTGAGATAGTTATCAATGACCAATTAGATGAAGGATAGCCCAAATGACGTAGACAAAGGTTGAAAGGTTAGTTTTCAACCAAGGTAAGTAAGAATGATAGAGCTGAGCTCAAGCATGTTTTAGTTTGAGCCAGGAGTAGATTTTTTTGGGATTGAACGGTGCCATTAAGACTCTATAAATATATAATAGGTCCTTTTGTAACTTGACGTAGATTAGGGTGGGATACTAGTTGATCATACGATATAGATATGTCAAAGTGGATGTATCAACTATAGGAAAATCAATATTTTAAATTGGTTTTCAATCTATAGTAAGCCTAGGTGCACATTTCAAAGTAAAGGTACATAGATGTAATTAATGGAGGAACATCATAAGCCATAAAAATAGATAATAAAAGAAGACACAAGCATGACCCTGAATATGAAGACCTTGCCCTATAAAGATGGATATTGTACGGAAGAACTCAAAAAGATTTATTTAATAACAAGAATGACCCCCTATAATTTGTCTTGATTGCATATCATCCATAAAGATATAAATGGATAGAGTGACATTAATATAGGATAAATCTCAATGAAGATTAGGGGATGGTTATTCTAAATTAGATGGGGATCATTAGTGATCCTTTCAGCACCATTTTTTCTCTCTCCCCCTTTTTCTTCTTATAAATATTGGCCTTGAGTTGTTGATTTGGATCTCTTGGTTGAAGATAGTGAAGCTCTACCAAAATCACTTTATAACACTCTCTTGAAGTAATACAAGACAATTTTTAGATTTTAGTTGAATGCTAAGCTTGATTTATTAAAGTTTGATGTACATAGTGTAAGTTTATATTCATCATTTGTATGTTTTTCATGTATCTTGATTCAATTATATTGGTTTATTGTAGGTTGTGTGAAGTGTTATCTTATGGCATTCCTCTTGAAGTGTCATAAGTTGATAGTGTCTTATACAAACCTCCCCCTTTTCATCCTTCAAGTCATAGGTCTCCTTTCAACCTTCATATGAAATACTCATGCTTTCAACCTTGTCATAGAGTTTGACCCGTCCTTGTCTTGTTTGAATTCATTAATAGTTAGAGAAGTATCCAAACTAAAAGTGGATAATTGAATATTTGGTGCATTACCCTATTTAGTATAGATTTACATTCTTACATATCTCTCCCTTTTCACCCCAATAATTTTTAGGTTTTAGTGAGAATGAGATGAGTGATGTATCAAAGGATCTAGCCTCATTAAAAATCCTACAGGTCTAACCCCATTATAGGTAACCCATAGCCTAGGGTCATTCCCATGGTGGGTTAGGTTTGAGAGTAGGACTTGAACACTTCTACTTTTAGCTAGGGTGAAATTTGATCCCATAACACTCTTTTCAAAACCTATTAACTTTCATTTGGTTGAGCTCACACTAGAGTAGAGGTCATCAATATAAGTCAAAGACAATTTCATGACTAATTTTACATGCACATTGATGCCAAGGTTGCTTGATGCTTGAGATGACCTTATAATACCCCCATATGCATTAAGTAACTACTGAAAGGAGGAGTTTGGAGTTATTTTGAGTTAGGTCAAATCAAAATTGAGGTAAGTTGAGTAAGTTACATCAACCTCTATGACAAAATATCCTTAATAAGGGAATGTCAATGCTTACAAAGGAAGGAGATGTTGTTGTTGTAATTGCTCTAGGTCATATTGAGCTCATTAATGGCCCCTTCTATGCCAAATTTCCCCTCTATTACATTCCATTCATCCTATAAATGTAGGCATTGAGATTTTATTTACATCCATTAGTGGGGTATATCAAAGCTATACAAAAATCACTATGTAAACTCTTTGAGGTAATATAAGTCAAGTTCAGATTATGAGTGAATATTAAGTGTATCTCATTGAAGTTGATCTGCATAATGTCAGTTATCTTTCATCATATGTGTTGGGTGAATATTTTGTCGACCATCTAACTGGTGAGAAAAATAGTTCCTATCACCACAGCATAGGGAGATTGGTCATCTAGGTGTGTAGTTTTACTACATCAATAGGGGACAATTTTCTCCTCTCATCAAGGGAAGGTTCCCTATTAAATATAAAGAGGCTATATACTATATATATATAATATATATATAAGTAGAAAGTAAGACACAAGGGTGGGATAAGCCATACATCTATCTTTTTTCATAGATGATGTTAACAAACAGAGAAGAAATCCTAGGTGATTGGTGAAGGTACTTCTCTTCTTTTAGAAGTAGCATTCAACCAAGATCCAAATCCCTTCTTGGATAGTATAAAATCCTATTGAAGTGATAGAAGGCACTTCTCTTCTTTTAGAAGTGCTTATTCTTGCAAACAATAGGAATCTTTCTGGTAGGATAAGTAACAGGGTGCCAAGGGCATAGCAACCAACAATCTAAGATGTAGCACAAAGTCTCCACCTTGACTACCCAATAGTGAGATAAAATTAACAATGGGGGCACAAATTCATCCCAAGTTCCTTTACACAGAAATAGAAAATAAAAACACACACTAAAAATAATTATGTCAGCATAAAGTCTGAAAGTAACTAGTTTTAGGACACCTTCCTTATCACTTCCACTAGCTCTGCTTGTTAAATTAAATAAACAAGAACACATTTAGAAGATATACATAAGAATAATCTCATAAAATGATATAAGCTATACAACACAAAGTCTATGAATCATTTGCTTTCTCATTAAGACAAAATAATATGAAATACAATCTAAGCTCAAAGTCTCAATATTTGCCTTTTAATTTGGGCAGAGTTTTGCTTCTGTATTGGGAAGATCTCCCTTACATCAAATGGGAAATTAAAATATATAGAGGCAAAGAGAGGCTTGGCACTTTTTCCAATGGAGTGACCCATGCTATGTAATCAATGCCTTGGATGCATTCTTGGTTCTGTCAGGAAGGGCCATGCTAGAGCAGGGCGGTTGCCTTAACTGTGGCATGTTGGTTCATCTCCTTTTTCTACTTTTGAGCCTGAATTATTCATTCCATCACCTGCTAGCCATGAAACTATATACTATACATTTATTCTAAAGGGGACAAACAGGCTGTGCTTTCAATGTTTGCAGGCCCCAAATATCTACCCAGTGAATTGCTTCACCTACTGGAATTAATTCCTACTGAGTTTCCCTCTTTATCTCTTCTCATTTGGCTCTAGCTTTAGGGTCTTTGAATGTGTTTAGTTCAAAATTTTAAATTTGCAAAGCTCAACAGACCCTCATAGTGAATTTGCTACCCACGGGTCTTTTATCTTTTGAAAGTTATCAGATAGCCAGTCATCTTAAATTTGACATTTATGGGCCTGTCATTCTTCTCATCAACTCCCTTTGTGTCTTCCTCACTTGCTATGGCCACTTTCTGCTATGTTGTGGGTGAGGACACATTGTGGCATCTGTAGCTTTGAAATAGGCTTATCAAAATAAGCTTTGAAACTTGTTAGAGACTCGTTGGTGTGGATGCAGACACTTGGTAGCTTCCCCTACATTGGGATGGAAAACATGGTGAGTTCCATGACTTTGAAACTTGTTGGAGGCTATGTCTCAAATCATGACACTTGGTAGCTTCCACTAAATTTTGAGGCTTGACCCTTTATTTCCTTTCGACAAAATGTCTGAAGGAATTCCTTCAGATAATTTGTCCAAAGGAAATCTTTCCTTAACTCTACATCTCTACGTTGGGAGTGCCCCATTTTTGACACGTGGCACATTCTGCCATTTTTAACCAAATACATGTGGCATCTTCCATTGAATCTTATTACAACCTCCCACTAGTGACACTTGGCACTTCTCACTCTCAGGCTTTTGCAACATCGTAGAAACGTTCAGGGTTCACTTGGGTTCTTGTGGATGATGACACTTGGAGGCTTTCGACAAGCTTTACAAGGGACACGATGGTAGTATCCACTGCTCTTAGAAATAAATTATAAGGTATCTCGGTAGATGACACTTGGTAGCTTCTACTCATCCTTTTCTTTTACACACTCCTTTCCTTGACTGATTCCACCTTTGAACCTTTGAACCTGTGAACTTGTGAACCTATGAATCAGTTCAAGGTTCAACAGTTCAGTTGGTTCATTATTTTGATTTTGCTAAGTCATTTGGATATCTTTGAACCAAATGAATTGAACTATTTGGATGTTGAACCTATTGAATTGATGAACCAAAATGGTTCAAGGTTCAACGATTCAACGGTTCAAGCCTTTGAAACTCGTTAAGTGTTTGGTGCCATGGAACCTTTGAAATGATTGAACTTTGAACCTCTGACAAATGTGGCTAGCTCTTGTTGATGACATTGAACCTTTGAACCCATTGATCCCATTGAACCCAAATGGTTCAAGGTTCAACAATTCAATGGTTTAATGGTTCAATCCTTACTTAGATGCTTGACGATGGACATTTTTGATTGAACCAAGGCACTAACCCAATCTTAAAGATGACCAAGTATTGGAAACTAGTTATTTTGATTGAAATCACCTACAAAAGCATTTTAACCTATTAAACCTACTATTCCCTTTACTGAAAAAGCTTGAAAAATGAGGAATTTGAAAGCTCAGAGCAAATTTCAAGAAGGGAAGAGATTAGTTTTGGCTATGTAAGACCAAAATAGCTCATATGTTGTCCCAAAAATGAGTGACATTTTTGGGGAACAATAGCTGACTCCAATTGGGGAACTTCTTTTAGATGAAAACTTGAAACAACTGAGGGGAGTAGAAACCAGAATCTCTAGTGCCTTGAAGTGTGCCATTGGGCTATGGAGTCATGTTACCCAAAAAAGAAAGGTGCCAAAAATGAAAATGAAAAGCAAAAAATAGAACTAAATACTATACAAATATACATATGTATAGATGATCTTATTTGATGCCTCAAGATTTGAAGTGTTTTAGATGTTGCCCACTGTGAGATAGTGAAAATGGTGTGCCATCTTGATAAACTAGTAGGAAACAATTTTATCCCTAGAAATGGTGATGGGCAAATGGAACTCTCCACCAGGAAACCAATTTTCTATGTCTTCCTCTTGGCTCTTTCTTCTTCTTTCACCATGGTAGGACATGGTCTTCAAACTAAAAACCATAACTCCTTGCTCTCTTGGTGAAGAGTTCCTTTTGCTGACTTTGGAGTACAATAGTATGGTCCACCACCATAGCTTGTGTTCTACTAGTCTAGTCCAGCACATGCTTTGATTGTCAACACCAAACTCCTAATAAACCATTAGCTCAACATCTCCTTTGGTGTGAAGGAGTTTGGTATCGTCATCCTAGGTAGTCTTTAATTTGAGCAACATAGATTCACATCCAGCTGTGTTTTTGGTGTTACTAAATTGTAACTTATATGAAGGAAAAATATCTCCTTGAGGAGATATCAACACAATCTCAGCTCTAGCATTAGTGGAAGAATCATTGCCATTAGATTCTAGGATCTAAGCATCATCAGAAGTTGATCTTCTATTAGATTTCTCTTCATTGGAGATGGAATATCCTTCTTCATTTGTACTATGCCCTACCAATTCTTCTGATGCCTTGTTTGGATCAAATCCTAGATTGTCAACTATGGGAATTTCATCAGCTAAGACATGAGCATCCTCTGTGGTTAAGAAGTAATTACCCCTACTTGAAGGCTCAAGCAAAATTTGAGCTACAGGGGTTGATGTTTGGGTGACCACAATTTTTGCCTCAAATAGGTCCACACTTAGTTCTCCACCAATGTTTAACTGCTCAGGATTGGCTTGTAGGAATTCAAATTTAGTCATTTGAATTTTGGATTTCTTGACATGATCAATTATGTTAGATGACTGAAATGGACTTGGAAGAGGGGATGGGAGTTCATCCTTTTGGTTTTTGGGAGGGGGAGGACTGGTCTATGAATTTAAAGTAAAAGGTGCATAAATATTCAATGTACTTACCTTTTTGGCAAACATTAGATCCTTTGACTAGAAAGGAAGAGGGGTTCTTTACTTAGCAATTGAAATTGTTGGTTGGGGTCACTCCTCTATCTTTTCTTTGTTGGCTTGCTGGGCTAACTGATTCTTGGACCAGGTGAATACTACGTATGATCCTTTGAATGCTTCATCTTCACTTCTAGGTTCATCTTGGTAATTCAAGAAACCAATTTGGGAGTCGCTAGCTAATTCTTCTTGATCCTCTGTGAAGAGATAAATGTCATTTTCTTGCTCAAACTCAGGTTGGAAAGATAAAGCATGTTCTATTTCTAGATATCCAACTACTGAGTTGGTTGGAGGTGCTTCAAGGGTAAGGTTCCTCTATGGGGGAGGAAGATGATCTAGCTATCCTTGATTCTTGGCAACATTGCCTTGATATGCCTAATTTTGCAATGTCCTCCTTGGCATAGCCTGATTAGGGGGAGTAGACACACCTTGGGCCATTTGCCTTTTCAAGGCTAGCAGTTCATTTGCTAGCTTTTGCACCATTTGATCAGTGGTGGCTAAAGGTGGATACTCAGATGATGAAGAGGATTTACCTCTATTAGGATCTCTCCTTATCTTTCTTGCCAAGATAAGGTCATCTTCTAACTCAGTAGCCAAGTCTTGAGTAGCCTCAAGCTCTATGTGTCTATCCCATCTCATTAGGAAGCTCACTTTAGGCAGCTGTGAGTTGATGAAGAAACACTTGAGATTCTGAGGTGTCAGCTGGGTGATCATGGGAATTTTATGCCTCAACTTGTTGAACCTAGCAATAAAGTCCCTCATAGGTTCATGGGGATCCTTCTTCATTTGTGTGAGCTAGGCTAGCAAGGCATGTGTGTCTTTTGTAGGCTTGAAACTTGCTTTGAACTTGGCTTTGAGTGTGCCCCAATCAGTCACTAATCAAGCTTGCAGATGGTAGAAGCACCTTGTAGGGTCTCCACAAAAAGCCTAACTACCATGTCTTCAAATTCCACCCCTATCACACCATAGGCTATGTTGAAGGCTGAAATGTGTTCATCAAGGTGAACTCTCCTATCTCCATAGAATTTGGGGAAGTTCTTTCTTGAGCTGCATGGAAGTTCATGCAGAGGGGGAGTCAAGTTGAGTGGGCCAAATGAGTTACCCCAGGGGCCTTAAACTACCATGATTTAATTATGAAAAATAGGGATAACAAATCTAGGTGGAGTGGCCAAATTATAGAACAAAAATGGAAAATAACTGCCCTACTTCAACTTGAGGCTTGAGGCTTCAAATTGCACACTCTTTCCCAGCATCTCTGGTTTTGTAGATTAGATAAAATAATGGAGATGGAAGAAAATGGTAAGGCTATAATGATAATGGGTAAGACATAGAATGGAGTTTCCAGAGTTTGTATAATGGATAAGGGAAGGAACTACTTCAATCTAGAACTTGAGGCTTCAAACTGCACGTTCATCCCCAGCAGAGTCGCCAAAAAACTGTTGGGTAAATATTTTGTTGACCAGCTAATTGGTGAGAAAAATAGTTCCTATCACCATAGCATAGGGAGATTGGTCATCTAGGTGTGTAATTTTACTACATCAATAGGGGAAAAACCTCTCCTCTCATCAAGGGGAGGTTCCCTATTAAATATACGGAGGCTATATACTATATATATATATATAATATAAGTAGAAAGTAAGACATAGGGTCATGTAAGCCATCCATCTCTCTTTTTTTAGAGATGATGTTAACAAACAGAGGAGAAATCTTGGGTGATTGGTGAAGGTACTTCTCTTATTTTAGAAGTAACATTCATCCAAGAGCCAGATCCCTTCCTGGATAGTAGAAATCTTAGTGAAGTGACAGAAGGCACTTCTCTTCTTTTAGAAGTGCTTGTTCTTGTAAATAACAGGAATCTTTTTGGTAGGATAAGTAATAGGTGCCAAGGGCATAGCAACCAATAATATAATATGTATCACAAAGTATCCACCTTGACTACCCAATAGTGAGATATGAAGAACAATGGGGGCACAAAGTCATCCCAAGGTCCTTTACATAGAAACAAAAAATAAAAACTATTGGGTGAATATTTTGTCAACCAGCTAACTAGTGAGAAAAATAGTTCCTATCACCATAGCATAGGGAGATTGGTCATCCAAGTGTGTAGTTTTACTACATTAATAGGGGAAAAATCTCTCCTCTCATCAAGGGGAGGTTCCCTATTAAATATACAGAGGCTATATACTATATATATATAAGCAGAAAGTAAGACACAGGGGTGGGATAAGCCATCCATCTCTCTTTTTTCAAAGATGATGTTAAAAAATAAAGGAGAAATCCTAGGTGATTGGTGAAGGTACTTATCTTATTTTAGAAGTAACATTCAACCAAGATCCAGATCCCTTCTTGGATAGTAGAAATCCTAGTGAAGTGACAGAAGGCACTTATCTTCTTTCAGAAGTGCTTGTTCTTACAAACAACAAGAATCTTTCTGGTAGGATAAGTAATAGGTTACAAAGGGCGTAGCAACCATAAATATAATATGTATCACAAAGTATCCACCTTGAATTCCCAAGAGTGAGATACAAAGAACAATGGGGGCACAAAGTCATCCCAAGGTCCTTTACATAGAAACATAAAATAAAAACACACACTGAAAACAATTATGTCAGCACAAAGTCTGAAAGTAACTAGTTTCAGGACACCTTCCTTATCACTTCCAATAGCTCTAATTGTTGAATTATATAAACAAGAACACATTTAGAAGATATACATAATAACAATCTCCTAAAATGATAAAATTTATACAACACAAAGTCTATGAATCACTTGTTTTCTCATTCAGATAAAATAATATGAAATACAATCTGAGCTCAAAGTCTCAGTATTTGCCTTTCAATTTGGGAAAATTTTTGCTTATATATTGGGAAGATCTCCCTTACATCAAATGGGAAATTACAATATATAGAGTCAAAGAGAGGCTTGGCACTTTTTCCCATGGAGTGACCCATGCTGCACAATCAATGCCTTAGATGCATTCTTGGTTCTGTCAGGAAGGGCCATGCTGGAGCAGGGTGGTTGCCTTAACTGTGGCATGTTGTTTAATCTCCTTTGTCTACTCCCAAGCCTAAATTACTCATTACATCACCTTATAGCCATGTAACTATCTACTCTGCCTTTATTCCAAAGGGGACAAATAGGCTGCACTTTTAATGTTTGTAGGCCCCAAATATCTACCTAGCAAACTGCTTCACCTACTGGAATTAATTCCTACTGAGTTTCCCTCTTTATCTCTTCTCATTTGGCTCTAGATTTAGGGTCTTTGAATGCATTTGGGTCCACATTTTAAATTTTTAAATCTTAATAGACCCTCGTAGCGAATTTGTTGCCTGCAGGTCTTTTATCTTTTGAAAGTTACTAGTTAACCAGTCGTCTTAAATTTGACATTTGCAGGCCTATCATTCTTCTCAACAACTCCCTTTGTGTCTTTCTCACTTGCTATGGCCACTTTACACTATGATTTAGGTGAGGACACATGGAGGCATCCGTAGCTTTGAAATAGGCTTATCAGAATAAGCTTTGAAACTTGTTAGAGACCATTGGCATGGATGCAGACACTTGGCAGCTTCCACTACATTGGGATAAAAAATGTGGTGAGTTATGTGGCCTTGAAACTTGTTGGATGTTGTGTCTTGGCTCATGAAACTTAGTATCTTCCATTGCATTTTGAGGCTCGACCCTTTATTTCCTTTAAACAAAATGTCTGAAGGAAATCTTTCCTTGACTCTATATCTCTACATTGGGAGTGCCCCATTTTTTACACATGGCACATTCCACCATTTTTAACCAGAGACACATGGCATCTTCCACTGAATCTTATTACAACCTCCCACTAGTGACACTTGGCACTTCTCACTTTCAATATTTTGTGACATCATAGAAACATTCAGGGTTCACTTGGGTTCTTTTGGATGATGACACTTGGAGGCTTCCAACAAGCTTTACAAGGGACACATGGTAGTATCTGCTACTCTTAGAAATAAAGTATAAGGAATCTCGGTAGATGACACGTGGCAGTATCTACTACTCTTAGAAATAAAGTATAAGGCATCTTGATAGATGACACTTGGTAGCTTATGCTCATCCTTTTATTTTGTGTGCTCCTTTCCTTGACTGAGGCCACCTTTGAACCCATGAACCTATGAATCAGTTCAAGGTTCAATGGTTCGGTTGGTTCATTCTTTTGATTTGGCTGAGTCCTTTTGATATCTTTGAACCAAATGCATTGAACTATTTGGACATTGAACCTATTGAATTGATGAACCAAAATGGTTCAAGGTTCAACGGTTCAACAGTTCAAGCCTTTGAAACTCATTAAGTGTTCAGAGCCATGGAACCTTTGAAATGATTGAACTTTGAACCTCTGACAAATGCAACTATCTCTTGCTGATGATGTTGAACCTTTGAACCCATTGAACCTATTGAACCAAAATGGTTCAAGGTTCAACGGTTCAATGGCTCAATGGTTCAATCCTTACTTAGATGTTTGTCGATGGACATTTTTAATTGAACCAAGGCACTGACCCAATCTTGAAGATGACCAAGTATTGGAAACTAGTTATTTTGATTGAACTCACCTGCAGAAGCCTTTGAACCTGTTGAACCTGATATTCCTTTTACTGAAAAAGTTTGAAAATTGAGGAATTTGAAAGCTCAGAACAAATTTCAAGAAGGGAAGAGATTATTTTTGGCCGTGCAGGACCAAAATAGCTCATATGTTGTCCCAAAAATGAGTGACATTTTTGGGGAACAACAATATGCATGTCTTTCATGTGCTTTGATTTTAGTTTTTTAGTTCCTTAGACATTGTGTGAATTTTTATTTAAGGGTACTTCCCTTGAAGTGTTAAAAATCTGTATAGTATCTTGCATAGATCTTATCTTTTATTCCCTTCAAGTTATAGATTTCTACCTAACCTTCATGCAAAACACTTAATTTTAGAACCCTATCATAGAATCTGATCAAATCGTGTCTCTATTAGATTCAATTATAGTCATGAAAGTTCTAATATGATAGTGGATTATTGAATAACTCGTTGCATCACCACATAGATTAGTTATTGATTTTAGTTTTCTCCTCTTTCACTTTTCCTTGTGATAAGCATAGGTTTTAGGAAAAGAACCATATTGTCATATTAGGAGAGATATCCCCTTTAATTCTAGAGTTTTGTCTTGAAAATATATAACCCACAACCTTAGGCCAATCCAATGTTGGATTAGGTTTGAGTAGGAGACTTGAACAATCTATTTATTAGCTTGGGTGCAACCTATAACACCAACAATTCTAAGACACCTAGTGGGACTAAAATCAAGGAACTTGGACATTATCTTGGGATAAATTGACAATGTGGGAGGATATTTGGAAGTCCTGGAGTATTCATTAGTAGATTAGAGAGAAAGTTCATGTACCAAATCTCCATTAGGATTTCCTCCAAAGGTAAGAAAATTCAATTCATTAAATTTCCATAGGATATTACAAGGAATAAGAGGGTACCTATTTCAAACCCCAACCTAATACCCTTTAACTCTCCCATTTCTCTAAATTATACAAATTATACCCATACTTAGTCCACTAAAATTCTACGAATATAAAAGTCAAGGAATAGGTTGTAAGATTTTGTAACCTTGAATAGTGGTATCCCTCTTCACCTTCAACAACATGATGAAATCCATGATACCTCTTTGAATATTATACCATTATTTATATAATAAAATTGAACCACTCATATAGAGTTTATAGTTGATATTTTAAACCTCTGATCAGTACATAACAATACTCAGGAGAATGTATCCATGAGACTACTAGACACATCCTTAAAAAGGTAATTCCATATAATGGTATAGGGGTCTATATATAATGGTATAGGGGTCTATCTCCTGCCTCAATCAATATCTAGGATGAGTTTGGTGATTTTTTATGCAAGAATTTTGAGGATAGAATTGATTGTGTGTCACTAGTTGAGAAACTCACCTCAATCAAGAGGGTACCCTTAGAATCTATGGTTGATTTTAACTATAGATTCCAAAAAAGTTGGGATAGAATCCCTGTCATCATTAAACCCATGCCTAATTATGATTTTATTTACTACTTGAGATCATTGAATTTATAAATTATAGTCATGATCCAATCTATGGGTGGGACAACTTTGCCTTAAGCATATGATATATCTATAAGGGCAAAACATTATTTCATACAAGCAGGTAAACTCATGATAGGACCTCTTATGCCCCTCTTTCCTAAGCTTCATTAAACTCCACTTTCCATTTCTCCCTTTCCCACTCCAAATAATCAAGCACAACCTGATGATAGTCAAGTGAATAGACTTGGAAAGATTTAGGGATTGTTGAAGGCATAAAACAAGCTAGTGGCTCTAGAGATGCAATAGTAGACTTCATATCGGCCATACCAAGGTCCTTTCCAAGACTAATGCCCTTATCAATCCTATAAAATACCCTCTAACCCATCAAATAAATAATCCCAAGGCCAAATTACTCAAGCTAGACCTTATAATAGTTACAACCCCATAATTAAAAATAACTCAAGAGTATTGGTCCCTACTCAAAATAACCTTGTACAAGAGGGTTAATGGCCATCAGGAGGGAATTCCAATGAGATGGTGATGGCTAAAATTGTATAGATATATCAAGGTCCTATTTTCTATCATGTTCTTCCATATCAATTTCATGACATAATGCCACCTTTATCACAAGGTCCTACAATCAATCAAAGTGATATGCCTACCTTAACACCATCATAAGCTCTAATTCAATAGAAAGGAAGCATGGGTAAGGCACCAATTCATACTAATTACATGAGTTTTTAATATGGATAACATGTTTTTTAACATGTAATAACCAACATGGGGAAGATTTCAAAAAAGGCAGATGAGTCATTTGCAACCCATACAAGGGTTAAGAGTAGGATGGTAGAAGACAATTTGGGGTAGCCTAAGGTTTATTCAACATCTCCACAAGCCAGTCAGCATCTTATCACTTCAAACATAACCATTAAGGCCCTTATAACTCAATAAATACCTTATCATCATGATCAATAGTAGAGGTTTCATTATATTCCCCATGTCACTTATGTGCCAAGTGATACTTATACTTCCAAGGTGTAGTTCAAAAGCACTAGTCTTACTTTCAATATTGTGGATTATATGAAAAGGTATAATGTCACTATGTTAATGTATGATTCTCTATCTATTTTAGGGTTAAAAGAGATCCTTCAACAAGATTTATCCAATCTCTCTCATGTGAATAATGTAGGTTATAAGGTGAGTACTATTTTTTCCAATAGTAATCAACCTAGTCAAATCCTAGTTCCTAATTAAGCTCCTAGTCAAGATCAAGTTCATAGTGTTGTTCATCCCCCTAAGTTTTTCAAACCCATTCCATTCTATTTTTTATTCATCATATGGGACTATCTTGTGCATAATTCTATGATAGATTTAGGAGCTTTAACGTTAGTCATGCCTAAAGCCATAGTAAACAAACTTGAGCTTAAATATGTACCTAATGAGAAGGGTGTTATTTAGTTGGGTGATTCTCCCATTAAAATAGTAGGTGTCTTAAAATAACTTAAGATTATATTGGTAGCTTTCCCAAATTGTGTCATCACTCAAGATGTAATGGTTGTAGACCTACCCCCATACTTTTCCCTATGCCTATTTAAGGACTTTACTAAAAATAATTGGGGTTATTTATCCTATAAATGGTCATACATGGTATTTAGGACCATATATGGGACAAGGTTCACTATTAGGTCATAACCTATCTCTAGGTTCGATCTAGAGCCCTATATGCCTAACCTTGCAAATATCAACTACACCATAATCGATGAAGATGAGAATGCTAGTAAACAAGATCCTCATGACCATATTGAAAGCATTTCAAAACTTTACTTAGATGATTTGGTAACTGAAAATTGTGGATTTTATCCCTCTAAAAATATTGAAGAGGCATATTTATGGGTGTATTGTATGCATGAGGAGGGTACTGCTATACCTTGCCTAACTTACACCACTCAAGAGGAAGATGGTTTATGGAATTTATTCTTTGATGGCTCAAGGTCAAATAATGGTAGTAGAGTTGGAGTCATGTTGATTTCACCCTCAAATTATAATTACTATTCAGTTACAAGATTTTAATTCAGTTTCACTTCAAACATAGTTAAATATGAGGCCCTTCTACACAACTTAAAAGAGGTAAGAGGGAGGGTGCCAAACTCTTTCACATCAAGGGTGACAATGAGCTTGTTGTGTAAAAAGTGAGAGGCATAAGTGAAATCAAGAATCATCATTTGAAATCTTACAAGCATCATGTATAGGATATCATAGAGGACTTATTAGAATTTAGCATACAATCCACACCAAGAGAGGCAAACCAACATGCAGATAGGCTTGTAACCATTGAATCTCAATATAATATTGTATAAAGGGTCAAAGGCATCCAAGATCAAGGTCATATGTAGGTTAATTGTACCTGATATGAGGTGAGTTGGTAGGTGTTTGATAATGATGATCAAATTAAGTGTTTTTTGATGCAAAAGGTAGAATTCTACCATAAGAACCAAAATAAGTACCAACACCAATATGATGATCAGATAGTGTATCTAAGGTCTAACAAGATACCTATGGGGCCTATAACATTATAAATCATATTTAATGAATATGACCAAGTGAGAAGAGATAAAGCATTCATCTCAACTAAGGAGGAACATTATGAAAGGGTAGAGATTTTCAAAGACAAGTTGTTGAAGTTAGGAAAGATCAACACAATAGAAGAGAGAATTTCCTTTGTTATTTTCTGACAAGAATACTCTAATGTATTTTCATGGGAATACAAGGATTTTAAGGGATTTGAAACTAAACTTGTACAACATACCATTTAACTATAGAACAATACAAAACCAATCAGATAGAAAGAAATAACTATCAATCCATAAGTGGAAGAGTTGATGAGAAGGGAGTTGTTTAAACTAATTGAATCAAAGATAATATTACCAATTAAATATTCCTTATGGGTGGAAAACCTTGTGACAGTGAGGAATAAGAATGGGGCAATATGTTTGTGTGTTGACTTTAGGGACCTCAATAAGATGTCCCTAAAAGACCATTACCCATTACCCTCAATGGATTAGAATCTTCAAAAGGTGGTAGGCTATCAGAGGTTTTCATTACTTGATGGATACTATAGTTATAATTAGATTATTTTCAAGGAATAAGATAGGAATAATACTACCTTCATCACAAAGTGGGGCACTTATGCATACATGAAAATTCCCTTTGGATTATCTAATGCTACAACAACTTTTCAAAAGGCAATGGATGTTGCCTTTGAAGGTTTAATCAATGACATGGTGCTCATCTACCTATATGACATCACTATTATCTAAAAGGACCTAGATGATCACATTTCTCACTTAAATTTGGTCTTTGAAAGATGTGGGGAATTTGGTGTATCATTGAATCCTAAAAAGTGCATATTTGGTGTTCATGAGGGTAGGTTATTGGGACATGTAGTGTCCAAAGATGGTATTTCCATATAAATTAAAAGAGTTGAGTCCATTTTATCTTTACCCCTACCCAAACATAATGAATTTATATAGATTTTCTTGGGGAAGATTAATTTTATAATAAGGTTTATCCTAGGCTTTGCATAGCTAGCCAAGCATCTCACTCACGAGTTGAGGAAACATAAGGAGTTTACATGGACTAAATAAGGTAAGTAGAGATTTGAGGCCATCAAGGAGGCCATATATAATTATGCTACACTCCTTAACTTATATTTTTACCATTTAATTCTACTTGTATGCCTTCTCTACATTGGATGCAATCTCTACCATGTTGATGCAATAGAATGAGTAAACTTTAGAATAGCCTATTACCTTTTTCAGTTAGGCCTTATAAGGGTATGAGGAGAGGTATAGATTTTTATAGAAACATGTGCTTATAGTAGTGATAAATTTTAATAAATTTAGGCACATGGGCTCCAATAGTAAGATCATACTAATGGTAGCACACCCAAGCCTTAAGGAGTTTATAATCAGTAGAGACCTCAATGAAAAAGGGATAGGTGGGTGGAAAAATGTATGGAGTATGACCTTGAGATTAGAGTTTAAAATATCATAAGGGTTAGAGGGTTATGTGACCACCTTGTAGTAGAATTAAAGGAGGATATATACCAAGTTTTGGTATCCCATGACAACTAACAAACAAATGCAGACAATATATCTTCCAGTTGGACAAATGATATAATCAGATTTCTTAAGTTAGTTCAATGTCACATAGGGATAGATAGATCCAAGAGAAGGAATTTTAAATTTCAAATCATACCTTATGTTATGATTGATGGAGTAATTTTCAATAGAGACATATGAGTCATTCTTTTGAGGTGTGTGGAATCATGCTAAATAGACAAGATGCTTGAATAGTTCCATGATGTTCCATCTGATGGGCACTTTGCGACCAAGACCATAGACTTTAATATCATCATATCTAGGTAATTTTATCCCATTATATTTATGGATGAACACTCTTGGGTAATAAAGTGTCTAAAATATGCAATGTTCATTAGCAATCATAAACTAGCTACCCTTCCCTTATATCCCATACAAGTAAAACAACCCTTCATGCAATGGTGCTTAGAATTCATAGGGATGATACACCCCATTAAATTAAAGGACATAAATGGATCATAACAAATAAAAACTAATTTACAAGGTAGTTTGAAGCATATTCCCTTAAAGAATCTAATGAAGGTTTTATCTTAGACTTTTATGATAGCCTTATGACCAGATTTGGTGTGCCCTCCACAATCATTTATAATAATGCATTGGCCTTCAATAGCAGAAAGGTATGTGAGTGGGATTTTTTAAATTTAAATTATCTCAAGTAATACTCTTACTATTATCAATAGGGCAATGGACTAGAAGAATCCACAAATAAGAACTTTTTGAGGATTATTAAGAGGACTATAGAAGATAGTCAAAGGGAGTGGTATACTAGATTGAGGATTACCCTATGGGAAGACAAAGTGACACAATAAATATACTAGGTACTACCCA
Source organism: Torreya grandis (assembly GCA_037957365.1). Taxonomy (NCBI): domain Eukaryota; kingdom Viridiplantae; phylum Streptophyta; class Pinopsida; order Cupressales; family Taxaceae; genus Torreya; species Torreya grandis. The sequence continues at coordinate 384,008 of JARHVA010005472.1, read as the reverse complement.
TAAATATTTTTCTATGGGATATAATATAAACTTCTTATCTCTCTTAAACTACCTGCATTATATCTTGCACACCAACTTGAGCTCATAGAAGATGTTTCTATGCAAGTAAGATTAAATGAACCAAGACAATTGGAGGAGATAAGGGATAGTGTTATTCACATCATGTGGTCTAATGATCACAAAGTGAAGATTTAATTTGACAATATATCCTCATAAAATACATTCCAACAAGGTGATATAGTCCTCAAATGGGATAAAGACCATGCAAAACGAAGAAAGCACTCCAAGTTTGATAGTCTTTGGAGTGGGCCTTATGTCATCACATGTTTCAAGGAGAGCAATGCCTTTAAAATTTATAAGTTTAATGGAGAGATCCTAACCACCCCTATCAATGGGAGGTATCTTAAATTTTACTACTATTCTTGTTTCATGATCTTTTTACATAGGTAGATAGGTCTATCTTTACCTCCAAGTGCTCTTGCACATTGTTCTATTTGTTATTTGTTATTACTATTTAGGTAGTTATCTAGTGTGTTCTTGTTACTTTCCTATTTTTTATGTGTGACTCTTTTCTTAAATTATTTTCAATATGAAGGAAACATATATATTTCATTCATAATTCATTTTTCTAACTATCATGAGTAAGTTTTGGTAAATTTTCTAGGTTTTGTGACCAACAAGTTGGTCAAGCTAGCTGAGTCACCAAAAATGTTGGTCAATTTGTATCCCCAAAATTAGAAATTGTAAAACCCTATATCTTGGAATCATTTTCCATTCTTGGTATTTTTGGTTAGTCATGTTGTGAATCTTTAAGTTATGTCTAGTTAGTCTATGGTCCAGTCATATTTCAAACTTGCTTGAGTAGTCTTTGAAGGTCTTTGTCCCCATGTTAAGCTAATGTAAAGCATTGTCATGATGTTTAATGTTTTTAAGTTGGCCCATATATATCTTGAAGGGCCAATAATTATTGGTAAGATGTAATAATGAATCCATATTTAACATGTTAGTTTGGTTGTGCATTTAATAAGTGTACTTGGGAAGTTAACTAAAGTTGAAGGATTACATGAAAATGATGTATTTTATGCCATGAATATCCCATAAAAGTTTGGTGTCTTTATGTGTCTCCTATATTGAAGGTATAAGCCTTAAAAAATGATCTAATAGTGTGGGAAATGCTAGGGGACATCAAATTAAAGCTACTATAAATAGTCATTTCGATTCAGAAATATAACCATCATAGGGCTACCAAGTGTCAAAACCTAGCTCGATCAGATCCAAGATCAATAGTACATGGGTGATCACTTGAAGTCATACGTCAAAGTCCCATTGATTAATATCAATAATGCATATTATTTGTATAAATTCTAATCGATGATTCATGTTGAATAATGGGGTCAATAAGTCAAGATAGATCTATAATGCACATTCAATCATGCAGATGGAGATCTAAAAATGGGCACAAAGTCAATAGGTTAAAGTATATTAATAAGGCCACTACATGGTGTAAGATCACTATCTAAATGGAGACTAATAAAAGGGTATAAAAAAGGCACACATGGCTGCCAAGTATCACAATATCAGAAGCCCAACTCAAAGATCAACAACCCACATTTGATCATATGTTTAGGAGATCAATGACATGCATTTGATCATGTAAATCAAAGATCAAAATCCAACATTGAAATTTAAGGATAGAATACTCATGAGAATATTAATAAAGTTAATTTAATAAAGTTTCTAAGGTCATGAGATGAATACATGTATCAGAAGCAAACGTCATGGCAAAGAAATACCACGTAGGCAAACATGTTAGATCAAAAGATTTTGTAGACCCAAACATGGAAATGTATAAATATAGGATCAAAATATGAATTAAAATACAAAATCATATAATCCAAATTTTTATGTTACCATTAAAGCTCAATTAAATCCCTTAAAAGGACCTTCACCATCTTGTTGAAAATTTCTAGTTTATGAGATAGGTTTTTGGGCTTATTGATGCAAAACTAAGGTGTGTTGTAGAATTTCAAAAAGTTAGAAATTGAGGCCTTTTTATCAAAAAAATAGAAGGGTCTAGTGAAGGGAAGGTGGTGTAATATTTATATTTTAAAAACCTTGTAACTTCCATTTGGGTGAGCTCACACTAGATTTGAAGTCATTACTACAAGTCAAAGACAATTTCATGAGGAATTTTACACACACATTGATTTCAAGGCTACTCAACACTTGAGATGACCTTATAACACCCAAATATGCATTTATTAAATGCTGAAGGGAGGAGTGTAGAGATATTTTAAGGAAGTTAAAATCACAATCAAGGTTATTTGAGCAAGTTACAGCCACCTCTATTCCAAAATGGCCTCATTGAGGGAATTTTAATGATAATGAAGGAATGAATGTTGTCGTAACTATTATAAGCCATATTGAGCTCAGTAATGACCCCTTCTATGCTAAATTTCCCCTCTTTTTCTTTCCATTATTCCTATAAATATAGGAATTGAGATTTTTTTTCATCTCTTGGTTAGATATAGAAAATATTTGTAAAAATCACTATGTAAACTCTTTAAAGAAATATAAGACAAGTCTAGATTTTGAGTGAATGTTAAGTGTATCTCATTGAATTTAATATGAATAATGTGTGTTATCTTTCATCATATGCATGAATTTCATGTTCTTTGATTTCATTTTTTTAGTTCCTTATAAATTGTGTGTAGTATTTTTTAAGGGGACATCCCTTGAAGTGTCAAAGAACTTATAGTGTTTTACTTGGTCCTTATATTTTCTTCCCTTCAAGTTATAGGTTTATGCCTAACCTTCATACAAAAAACTCATGTTTGGAACTTGGTCATAATATTTTATCAACTCTTATCTCTATTGGATTCATTAGTAGTTATGAATGTTCCAAGATAAGAGTGTATCATTAAACAATTCGGTACATCACTACATAAATTAGGTCCTAATTTTAGTTTTTTCCTCTTTCCCTTTTCTTTGTGATAAGCATAGGTTTTAGGAAAAGAACCATATTTTCATGTTAGGGGAGATATCCCCTTTAATTCTAGAGGTTTGGCCTAAAAATAGATAACCCATAGTATTAGGCCAATCCAATGGTGGACTAGGTTTGAGTATGAGACTTGAATAATCTCTTTATCAAATTGGGTGCAACCTAGAACCCCAATAGAAGGTACATCAAATTCCATGGTATTATATATGTTTTATCATACTCATTGGGATACTCACCCTTGAAAACTATAAATTACTTTTTCTATTTCATATTATCTTTAATACACCTCCATCAGGGGAAGGTCTTGAACTCTTGAAGAGGGAGGGGTGGGGGTTAAATGTTTTCCAATTTTTCTTCTACTTTAACATCTTAGATTATACTTATCTGATCTCCTCCTCCCCTTGACTATTTAATTTGTTTCCAAGTTATAAACTTGGATGTAGGAACTTATTTTTCTATATTTGTGGCAGCCTTAAGCATACATGAAGGAACTTCCTATTGAGATAGGATTGCATTTACAACTACCACTGACTAATATAGGAGTTGGTTTGTGAGTTCAACTTGTTTATCAAGGTGAGCCTCAAAATCAATCACCATATGATTGGAGGTTTCTTCATGTTTATAAAATGAGTGGACTTACAAAGTATATTGTGAATCATGGAAATTATCCTTCTTAAGACACAATTCTCCCTCCCTTTAAACTCTCTCTTGGACAAACCTCCATATAAGAAAAGTTGAAAAGGCTTATAAGGAAATTTGATGGATTTGACATGTATTTGTTTGACACTCTTGAGAGTGGAAAGGTATATTAATAGAGGACTAATGTGACATGAAGGAGGGAACATGTTTTTGGTAGGATTAGACTTGTTGTCTCTCATAGACTATCATCTTTTCTTCAATGCTTGAAACTAAACCACCTGTGTGAAGCATATCACCATTGAATCTTGAATGATATTCTCTCATGAAAAATTCCCATTCTTTCTTATCTTTTTACAATGAATTTTCCATGCTCTCAATCTCATGCTTAGGACTTCTTTTCCATCACCTCTTAGGGTGTCAATGTGCACCATATTTTTTTCATAACCCAACAAGGTATGTTTAAGGCTTGATATGGATTGATTTTGAATATGAGTAGGATGAACAATAACATCATGATGTTTTTATCATTGATTAGGTTGATAAATAGGCTACCAAGGAGGTAGATGAGGCTCATAATGGGGATGGGAATATCATTATTAAAAATGATCATAGTCCTAATGAGGGCTCTCATATTGTTGACAAGGGTGAATGTAGGGATGATAGATTTCATAATAAGGTTGATATGAATTATAGGGCTACTAATAAGGAGGTGAATGATAGAAATCTACCCCATATGTAGCCATAACTCACCATAATGCACATAATATCAATGAACTTATGAACAAGAACTACTCATACCTTTGAAATGATGACCAATATGAGAGTTTTAAGCTTCTTGTAAAGGTCAAGATGTTGATTTGAATGCTATAATGCTTGAATCTATCCCATTGGGCATGCCATAACTGTTAGTAACGCAAATTTCACCCTATGAATGAGAATTTTCAATTTTGGTTCAAACTTGGACTAACATGGGAATGGCTTAAAGGTCATGGGTGACCTTATCATTAGAGTAGACCTCTAGATTATGGAGATATCTCCCCTGATGCATATTATATGTGATAAAAAAGTGCATCAGATCCATAAATAAATCCTATCTTAGATAAGATAGATCCTACTTACACTTTTGATTGGAGATAAATTAGATAATCGAGAACATGACCAATACAGATTTGCTAGACCCAATTAATGGATCTCTTACCATAGATAATATCACTAGGGAGGGTTAAAAATCCTCTAATCAGGTAAAATCATGTGATAAACCTAACTAAGTCTGATGTCTTCATATTCATTATACTAATAACAAGTAAAGCAAAGAAATATAATCTAGAGCTCATAAAATCTTGTGGCATAAAGTGAAGTTAATAAACAACAAAAGTAAACATGCATATAAGACATATACTCACATTAATCTATAAAAAATCATAACGCATGCAAGAGAAGTAAAATTTCATATCTATCTACTCTTACAAAAGAGGAACAAAGTTAGGAATCCTTACCTTTGAAGATGAACCCATCGAGACTCAATGTCTTCCTTGGCCATGGTACTTCACAAGAGTTTGTTTGGGTATGTAAGGATGATAAGGATAAATCAGATTTAGGCTACACAACCTATCAATGCATCCAAAAGGATTCTCTATAAGACAAGATTCATATCTCTAAAGAAATCATGAAACCTTAATCTTGATCCTTAAGTAGAATGGTGGATAAGCAGATGTGCAATAACTCTTACTTCTTCTCTTCTCTATATAATGGAAAAATGATTGTGTATATATAGGTATATTTAACCCTAAACACTTTTTAAATTTTTATTCAATAGGTTTGACCTAGTTAAACTAGTATTGTTAATGAAAAAAAATCACTAGCTCAGGGGCTAGGTTAGACAAGAGTTGACCTAGACCCTAAATAAGTTTTGTCAATAAGATTACTATGTTGACCTAGTTGACCTAGTCATGTAAACTATCAAAATGGGTTTTAAGTTAGGAAAAGGGGTAATGAAGGTGGTAAAAGACTAGAGGAGTGTGTAAAATAGAATAAAAATATTAAGGGAATGGTTTTTATGAGACAAGTGTGTAGTTAACAAGTGGAAAAAAGGACAACAATCCTACAAAGCACTAATGGTTTTAACACCCCTTTCCCAATGTACCCCTTAAAGCATGAACTAAGAGAGATTGAGACTTGATGGGTTCCTAAAAGATAAATAGCACCAGTAATTGATAAAATTTTGAAAATTTTATTTATATACATATGCCCCTCTCGAATCTCATCACATGTCATGACGTGCAACACGGGATGGTGCTTAGGTAATAGAACACGAGGACACATAAATTTGATACTAAGTAAAGTGTAGTAAGTATAATATAATTTAAATTAAATAATATAATTAAAAAACACATACCTTTACCTGACCTTAGTGTTGTAGATAAATAATAAACTATGAAAGATGTGAAAGCATCTAATGTGAGGAAAATTAGGTGAACCAATAGAGATTAGTGAAAAAATAATGAAAATCAAATTCTTTTGAAATATAATAATATAATATTGTAAAATATTCTCTATGATATTAGGATTTCATAACTTTTTATGGTTTGAAAAATGAGTTGGTAGAAACAAAGATATGATCAAAATAAGGAATCTAATAGCAAAAATATTTAAAGGGTAAATAATTGTGAATAGTAACTATAACAAGGGTGAAAAATAATTAATTTACTATTATTTGACTATTTTAAGAGAAAAATAGAGCTTTGAGAGATCTAGTGAAATCCTACAGAACCAAGATGGTGAGGAGATGACAGTTGAGATGAGGAGGATTCCTAGCAGCCACAATGAGTGCAACACAGGTAAGCAACTGAGAATTTCAAATTATTTTGAGTATTTCATTTGAAATTGAGTGTTTTATATAAATTTGTAAATTAGACCATATATATATATATATATATATATATATATATATCTTAATGAACTTTAGGAAATGTTAATAGATACTAGAGTTCAAATAGGGAGTTGGGTTAAAAGAGATTAGAGCAATAAATGTTGAAGGCATTTACTATAAAAGGTCAAAGAGTCAGTAGTTTTAAAGAACTAGGTTGACCCAATTGACCTAAAGGTAGAAAATGAGGTTTTGAAAGGGCCAACCTCGTAGGTCTTGGCCAACATAGTTATTTAGGGAGAGGTTAGACATAATACCCCTTGGATGACTTATTTTTTAAGTCCAAAAGTTGACTTAGTATTATAAGGGAAAAAATAAAAGGGTCAATTTAGTTTTTTAAGTCTAAGTGGCTGACTAGTACTATAGGGTCAACTTAATTAGTTACTATGTGGCTGATATAGTACTTATAAGTCTTAAGGTGCCTAAATAAGTACTAAAATGAATAATTAAGTTAAAAATAGGTCAAATTGGTAAGAAATGAATAAATTAAGGCAAATTAGGTGGTCTTTTTTAAAATATAAAAGAATGTACTTTAAATATAAGTGACATAGAGGTATTATACATATTTTGTTGTTTGATTATTTTAGGGGCACTAGATATTTTGGTGATTTATGGATGCATCATGTATATCAGATCTATTTGAGTGCCTGATGGATGTAGATTGAGCTAGGTTGGCCATGCTAAGCTTAAGAGGAAGCATGGAGATGCAGTAGTTTCCATTCAGTATTGATCTAGTGGTCATGTTCCTAGGAGCTTGGAAATGCTTGACCAATAATTTTATATGGGTGGTGAATGGGGATACCATAGAGGTTGGTATCACATAATAGGATGTCCATTCATTATTTGGACTTCCTATAAGGGGACACCAATGATAATAGGGATATCTGATGATTAGGAAGAGAGGTGAGCATTATCTTAATGGGTGACATGATCAAATAATATTTACCCAAGACTAAGGGTGAGTTTTTTCAATGTCTATATTTCATATATTTTAGATATCTAGAAGGTTGTGATAAGACTTGTGATAACATGAGTGTTATGTCATAATTTAGATGGCAAGGTACCGCTATATGTGATAGCCTTGTGTCAATCAATATTAAATAAGGGGAACTTTATGACTTGAGTTCTATCATCTGGGTTTAACTCATACATGATATGCATAAGATGATATCCATAGGGTATAAAACCATAGGGCTAGTGGTATTGTTAAGTGCCTAGATATATGAGAGGTTCTTGATGTATCATCTATCTAGGTTGCCTCATGTGGTCGATGATAAGTTACCTTAAGTTTTGATATGGAGATAGGATCAAGTGGCATGGGATATGCCCCATATGTTAGTGTTATAGATGATCACATGAAGAGAGATCATGTGGCAACCTTATGCACACATTATGATAATTTGGTCAAGTTAGGTGATGGTAGCACTAGGGTTAACATGAGTGTAGATCACAAGACACTATACTTGGTGGGTAGAGCCATATCTAATGGCATGCTTGCCAAGATAGTTTGGACTCCCTCACTTGGTGGATCTTATAGTATTGATGACATTTTGGGCTTGACATGCAAGATATCTAATGGGGAGAGGAGGATTAGGATTTTTAATCATGAGATTAGAGATTATACCATGGTGTGTGAGACCATGGACTAGTCGATCATGATAACTAGTACCTAGAGAGGGCATGCACATGGATCTAGGGGTGTTGTACGTACTAAAACTATCACCATAGTTAGAGTAGTGGCCACCTTAGTCACATTACCAATTGAGATACCAATAGTGAGATAAATCATAGAGGGTGGTCATCTAGGATGACCTGTTAGTCAGTTAAGGGTAGAGTTAGTCTATAAAGGCACCACTAAAGTGAGGTTTGAGACATGCATGGGTGGTGAACCTAGGGTTTTATTTGATTATGATACATCCCATAAATTAGGTACTTAGGGGATGAGCTCATGGATATACTATGCTCAATGGATGAGTAGATAGGGATACGATGATTGGTGACATCGAGATAGGTAATAAATGGATGTAATTTTTAATAGTCATTGAGATAGAATACTAGTTATATGTGATTGATAGATATATTTTGAGATATATATATGATATAATTTATATTTATTTTTAATTTTTTATATATTACATATAAGAGGTTAGATGGGGACCCTAGTGATGGGAGCACTCCATGATATTATGTATTAGGTGTTGGCACCATACAACCCTACCACATTGGATGATCCCATGGTACCATCTACCCCATCTCAGGATAGTTGGTTAAAACTAGTAAGGGAGGTCATAAGGAAACTATAAGAATGTAAAGATGGACTATAGCCACCAACATGGGTAGTAGGAGAGGTACAATCATGGTAGGCCTTGGCTTAGGAGAGAGTCTTGCATATGGCTACCACTATTCATCTAAGATAGGTATATGCCCGAGTAGCCAACCTATAGGGACAAGTAGTAGGCTTGAGATATAGAACATCCTTATTAAAATGTATTATTTAGAGGGGACTATCTAAGGCATCTATGGTTAGCATGGGTAGGCCACGAGATAGACATGATAGAGCCTAGCGTTAGAGTTGGAAATATTCTATTTTGGTAGTTGGATGTTGATCTTATGTGTTATATTTTAGTTATGGTTATGGATGCATGGATATATTTATTTCTAGAACATGTATTTTTATTTTGTTGTATGTTATAGGAAATACATGTGTTATGGTTTCTTTTCTATAATTATTTAGTACACATGTATGGTTAAAAATAAATAAGAGAAAAAGACTTGGCAAAGTATAATAAATCAAAAACAAATGTACTACACACTATTTCATTTTGGAAAATTGTAATAACAAAAGATGAATAATTATATTAAATAAAAAATGTGGTCAAGAATAGGGAAAAAAATATTTTTAAACCATGAGAAAGAGTGGCACCAAAATAAAACAAGTAAAATCACACTAAATCACATTGGGAAGTATGAAAATAATGTAATAAAATGGAAAACATGTGAAAGACTAATGGTATAAAAACAAATCAATTAAGTTAATCAATAATACTAAATCATGTTGGGGAGTATAAAAGAGAAATTAAAATTGGCAAAATGGTCTTAAATTAATCACATTAATTCAAGATGGGAAGTATGAAAAAATTAAGAAAAGTGGTTGGATTCTTACATGCAATCAGAAAATAAAAAGATAAAAGATGAAATATTAATGTAGAAAGCATAAAACATACTAAATCAAGATGGAAAGCATGTCAATGATGTGTAACTCATAATTAATCACATCTTATCTCATATTTGACACATATAATTTTGTTGTGACTTGGATACTGGAATTTTTTTTGAGGAAGGCCAAGCCCTATCCATGGTCTTACATTGTAACTCACAAAGGGAACAGCAATGAGGTGTAAATAAGGTGAAAATATGGAAAAAGGGGATGTTTTGAATGATAATGTGAGAAATTTGATAATTTTTTAGGAAGGTCAAGTCTTATCCATGGTCTTACAATGCAACTCACAAATGGAATCCCTAGGGGAGTGATTAGTGAATAAAATAATATTTCTCAAGAGAAAATATTAAGGTTTTTAGGGAGTGAAAAAGGGAATGTAAGAAGCATAACATAGGAATATTATGAGAAGACCATAGGAGACATGAGGCACACTAGGGACATGAGAAGACACTAAGTGACTAGTGACCATCAATATACAGAGGATACCTATTCGCTACAGACACAAAGTTATGTAGGCAAATAAGAGTGATAATAAGATAAACTCATGTAGGTAGTTTTGAACAAGAAAATTAAAATATACCTACCTTCCCAAAATATGATCCCCATTCCTTAGGACCCTTTACAGAGTTGTCGATCTACTGTGAATATTAGGTACTTATGTGAGAAAGTAGGTAGCACTAAAAGATTTTTTTATTCTCCTTTTCTAATCTATTATCCTATCATACCCCAATGGACCTAGGTTCTATCGTGAGGCCAACTATGGAGTTTGAGCTTTGATTAGAAAAAAGAGGTGCTCTTAGAATCACATCTTTTAGTGTGATTTAACTTTTGATACTTTAAAAATTTTCCTTTTAGATCATTGCATTTTGTTAAATTATTTGGATTTTGCATAGTTTAATGGATTTTAAGATTCCTCCTCTATACATACTTGGAATGACAAATCATGAGAGATATATTGATACACATGAATGATATTTAGGTTTTGTCTAAAAGGAATCTAATTATCCAAAGACAATTCTAACTAGAACACTTACACTAAACTATTAACCAATATGTTATCTCAAGTCTCAACCATGTGTATGCTTAGTTTGTGAAAGAGAATAAAAGGGAATAAAATGAGATCTAAAGTGGACCGATAAAAGGAGATTATAATGAAATAAATAATTTACTAACTGATCACATGGCAAAAAAGGAATGACTAGAGAGAGAAAGGTTTATATAACCAAGTCATAATAACTATTATCCATGTGTATAGAGTTAAAAGAGCAAACGATCATTAAAGAGAACAAGGTAATCATAAGAAATGAAATCAAGAAGAAAAAGAATGAAATTGTGAAAAAGAGTCCATAATGAAATAATAATCAATATAAAATGTGAAATTAAAGTCACCATGTAAGATATATAAGAATTTGACACAATGTTAAATGATATAACAATAGATAAATGTAAAGTTAGAGCACACATCCAATCCAAATCAAAATGTAAGAACACCATGCACATGTTCATAAGTATTGATATATTTTTCCACACACATTATCAATAACATATGCTAATTCTCTTTGAATTTGAACTTAGATTTTAGCTAAAGTTTCATCAATCTTTAAGGAAAGTTGAGAAAATACTTCACGTTAAATCTCCTCAATAGAAAAGGTAGGAATGATTTAAGGATCAGGTTAATGACGGATATCATGTAGGGGATGATAAGGAGAATATATGGTAATGGATTCTATAGGATATGAATGGCTCACTTATGGAGAAGGTACCACTAGTGAGGGACTCATGGGTGGATAATGATCCATAGGTAAGGGAAGGTCTATGGGTGAGGGATTCATGGGTAGAGGAATAATAGGTGGAGAAGGAACCACAGGTGAAGATGGAACCATAGGAGGTGGATCTATTGGGGAATAAGGGGGATCCTTATTTTGAGATTAACCTATGGGAGGAAGGGTAGAAGGTATAGGAATGGTATAGAGTTGATTCTTAAGATGTTGTTGAAGGATATGATAATAATCAGTGTGATGTGTGTCACATTGGTGCCAGAGATAGTATACCTATATATACTTAGGAAGATACCCAAGTAATAATTTTAAGGGATTTATATCCTTATTTAAGGGTTAAGTAGTGGGACACAAGGTGTCAATGTATTGTCATAAATTTTGAAAATGTGTGGATGAATGGTTATCTATGTCATGGAAGCAACGTATATGCTTGTGAGTAATCTTGGTAGGTGTACTCATAAGAGGAGTGAAAAAAAAATATGAGGGAGCTTGCTATAAGGAATAGTCTCTAGTCTAATTATTGGTAACTTTATATATATCATAATAAGGTTGATCAACCCATTTGGTGGGTGAAGGAGCTAGCTCTAATAAAGGGAGAAAACCATCACCAAGAGAACATGGGGCTAGTGAAGAGACTGAACAAGGCTCAATTGAAGGAGAAATAGGATCAAAAGTAGGAAGAGACTCAGCTAAAGATGGAATAGGATATAAACTAGGCTCTATTAAGGGAGGGGTTGGGTCTACATATGGTTGAAGGACACTCACAAGCATCTTAGGGATAAGTAAGCTAAAGGGGTCATGATATCTAGTAAATAAATAAGGACCATTCATAGCATAATCCATAATCATAATCATATGAGGTTATTAAAAAACTAAAGGTGTGCACACCATATCTACCCTATGATAAAGATGAAAAATACTAAAATGAGGAAAAATATAGGATGGAATACTAGAAGATATATTGAAAGACTTAAGTAAAGAGGAATGATATCAAATAATTTTAGCATCTCAACCCTAGCCTAGACCTCTTTAAAATGGATCATCTAAGGTATATCCATTGTCATAATTAGGTGTATGAATATCAATTATTTAAGTAGGGATGACATTTTCATTTGTTGTGGTGTGATGAATGGAATGATTAGTCTTGGTTAAGACAATGGGGATGTAATTACAAGGTGGTTGATGAGAATGAGGTTGAAAAAAAGTAGGAAGTTGAGAGATGAGATGAGGTGAGAGATCTAAAGTTTTAATATTGAGATTTATATCTTAAGGCTCATTATCATCATAATTTAGGAGTTTAGGGGGTGTATTCTTAATGAGTTTAGGGTGACCATTATAACCTTGAGTAGAATTGAAAGGAAAGCTAAACTATTGAGATTCATGAAATGGAACATTTGGAAAAGGTTCAAGGGTAGGAATCTTGAATACACCATGGTTTTGGAATTGCTAAAAATTTTAAGGGTTAGTGTCACCTTGAATCATGTATATGGATCAATTGTTAAAAAAATTGACATTGGTAAGAAGAAGAGGTAATTGTTCTCATACGATGAGTCCATCGCTTACCAAAATAATGTTATAAGAGAGATAAAAGTCTAAAATCATCACCTTCACATGAAAGGTGATATGTTGGATCATAATTGGGAGCCACACATATCCTAAAGGAGGCATTTTCCTTTGGTCATAGCCTTAACATGTGCTGCATGTGTAATTAAGATTACATTTAGAATATCTAAGGGTTTTGATAAAATTGAGAGAGGTAACACAAGTGCTAAAACCCTCATCAATCAAGGAAAACTTGACATAGATATCACCTATTTGTAAATTTATAAAGAGAGGAGGATCATTCACATGAATTAAAATATCATTATGGATCATATAATCAATGGGGAACTTGAGGGAAATAGAAGTGTCCATTATTTCATCAACATGTATGGACATATCTTTGCACTATTGTACAATGATATCTTTTGATTGAGATAAGGTGGGCTTAAATCCTTCTAGGGGAGAATGAGGGATTTTCATTTTGAACAAAAGCTACATGAGATGATTAGAATGCCATGGAGAGGTCTGTATAAATTTGAGAAATAGGATTTGATATGGGAGATTAGTAATCTCTATAATAAGATCTCACTCATCATAACCCATAAGAGGACTATTGGAAAGAGGTGCATTATGTTGAATAAGTTCTTTGGAAGGAGAAGTTGAAGTGAATGTGAATTTATGTTGATAAGGGGTGGGAGGCTGAATTGGAGGACAAGTTTGTTGATTATCTTAAGGAGATGGGGAAGTTGGTGAAGGTGTGGATCAAGAAGAAGTGTTGAGATAAATTTGAGTATCATTGATGATAGGTAAATAATATGGATTGATGGTATAAAGGGTATGGGAAGTGTTATCCAATGGAGGTGATGGAATTGGTTCATTAAAATATGAGGTCTTATTACCCTGACTCATTTAAGTGAGTTGGATAATAATCTTGGATAACATGAAATGTGAGAGATAATTGAGGTGTGTAGATAGGTTGAGGATCAATGAAAGAAACCACCCTTTGAATATTAGTCATATTTACCACATTATCATCAATATTTAGGTCAAGAATACTATCAAAATTATAGGTAGAATGGGTAGGCTTGTCTTGGTTATCTTGGTGATTTGGAAGAGGATCTTTATAGATGGACAAATGAGCATTAGTCTAGTTCAAATCTTGATATTTAATTTATGTTTCATGGGATTTAAAGGAAATGTCATAGGCTTGTTGGCATTGATGAATGATAAAATCAAGATCAAAATTGGGACCAAGAAGGAAATCCATAAATAAATTATAAAGCTGCCTACAAGTCTCATGAGAATGATCCTAACTATCATGAAACTAACAAAAAAAGTTATGATCATAACAATACTTCATGGGATGAGTGGGATCAAGTTATCATGGGATAGGCCTTAATATATATTTTTATAATTCTAATAGGGATAAAGGTTTATAAATATTGATGAACATTGATGTAATTATAAATATAAATGAGGATTGGTGATGTGTTGTTCCAAATTTTGGTTAGGAACAATAGTTGGAAAAGTGTGAATGGTATTATAAGATTCGGTGACACCATCATTGGTAGCATGAAGATTATTATTATTTAGTAATATGTGAGTACCAATAGTAGGTTTGGAAGGCTCAAATTGATGCATAAGGAAATTTTGACACTTAGATTGGTCAATAGCCTCCTCTAAATTATGTGGAGAGAGAGTCTAGACCCAATATTACAACTTGGGAAAAGATCATTCATAAATAGATGAAAAAATTTATTATCTACCATATTATTTTCACATTTATTAGACAAGGTCTTCCATAATTTAATGAAATCTTGTGTAGTTTTAGTCTCAAGTTACTTATAATTGATAAAATGGGCTAAGGTATTATCAGGGACATCACTAGTTTAGAACTCTTGCAATATAGAATTTACTAAATATTCCAAACTATTTATAGAATGAGATTTGAGTTGTTTTTACCAATATAAAGCATCAACCATGAGAGTCTTTTATAATATCTTGGTAGAAGCAAAGTTATTTAACTTGACCCAGTACTTATATATATTTCCAAATGTTTTTAAATGAAGAGTAGGATCATTTGACCCATTGTCATAAATGGTATGGGTGATACCTATATGTAATTAGAAATGCATCATGTCCATAAGTCAATCCTAGATTGGATGGGATAGAGCACACCTACACTTTTGATTGGAGAGAATATAATTATTAAGCAGGATCATGACCAATGTGAGGATCTGTTAAACCTAATAGGGGATCAATTATCATAAAACACCATGTGAGGTAGGTTTCCAAAGCCTACAATCTAACATAATTACACAAAAACCCTAAAAGAGTCCTATGATTTAATATTTTACTAATCTAATAATAAGAAAAGTAAATCTAATGTAATGTACACCAAAGCTTATAGCAAAAGTGGGGGTTAGAAATAAAATAAATAAAAAACTAAACTAAACATGTATATAAGACATATACTCATATCAATGCATATAAAATCCTAATAAATGGAAGAGAAGAATACATATGCTCTATTTATCTACTTTTACAAAGGAGGAATAAATTTAGGAATACTTACCTTTGAAGATGAACCCACCAAGCCTCAATCTCCCCCTTGGCCAAGGTGTTTCATAAGAGAGTGTTGTGGTATGTAAGGATAACTAAGATAAATCAGCTCTAGGTTACACAACCTATGAAATTATCCAAAAGACTTATCCACAAGACAAGATCAGAGCTCCAAAGAAATTATTAAACCCTAAAAATTTATTCACCAAGTAGAATGGTCAATAGGAAAATGTTCATTCACACTTCCTCGCTTAATTATTCACTCTTATGAAATGGTAGTAAATGACCTTGTATATATAGTAGTATCTTACCCTAAAATATTTTAGGAACATCAGTTGTGTTAGGTCGACCTGATCAACCTAGCACATTTTTGGGCTAACTCACTAGGTTTATGCTAGGTTAGTTAGGAGGTCAACAAACCAAAAGAGCTAAAATGTCCCTAGATTGTACTAGGTTGATAAGGTCGACCTAATTTTTTGAACATGAAGATTAAAAATGCACTAGGATGGTCATGGTGGTTGACTTAGTTTGTTGAATAGGAATAAGGGAGATAAAGTAAGGAAAAGAGATATAAAGCATGGTAAATGATAGGAATGGTTGGCAAGAGAGAAATAAGATTAGGGTCTAAGTTTTTAGGATACAAGTGTGTGGATGGAAAGTGGAAAAAGGAACAAAAATCTTACAAAACATTGATGGTCTGCCCACCCCTTTCCCATTGCACCCCTTAAGGCATGCACTTAAAGAGATTGAGACTCGATAGGTTCCTATAAGATATGAAGTGTTAGTAATCAATAAAATTTAAAAATATTGTGTATATGTATACCTAGCCAAAGCTCATCATGTATCATGTAAGTACAACATGGGATGGTGCTTCAAAAGAAAACATGATAACACACAATGTTGATGCTAAGTATGGTGAAGTAAGTAGCAAATAAGATAAATGAAAGAATTTTATTAAAACACACATACATTTAAATTACCTTAGTGCCTTAGATAAAGAGGTATACTGTAAGAAATAAAGGTGTCTAAATGTAGAGTTTATTAGGAAAACCTATAGAAATTAGTGCAAAAAATAGCCAAAAATTTAAATTTTTGGAAGATAGACATATGATAGTTAGTAGAGAGAGATTTTTAGGAAATTTGGAAAAATAAGATTGGTAAATTAAGGTTAGAATATTAAAGGCAAATAAATGATAAAAATATGTAAAATGATTGGAAAATGAAAGACAAATGATTGGAAAATAAATGATAAATGATGGCAAATAAATGACAGATGATTGGAAATAAGTGACAAATAATATGAAATAATACAAATGGAAAAAATGAATGTATAACATACTAAATTATGATGGGAAACATGTAAAACATGAATGAAAAATGAAATATCAATGAAAAAATCTTGAACAAAGATATGTAAGAAGGTGAAAAGTAACCTTATGTAAGATAAGCATGAAAGAATCAGACATAAAGAAAAATATGAAAGAATGTCGAATGAAATGAAAGTCAAGATGTAAGACAAACATGAAGAAGGCATACATAAAGAGAAACATATAATAATGGAAAAAGGGTGTGGACTCAGTTATCCACAATAGAATGGTAGAATAATAATGATAAATAAAATAAAAGAGTGATCCATAGTTACTCAAACATGTTGTTTTATGTCTAAAGATAGATAAAACTAAAACAAAGTATTGCTAGCATGTTTTTAAGAGGTGGAAAAGAAGGAATTAGAAGAAGAGGGGAAAATATATTTGGAATCACAATTTGCATGTCAAGGGAGGAAATTAAATGGGTGGAGGAGGGAATGAAGGAAAAACCAAGGTAGAGGAACTCTTTATCAAAGTCAAGACACTCGAATTTAATTTGTCAAAACAAGATAACTTTTGACCTTAAGAAATATGAAGAACTTCTCTTAGTGACACAAGTCTTGGGTAAATAAATGGATTATATAGATCATCTCATTAAGGCTATATGCATGAAAAGTAAAATGTACCTACCTCCCCATGACATGTTCCCTACTCTTTAGGAACCCCTTACAGATCTGTCGATCTACTACAAAGATTAGGTACTTATGTGAGGAATTAGGTAGCACCATAGAGTTTTTTGAATTCCCCTATTCTAATCTATTTACCTACTACACCCCAAAGGACTTCAACTTTATATGAAGCTAACTATGGAGTTTGAGCTTTGATTAGAGATAGAATATGTGCTTGCAATCATGTCTTTTGGTGTGATTTTAAATTTTGAAATTTATATGTTGCTTTTTATATATTATTACCTTTTGTTTCAAATGATTTGGATTTTAACTTTATTTTGATGGATTTTTCTATTCCTCCTCATGGATTTGAAAGACCAAATATGGGTGCTAAATATGACTTTCATTTGAAAACTTGGGACTAAGTGGCTAAAAGAGATAACTTCAAAGAGAATGGGGTATAAGAGTCTCATAAATCAAGGTGAAATAGAAGTGATATCTAGACTTCAACCTTGTTTTATCAAATGAGGAGATTAAAGAAAGGGGAAATCAAGAGGAATGACACATGCAACAATTTAAATTTCTTCAAATTTAAAAAAATGTGACAAAGGGAAAAGAGGGATACAATGATATTAAAGTGTGATTCCTTATCATAAGAAAGAGGGAAACGGAGGAAAACATGCTAATATAAATTGTTTTCAAATTCCATCTAGCAAAATAAGTAAAATCTAAAGTTGAGAATAAGGATAAATAACATGAAAATAATGGTAATTTTATGAGGAGGTTTAGGTCCTATCCGTGGTCTTATAAATAAACTCATAAAAGAGATACCCACAAGGGTGTTAGTAAGCAAAAAGTGAGGGAGCCTTTTGGCAAAGCACCTCATAAAGAAAAAATTAGAGGATGCCAAAATAACATTAGAAAGTAGTAAAAAGAGAAGTTAAATAAGTAAATTATGGTGGTTTTGTGAGGGATGTTGGGTTATATCCATGGTCTTACAAAGCAACTCACAAAAGAAAAATATAGGGGATGTCAAAAAGAGAAAGTGCAAGAAGATAAAAAATACTATGGTACATCAAGAGGTAAATGCTAAATAAAGGGGTAAAAATGATCATAAAGCTAATAAGGAAAAAAATTAAATAAAAATAAACAAAGAATAAAAGAGATATATAGGGGCTAAAATGAAAAAAATTCCAAATGTGATTTATGATCAATCCAAAATAACATAAAATAAAATAATGATCCTTAGGAAAGTGAAACTAAAGAAATAAAAAAATGCATAAAAACAAAGAAACATGAGACAAAAAAACAAGTAAAATATATGATAACATCTATATCGAAGATGAACATGTAGAATACAAGTCTACAAGTCTTAGAATGTTTCTTAAAGCTATATTTATTTGTTATTAATAATTGTTCAATAAGATTGGTCATCATAAGATGCCACAAAATGGTAAGTGGATGCAAGTGATGGGCATTGAAAGATGCCCCAAAGTTTGAATGGATATATGGGTGGGTATCACAAGATGCCCCAAAATCTTAAGGAACATGTGGATAGGCATCATAATATGCCCCAAAATGTGATTTAGAGTGAGGTAACATTTAACCATTAGAACCATTTTCATTGGCTTGGTAGGTGCATGTATAGATAAGTAAATGTGTTGGTTTGTTGGATTTTAAAGAGGATGTAAAATGTGGCATATGATGTTTAAGATAAATATGAGGAGGTAAAGGAGGTAAAGGAGGATCATGTATGATATGCTTTAGAGTAGGAATTTGAATTAGGTACTCTTTCGGTTCATGTGACCTAAAAGGTTGAGGATTAATGAATGTAATAATATGTTCAAATTTATTCATGTTAGCTATCTTTTCCTTATTGGTGTAGGAAGAAGAATCAATTGTTGCTTGTATAAAATTGGCATATGGTATTTGTTCATTAGGTAGATGATTTTGATGTGATTGTGGTTCTTGAGATTGATTTTGAGAAGCTTTAATATATTCTTTATAAATTTATTTTGTGAGAGTATCAATATTGAAATGTGGACCAAGCAAGGAAGAAGTTAAAAATTAGGTGAAGATCATGACAAGATTCATGAGAATGACCTATAGTATCATGCCACCAATATAATCTATCAATATTTTACCATTTTGAAGGAGGTTTGGAAGGATTAAAGGTCATGGGTTTAGGAGGGTGGAAATTTATCTTTAAGTTGTTATAAACTCAAGGGAGGGTGGGTTGGGATAAAATTGGTTGAATTAGATTCTTCATTTTGAAGTTAAGGAGGCTTGAATGAATCACTGGTATGAGAAAAATATTGGAAAGTTGCTTTAGTATTTGTTTGAGGTGTTTCAAATTGAGTCATATGAAATTCATGTCTTTTTATTGGTCTAATGCTTCTTCTAAAGTTTTTGGTGAAAATTTTTTAACTTTGTATTAAAGAGAAGGTTTAAGACTAGTGTCAAATAGCTTTAGAAGAGTGTCATCATTCATGTTATGTTCCACTTTATGAGTGAGGGACTTCCATCATTTGATGAAAGTATGAGTAGATTCATTAAGAAGTTACTTGGCATTGTCTGATATGGATAAGGTAATTTTTAGGAAGGTCATCATGTTGGAATTCCTTCACTACAACATTAACTAAATACTCTAGTTATGAGATGGAATGTCTAGGAAGTTGTTGTTACCATTAAAGTGCATCACCAACAAAGGTTTTAGCTAAGATCTTGGTGGTAACAAAGGTGTTAGTTTGGACCCATTCCTTATAGATATTACCAAAAGACTTAATAAATATATTAGGGTCCTTAGTCCCATTATATGTGATGGTTGGAGAAATTTTTATAATATCTATGGTTGAAATGAATGGGGTTAAAGGTTCATTTTATAGATATTGAAGCATTTTGTTATTCATGAGAGATTGAGGGATGATATTCCCATTGACATATCTAAGATGAGGAGGGAGTAAATTTTGATTTGGTTGAGATATGATGACCTGATATGGTTTAATAATCATGTTTCATAAGTGTTGTTTCATATTCATCATTTGATATTGATTAGTTATTTGCATGATGCTCATTTGTTGAATAAGTTGTGCAAGATTTTGAGTTGTATCAATAGGTGGATTAGTGTTTTTAAGAGGGGTATTAGTGTTGATATAAAGAGGATTATTAGAATTGGTGGGAAGAAGATTATTTGGAGGTGGAAGATTCCCAGCATTGGTATTAGTTCTCTTAAGTATGGTAGAAGAAGAAGGAAGCTTGTTAAGGCCACCATTCTTGTGAGGAGTGTAGATAGTATTATCATCATGGTTTTTTAATATTTTATAAAAATATAGATTATCAATTTGATTGGTATGATTTTTTGAAGGATTAAAAACATTGGTATTGGGAAGAGGATTATGATGAAGGATCTCAACTACATTACCTTGTGTCATGAGTGGTTTTGGTTTAGGAGAAGGGAAAGGAAGAAATTGGATAGTTTAATTAGAGGTAATGAAATAAGTGAGGTTAATATCAAAGTCCTTAATAATGTAATTTTATTTACTAATATAAGGCTAAAAATATGTCATCATGATGAAACAAGACTAGGTAACAACACAAAGAGAACAAAAAGTGATAGAAAATAGTACTAGGTCGATCTGGTAAACCTAGTACAAAAATAGGGACTGTAAAATTATACATGGTTAACCAGGTCGATATAGTATAGTGAATATAGGTTGGGAAAAAATTTAAAAATTGTTTCATATAGTACAAGGTTGACCATGTCAACCTAACATAGTGGATAGAGGCTGAAAAAGATACAAGGTTGATAGGGTCGACCTAGTACAGTGAAAATAATAGATTCCCTATTTTGCCTATATCTTTAGTTCTACTCATCCATTTTTCAAACCATAAAATTCATTGGATTCATGATGATGTAGGGAAGATGATAAATTTTATATCAATTTGTGAATTGAAGCAATACAATTTATAAATAATGAAAATAAATAAATATAAAGGGAAATAAATAGTCAATTGAATTGACATTGGTCAATCCAATTGATGCACACAAAAACAAGCCTTTCAATAATGATAGATAATGAAAGATTTTTCACACACAATTGAGAAATAAAAAAACTTAAAGGTAAATCTAGCTACTTGGTGAACCTAAAATGTTGATTAGATTACTAAAAATGATTTTAATTGTAAAGGGAGATTGGCTATAAGTAAGGTACTAGATAGCAATCTAAAGATAGTTTTAGGTAAGTTTAGGATGAAAGGTACTATAGTGGTAATGATATATGATTGGTATTGGGGCATACCCCCTCACTTAACACACTATATAAATAAGGGTAATGGGTGATTAGCTAAAATATACCATTAACTATGCTTTATACTTGATCAAAGTATCAAGTCAGCTTTCCCCTTAGTGATGATATCTAAGTAGATTAGCCTAGGTAGTCAAATGTTTAAATGTTTGTTTGATGTTAATGTGGTTTGGTCATGTGTGCAAAAAAATAAAAATAGTGTAACTAAATGATTAATTGAAAATCCCCTAATTAGACTATGTGATCTATTCTTAAGCATGTAAATAACTGAAAAGAAAGATGTGATTAACATATATGGTTTAATCCAACTTTGAAACAAGGTATAGTTGAGAAACTATATGTAAAATCATACAAAATAGGGTCGATAGGGTCAAACCTATATTTTGGAAGAAAAATTCTGAAAATGAACTAGGTTGGTTAGGTTGACCTAGTTATTTTAGGAAACCTAAAACTAGGTCCATAGGGTTGACCTAGTTGAATGTACAGAATCAGTTTTGAAAAATACAAACCATGAAAGGAAAGTATATAAAAAATATAAAGAGAAATAGAAACTAACCTAAATGGTTTAGAGATGAAAAGGATAAGATTACTAATCAAGAACCTTGGAGAAAAATGTCAAAAACCTATAAATTAGGTCAAGCTAGTCAACCAAGCAATACAGGGACCTATTGAAAAAGTGTTGAAAATGCATTAGAGCGACCTATTCAACCTAGTAGGTTGAATTGGAAGTCTAAAAATTCATTAGGTCAAGCTAGTTGACCTAGTAAGCTAAACAAGAAATCTAAAAAATTGAAACCTATACTATGTTGAGCTAGTCGATCCATGAAGACCTATGCATAAAAAAAAGAACTAGGTTGATAAAATCGATCTAATATGTCAAAATATATGATAAAAATGATGATTAAAATAAAATAAAATAATTTAAAATAAATCCTATAAGGGTTTGATTCATTTTAGGTTCACCAAAATATATGTAATCAAAAATGCATCATGTCCATAAATTAATCCTAGATCAGATGGGATAGATCACACCTACACTTCTGATTGGGGAGAATACAATTATTAAGAGGGAGCATGACTAATGTGATGATCTACTAGACTTGATTAGGGGATCACTTATCACAACACACCATGTAAGGTAAGGTTCCAAAGCCTATAGCCTAACACAATCACACAATAACCCTAAAATAGTCATATGATTTAGTATTTCACTAATCTAATAACAAGAAAAGTAAATCTAATCTAGTGCACACCAAAGCTTGTAGCACAAAGTGGGGGTTAGAAATAATAAAATAAACAACTAAAATAAACATGTATAGAAGACATATACTCACATCAATGTGTATGAAATCCTAATACATGGAAGAGAAGAATACATATGCTCTATCTATCTACTCTTATAAAAGAGGAATAAATTTAGGAATACTTACCTTTGAAGATGAACCCATTGAGCCTCAATCTCCTCCTTGGCTAAGGTGCTTCATAAGAGATTATCTGGTATATAAGGATAACTAATATAAATCAACTCTAGGCTATACAACCTATCCAAGCATCCAAAAGACTTATCCACAAGATGAGATCAGAGATCAAAAGAAAGTATTGAACCTTAAAGCTTTATTTCCCAAGTAGAATGGTCAATAAGCATATTTTCATTCACACATCTTCATTTAATTATTCCATCTTATGAAATAGTGGTAAATTACCTTGTATATATAGTATTATCTTAACTTAAAATCTTTGAGGAACGTCGGATGTACTAAGTTGACCTAGCATGTTTTCAAGCTAACTCATTAGGTATGTGCTAGGTCAGCTAAGAGGTTAACAAAAAAAAAGAGCTAAAATGTTCCTAAACTATAATAGGTTGACCAATTCAACCTATTTTCCTAAATAATAAGCTTGAAATGCACTAGATTGACCATGGTGGTTGACCTAGTTTACTAAATAGGAAGAAGGGAGATAAGGCAAGGAAAATAGGGATAAAGCATGGAAAATGATAGGAATGGTTAGGTAAGATAGAAATAATCTTAGGGTTCAAGGTTTTAATATAAAAGTGTGTGAATGGAAAGGGAAAAAAAGGAACAACAATCTTATGAAGCATCGATGGTCTACCCACCCCTTTCTTGATGCACCCTTTAAGGCATGCACTCAAAGAGATTGAGACTCGATAGGTTCCTGAAAGATATGAAGTGTTAGTAATAAATAAAATTTAAAAATATTATATGTATACAATACCTCTTATATAGATATTAATAATTTGATATGTAAGAGGCCCATTTTGAAGATGCTTGATTGTCTTATTAACAAGAGGAGGTTGAGGGATAAGATTATCATAAGAATTATAAAGATGATGTGGGGGAACATTTTGATTATGTGTGCCCCATGGCATATGTTGAGGGTGGGTTTGAAAATGGATAAGATGATTTTGTATTTTCATCATTTGATTTGCATTGTTATCTTGAAAATCATTCATTTGATTAAGAGTTTGTAATAGGAGTTGATGGGTTTGATTTGCATTATTGGCATTATTTGAAGCATTGGAAGTGGTAGTAGTGGCCTGGGTACCACTATGGGTGTTAGTAGGAGATTGAGAATAACTATTAATTAGTGAGGCACTAGTTGCATAAATTGCTTATGTGGCAAAATATGGACTACTAGAGGGATGAGAAGAAGTAGCGCTGGAGGTATGACTACCTTAGGTAGTAAATGATGTACTAGTGGAAGAATTAATAAGAGTGAGTCTTTGGAGAGCCCCAATAGATGTATAACCTACCATGTTAATAGAGATACTAGGCATGGATGTAGAATAAATCAAAGGGGAAGTTTTCATGGTATGAGAAGGGGTCAAAATAGAGGGAAGAGGCTAAGAATCAAAGAATCTAGTATCCCCAAATCTATGTGAGAATGTGGGAGAAGGAGAATGGGGCTCCTAAACTTGACCACTTGTCATGAGATGGTAAATAGTAAAAAGATCCATTCCTTGATGTTGAGGAAACTCATTGACGAAAAAGAGCATTTCTAGCATATACTATAATTCAAGTTGATCTTCAAATGATAAGAGAGGATTATGAGGTGAATAATAATGAGGAGGGGTCCCATAGTTTGTAGTGCAAGTGGTTATATGCAATTTACTTTCATTTAGGATAAGAGCCATAAGATTCTTATGGGATAACCTATTAGGGTTGGTAAGACTCATCATATCTACTGAATTCAACTCAGTGTTGTCTTCAAACAAGAATTTCATGATGAATGAGAGAGATTAGGGAAGGAAAAGTCGATGTAAAAGTAAAGAGAGACAAAAAGAAGATAAGAGTACATAGTCAATTGGGTCGACCTAGTACTAAAAATAGGGTATAAAAACTAAGTCAATAAGGATATAAAGTTGACCAGGTCAAATTAGTACTATAGCCTAAGATAAAGGGCAACTTGATAAGGATATAGAGTTGACTAGGTTAACTTAGTATTGTATCTTAAGAGGCAAAAATGAGTACTAGGTTGACCAGGTTGATTTATTACTATAGTCATGAAAAAAGATAATCTATAAGAGACTGTGTTAAATAGAATGATAATGTTTTGAAAATAGGAAAACAAATTTGTAATTTTCTTTAAATCATGAAATGTAAATAAACACATAAACAATTGGACCAAAGAGAATGATCCAATTGGGGCACATAACACAAAATCTTGCACCAACACTAGCCAATGCAATTTTTTTCAATACAATATACAAAAATCAAGAGAACAAGTAGTAAATTGAAAACCAAATGCTAGCTACGTGGTCATATTGAATGTTTTTATTATTATAGTGTTATTTTAGGTGTGATAAGCAAGTTCACTAAAAGTAGGAAATTAGAAAGAAAATTATGGATGGTTTTAGGATGTTTAAGATGAAACAAATTTATGTTGGCAATGGTATTGGCTTGGTATTAGGGCTTGATCCATCACTTCAAAATCGCATAGTGATATGGGTGTCGGGTGCTTTTCTAATATATACCATTAACCACATGTTTATACTTGGCTAGAAAACCAAGTCAGATTCCCCCTTGGTAATGAAATCCAAGTAGCCAAGCCTTGGTTAGACAAATGTTTGAATGCATTTTGAAATCATATGATATTTTAGTGTGTACAAGAAAGAGAAAAATAGTGTAGCTAAATAGTATACTTAAAAACCACCTAATTAGACTATGTGAGCTATTTTAAGCATGTAAATAAATAAAAATGAAAGTGTGAACTAATTACTAGCATATAGTTTTTAATTCCCAATTTAAGCACAGTATAGAGTTGGTTTAGATGACAGTGTATGCAAACATTATAGAATAGAGTTGACAAGTTTGATACTTTACTATAGAAGTAGGATTCCTTAAAAATTAAGTCAACCAAGTCAACATAGTATTTTAGATAGAAGACAAAATACAAAACTAGGTTGACCAAGTCGACCTAGTTTGTTATATGATTATAATTTTAAAGATTGCGAATGTTTTAAAACAAAAATGTAAGAAATAATTAAATTGAAAGAGAGAGAGAAAGAAAGTAACCTTGGTGGGTTGGAAGATGTTGAGGACTGTGAAATTTTTGTTTGAAGTGTCTTGAATTTTTCTTTGAATTTCTTCCAACTAGATCAATTGGGTCGACCTAGTTCTAAAATTCCCTATTTGTTGAGGCATGTTTAAGATGACTATACTAGTCTAGTCAACTTGGTATGTTATTTAGAATCTTATTGTGATACTAAGTCAACCTGAACAACCTAGTTTGTTGTTTTGGAGCTAAATAAGAGATTAAGTCAACTTATTTGACATAATATACTATCTAGAACTAAATAAGAGTACTATGTTGACCTATTCAATCTAGTAATTTGTATCTGATGAAGACCTACATTGAAATAATAGAGTCTTTTTTATGTGATTATGTGTTAAACCTATGCATAGAAGTTATAAAATATACCAACTTGGTCAACCTAGTATTGTAAATATATAAAAATAATAAAATGATAGAAATGAAATGTATGAAATAAAATATTGAAGGGTTAGATTCACTTCAAGTTCATTAGAATGTATGAAATTAGAAATGCATTAGATATGTAATTCAATCCTAGCTCAGAGAAGATAGATCCTACTTACACTTTTGATTGGGGATACATTAGATATTGAGAACGTGACCAATACAGATCCTGTAGACCTAATTAGGAAATATCTTACAATAAATAATATCACTTGGGAGGGTTCCAAAGTCTCTAGTCAAGTAAAATCATGTAATAACCCTAAATAAGTCCTATATTTTCATATTCACTATAGTAATAACATGTAAAGCAAGAAATATAATCTAGTTCTCACTCAATCCTGTGGCTCAAAGTGGGGGTAATAAACAACAAAATTAAACATACATAGAAGACATATACTTACATCAATGTATAAAAAATCCTAATGCATGGAAGAGAAGTAATAATGCATATCTATCTACTCTTATAATGGAAGAACAAAGTTAGGAATACTTACCTTTGAAGATGAACCCACCAAGACTCAATCTTTCCCTTGGCCAAGGTGATTTGCAAGAGGTTATTGTGGTATGTAAGGATGACAAGGATAAATTATCTCTACACTACATAACATATCAATGCATCCAAAATATTTCTCTACAAGATAAGATCCATATCTATAAAAAAAAAAGTATGAAACCCTAATCTTTATCCTTAAGTAGAATGGTGGATAAGTAGATGTGTAATAGCTCTTACTTATTCTCTTTTATAAATAATGGAAAATGATTGTGTATATATATGTATATTTAACCTTAAACCCTTTCAAAAAATTTGGCTGATAGGGTTAACCCAATCAACCTAGTATATTTATTGATAAAAACTCACTAGGTTACGAGCTAGGTCGACTAAGAGTTGACCTAGACCCTAAATAGGTTTTGCCAATAAGATTACAAGGTTGACCCAATTGACCTAGTCATGTAAAATGACAAAAGGGGTTTTAGGTTAGGAAAAGGGGTATGAAAGGTGGTAAAATACTATAGGAGTGTGAAAAATTGAAGAACAAGCTTAGGGGAATGGTTTTTAAGAGACAAATGTGTATATAACAAGTGGAAAAAGGGACAACAAACTTGTGAAGCACTAATGGTCTAGCCACCCCTTCCTCAATATACCCATTAAGGCATTCACTTAGAGATATTGAGACTAGATGGGTTCTTGTAAGATAAATAGCATTGATAATTAATAAAGTTTTAAAATATTATGTGTATATATATTTATTTGGATTAGTTTATAAAATCTTATTATTTTTGGGGTAAAAAGGGATAAAAAGTGCAAAAAATAAACCTACTCTCAGAGGTGGTGATGTACCAATACAATCATTCATCCACTAAAATTTAACTCCTAACAATAATAGTGAACCCAAAATTAACTAAATCATTATCTCCAAAGCTCCTAAGCAACAATATTTCATATGAAAGTCCTGATGAGTGACTACAATTTAGAGGTGAAGAATGAGTGGCCTATCTTGAGACACTTCCAACTAGATTACACTCCAAACATGATCACCATACTTTGACACTTAATAAAACCTACATAAGATAACTTTTCATCATATAGGTGTGATAAGGACATGATAAGAGAATATTTATACCACTTATACACATCTAAATAAGCATAAACACACTATAATCCAATAATGGAGAAGATGCAATAATTTAATCATTAGTCCATGAGGTCCATCAAATAAAAATAGAGGAAGAGTTTCTTCATACCTAAGTGAGGGATACAAATCAAGGACTTAAGGCCTAGAATGGGAATGGAGAGAGAGAGAGAGATAAGAGCCTAGAATGGGAACTAGGAAAGATGAGAGAGATTTAGAGCTTCCCCAAAACTAGGAAATATGACATTTATTTAGTCCTTCTCCAAATGATACATAGTATATATTGATTAATCTTTCATTAACCCTTAGAAAATGGTGTACAGGTTCATGTTGAGACATGTTTTTAAAATTTTAAGGAGTCTTTAAGAGGTCATTAGACCTAATTGGTGGTGTTTGACCAATAACAATGTCTAAATCCTTATTCAAGAACCCTATATACTAGGTCCTGTGTCTTTATTACATAATTGATCCTTCCCCTTAGAAATAGGAATTTAAGTTCCCATTTTTTATTCATTTAAAACTTATTCTAGGACATTTATAAGGTCCTTCCATGATCCATGGGATATTAGAATGTCTTTACATGCAAGTTTGACTCCTTTAACACACGAGGCGTTGGAAGGAGAGAAGCTCTTTTTGGAGTCTTGAGACCTTTTCCAACCTTGAAATTTTCTTCAAACTACTTCATTACTTATTCCAACTTGATATTGACATGAAAGGTAAATAATATCATCAATAAAGTCCTTGGAAAACTTTTGTGCATCCATTTGGTGTTTTGACTACTTAGCTCCTTCATAAACAAAGAGACTTAGGTGAGAGAGATTGATTTTTTGCTTTGAAATAGGAAAAATTATACCATGGATGGATTATTATAATGACATATTACCTAAAATAATGAATTTGGATCCTTAAATTAGTTCAAAAGACATTATTTTGATCATTTTTCTTGATTTAGCACCCATTCTTTGTAGCCCCAAAAACTCAAAAAGCACCTTATATAGAAATTTTTATGAAAATTTTGAAAAACTAGGCACATTTTTGAGTAACATGTATCACCTTTCATGTCCAAATAATATTTCATGATTAGACTCAAAGTGTAAGTACTCCATTTTCTTCTCCAATTAGGCTTAATCATCCCTCTTAGGACTAGAAATATAAATCTTCCTCCAGAAATATCTAATGAATTTGAAACAACCTAAAAGTGTGTGATTCACTTTCCAATTCCTAATTCCATCCTCAAAAACAAATTTGGGGCCCTAAAACCCTATAAAACTATGCAAATCATGAAACCACCTTGCTTCCTAAGCTTATTTTAGGATTGTTTGGGACTACCTTGAAAAACATGCCTAGTTTGGCCTCTTATAGAATATCCCATGTATTTTTTTGAAATTTATTAGTTATTATAAGTCCCAAATGACATTAACCCATGATCAAGAAGCTTTCCCCTTCTCAAAACACCTAAACAACACCAAAAACATACAAAAATAGGGCATTTATTAAAATATGTACAAGTGATGTCAGTATAAAAGTAATTTTTTGGAACTAAATTGAAGTCTTTAATAACATACAAGATTTTTTATGATCAAATTATGTCATTTGATATGCATTTGAGGTATCTCTATGAAAACTGGTCACAACTAGGTTTAGGAGGGTTTAAGACCTATTTAGGGTTTTAAGGATTGTTCATAAATATGGGACATACAAATAACCTCCATATAATCATAAAACCTTATTGATAGATCCTTAAAATATCCCAAATGTCTTATAATTCCATGAAAATTTTGAGAGATGGTACGATTATTTGAATTTGCTCCATGGGTGGCTTGTTTAGCACTCTTGAGGCTAGAGAGAGGTCAAGTTTAAAATTTGGGTCTCAAGAGTCATTATCACTACTATTAATAGTTAATAAACCTTTATATCAATCACCCACATTATTATACATGTCTTGTAAGTGATGGTTACCCCTCTGTGTGCTCATGGTGTATTGATTAGGGTATTAGGGTTTAAAAGTTGACTCTCTCTTGTTATCCCTCAAGGGTACTGAGATGAAAACTTGAGATTGAGTACCTATTTAAGGTGATTGGAAACATTTATATTTAATACTATATACCATAAATACCCTTCATGAGGTTTTATATATTTTTTTCATTCCCTTAAAGCTTAAGTGGATCTCTAGGTCCCATGGCTACCTTTTCCCAAGGAGTGAGCAAGGTCTAAGACAAAATAGTGGATATTTCCACTATTTTTATGACTTTTAAATTATCATTAACCTATTTTTTAACTCATTAACACATTTTTTACCAATTTTAAAATCCTAATCATGCCTTTAGAGGCCTCAAATAATAATTTATCTCAAGACTAGCTAAGTCTGCTTAGTGTGTCGATTGATTATATTTTATGGTTTAGAACCCAATTTGTTCCACCACCTCAAGTTTTATTTGGTCTCACCATAACGTATTGTATATTTTTTATCTCAATTTTACCATGGATTATTTTCATGAACTTTTCTTTTTATTTAGGATTCAAGACCTTCTCATCAACAATCATGCTCCTTTCATTCCCTATAGGTGACCTTCTTAGGATGGTTAACTATGTTATTTTACACATTTAGGAACTTATAATACATACACTAAAATTTATTTGGTGAAATTGAACTTGTTTCATGAAACTCCAATTGAGTTTAATCACCTCTCAATACCTTTCTACTCTTGACACCCATTATCTATAGAATTCTTGTTGAGTCCCTACAAGCTGGCTATAAGTAATTATTGGACTGAATTTTCAAAATTGGATATAGAAGAGGAGAATAGGTAAGGGATTGAATAGGTCCACATATACCATTTTCATCACTTAACACCTATAAATTTGTCTTCATACCTTGTATGGTTTCCTAGATCATGCATAATGTATCTAATTCTTATCATATGTGTCAATACATAATTAAGAAGTCATGGTTGTAGATACATTTCAAGTCTTGATTGTAGGTAATATTTTTGAGTAGGTCTTAAGACATGTAGTAAATAATATTTAGTGCTCTATGAATATACTTAAAACTTTATCCACTCCTCTGAATATCCTTTTTTATACTTGAGACCATTTTTTTCCAATGGGCCATCTATAGGTGTTTGTAGAAGGCAGCCCATAGGTGTTGATTATGTTATTGTTGATTTAGGTATCAAAATTCTCACCACTATCCTCTTCAATAGGTTATTTAACTTGTTCTTAGTCCTCAATATGTCCAAACACACACTACCTCTTCATTATCCTCATGTTTTTCACTACCTCATACTCTTTTAGACATCTTGAGGTCCATAATATTGTAGGTCATTATTTGTTATAGGTGAAAATTAGGTTTTACAAGGTCTAGAACAAGTTTGAAACATGGATTTAGAGTACCTTTGATATATTAAAGATAATTCTTTTAAACTAAGACTCAAAATCCTTTCATACATCTTCATACCTCCCATGCATCACTTCCAATATAGCATGATGGACTATACTTTCACCTACATGTTTGTAGGTGTAGATTTGTGTTTTGTATGGATTGTATGTGCTTATTTAGTGTAATGAACTCAAATTCTTAACTCCATTGACTGTTAAAAACTTAGTAACTTAGATACTCTTCAAGGGTTTGTATCACTATATGACTGCAATTAGTTTAGGTATCCACGTTCAAGACTTTGTTTACCTTTTTTTTAATTGGAAAGAAGTTGAATTTGGTTCCAAATAAGGGTATATAGGACTAGGCTTGTAGGAATCTACTTGATTATGTAGGTTGTAAGGAGCCACTTCTTAAGTTCTAGAACTTTATTCAACACTATTAAACCACTTCACACCCTAGTCATTATTTTACTGTATCACAGATCATGTGAACAACTTAAGAGTGTTTTCAAATCACTTCTTACTAACTCCCATATATAGTCCATACAAGGGTATTGTATGTGCTCTTAACACTATGAATTTATTCTATTTGACCTTCTTGACCTTTCAAGTAGCTAGGTATTATCCAATGGACTATAAAACTTCTTTCATATGTAAATAAGTGTGTGTCTTAGGTTCAAGGATCATTTTTATTGATTGGATGATGGTGATCTTGGTCCAAATGAGGGCATATAGGCCCAGGGGCCTGTAGGTTTCATTTGATTATATAGGATATAAAGATTCATATTTTTAACTCTTGGGTATTTCAAATTTTTCAAACCATGACATACCTCCTTGTTACTCTTTATCACTATCATAATACTATAGAGAATATAACCTCATATCACCTTCAATTCACTAGACTGGTCTTTGTACGGACTTACAAGGACAGTCAACCCATGTATATGTTCTATGCATTAATAATCAGAACCTCTAGTCAACTTTAGAAACCTAAATGATGGTATTGATTTAGTCATAGAGGCGTGAATTCATTAAAAATGTATTAAGCCTCCACCATAGTTATTTAACTTACTCAACTCATTTCTATTGTCCTTACATGTATATGGAGGAAACACTTGTGATTATATTGGAAAGTGTGTATATGGGCTCCTATCTTAGACTTTTATTCACTTCCAATGATGAAATATCATCTAAAAACCATGAACCATGATATATTATGGATTCATAATTCAAATTGGAACCCCAAACCTCCATTAGACTATTCACATAGACTAGGTATCCAAAATAGGTACACTTGAAGGTCAAGGATAAAGAGACACATATTCATATAAAATAACATGTATTACATGAAAATAAGATAATTATATGAAAATAAAGGACTATAATCCTCTAAAGTTGACCATCATGAAGATAAAACAAAGACTTACAATAGAGTCCACTGAAACAGTTTGTATACCAAGGCCTTCTCTCTCCAAGTGAAAATAACTCATAGAGATGAATTGGATGATGAGACCGACATGAAATGGAGACACAATATGTATATAAAAAACAATCAAAATAATTTTCTTCCATCAAATTCTGAGATTGATAAATAGGTTCAAGAAAATACCCCTCTTGGATGAATAGGCCATAGTGACCTTATGTCACTTTTAGCAATTGTTCATAAATAAGAGGCCACCAATATGTAAACCAATTTCACTAATTTAAATCTTACTTAGACTCCTAAAAATTTCCAAATTTTTTGCTCATAACTATCTCTCTCCTCTTTATGTACTAAGCACTTGAAAATTGCCCTTCTAGAGTTGCTAAGGAGGTTGATATGAGAGATAAAATGGCTTTCTTCATTTTAATAATTGAAACCTCTTCCAAATCACTTATTTGAGATTTTAATGATAAAATAAGGTCTTGAAGATGCTTGGGTCTCAATTTCACCTTGAGAATTATATGGATAGCCTCAAAATAGGACTTATTGGCACTAAAACTATTAGAATCACTTGAGAAGCCTATTAAAACTGATGTAAAATGTGTCCAATGAATATTTTCATACATGAATAATTACATACTATCCTAAAAAATAATATATTTTTGGTTATAAGGGTTAGCATTTGGCCTTGAGAAGTGAAATTGCCAACATGTACCACATTAAAGTTCTAGCTACACCACTTATCACCTTATAAGAGTAGAAGATTGTCGATGATGATGATATAGATTTATATGCAATATTTTTATAATCCTACATATATCATCATCCTATCCAAATTTTTATATTTTATAATGGATCAAACATTAATATGTGCACTATCACACTTCTACAACATTTGGGGTATTCAAATCAAGATATATCCATACAAACATAGTTATTAGTGGTTTTAGTGGTCATGTTCAGAGATCTATAAGGGATATTGTGCTTCCACTACAAGTTGGATGGAACATGTGGCCACTATAATCTTATTAGTACCTAGTGAATACATTTTGATATGTTATTAGGTAGGTCATGGATACAATAGCTATAAGCCATCATATCCATAGTGAATAGATGCCTAAAATATATGCATGCAAATTAGGTGCTCACAGTTGAGGGTCTAACATATGAATATCCTCTACCTATTCCATAGACAATTAAATCATAGTAACCAGTTATAGCATATTTACCTATTACAACTCCTAGTATATTTCCTATTGATACACCACAAAGTTCAGTAGAGCCACTAGTTTAGGTGAGATCTACTCCTATCATATTGACACGTACACATACTCACCCATGTAGACCATTATTAGAGATACCCCTTTGTCATAGATATGTTTTATATTCTATAGGTCCTTCCTCTACTCATTTTCTAATGAGATCATTATTATTGAGTTCTTAGGGTTCTCAGCATAGGGCACATATGCCACCTATAGCTTATTCTACCATATGGGTCCCTAAGAGCCCTACAATTCATAAGATGCAATATTTAATGTCATAGATTCCTAACATCACTACATAGATAGAGCCTAATATAGATCAATCAGTACAATAGATTTTAGGACCATAGTTTCCCTTTCACATAGTATACATGATCACAATTCATTTACTTTACACATGCTACCATGATAGTGAGTCTCTCATGAGGATCATTGGTTAGTGTTGTTCCTCATTTTTCATACATACATTCCTTCTCTCTTTATCCTTATACATAGTTAATTTTCATCTTGCTTGTACATAGTTTATATCCAAAAAAATAATACAATATTTAAAAAACATAAAGAATTTAAATATTTACTTAGAAAACACAAAATTGTAGATTGTATGCATTATTGTTTTTACATTTTTTATATTTTCCATACACCACATATGCTAGCTATCGTAATATAGTCAATTTTATCATACATACATGCTTCACTTATTCTTGTCGAGTGCTTGCATATTTATATATGACTCGATTCCACTACATTGATTTAGATATTTTATTATCTACCCACTCCGGTCATATACACTAATACATGGGTCTTCACTTGACACTATATCCCACTTGTGGGCACCCTACACATACATTATATTCCTATGTTCTATATTTATATACTCTATATCTTAGCTTTATCATTGTTATATCTTGATATTGATCATGTTACTCTTACTCATATTTTTTTTCCTATTACTACTTTAGACTTAGAATATGTATATCTTCACTCTCACACATATTTTTATTACATATTCATGCATATTTTCATTTCTATCTTACCTAATTTATACTTGATTATATCTCTATGCTTCTTCTATTTGAGGTAATTTGAATATGCCATTGCTCTTTGGATCTATGCCAATTATATTCATAGTGTGTATGCTTTAGATATGTATTGATGTCCTTGTGTGTGCCTTCTTAAATGTGGATGTGGGAATTTGAAAATTTCCTTATATGTGTCTCTAAGATAACTTTCTTGTTTCTTGCATGTGTGGACATTTTAGCATGTCCTTGTATGTTTTATTTTCTCAAATTTAGTGGCATACACCCATGTCCTTTATATTACCACCCCTTGGCATACTTTGTTTACCTCATGTATTTTACATGTATGATTTTTTGTATGCATCATGGTCATGATAGTTGTCTTTGTTTGTTACACACATCATTTTTTGATGCCATGATGGACCTCATGCATCTTTCATTTCTACTTGGGTTCCATGATGGACATCATGCCCCATCCCCCTTGGTAGTTACCTAATTTTACTTAGATTTATTGTTACATACATTTTTATATATATCTTAACACCCTTGTGAATTATAGACATGACATTAACTTACATTACATATTTATGCTTAGATTATCTTACATTTTAGTGTTATGTATGTACATTATATTGGATTATTACATAGATATCATATGTGCTCTATCTAGCACACATTCTACAGAGTTTTTTCTTTTAAGGATAGTTTTTTCACAAGTTTGATAACTCCCCTCAAAATATGGGGAATTCAAAAGGGTTTTAAATAGAGACCAAGATCCTATATTTCACTCACAATACATTTTTTATCACACAGGTTTAGTTACAAAAAATCAAACTCAAGTAAACATAGTGGGAAAATAGTGACCTAGAAATCAATACAGTTGCATAGAAATTAGACCAAAAGGACACACATGCCCATATTAGGACACTAGTTCCACATTTATAAAAATGGTGATACTATCCAAGATATGGTGCTACTATCTCAAAAAAAACCTTAGAGATCTAGATACAGGTGTACCCAAAGCTTAGGACAGTCCTACATAGAGGACACTACCACCAATATTAGGACACTACTACCAATTTTTTAATAATGGCACTATTGTCCAATTGTGTTTCTACTATCTAAGAGAAGTTATAACACTATGATCTAGTTTATGACACTCAAAATATATTCCATCTTATTTTTTATCACTCATTTCAACTGTCTCTATTATTTTCTAGATAATTTATTACTTACACTATTTATTGTTATATTTAGAAAAGTCAAAGCTAGTCAATTATTTAAAAAATCAGTGAATAAATTTATTACATATTATTTACCTAATATATTCTACTCATCTCTTTAACAAACATAGTATTTACATTCATATAAGTGCTAAAAGGTTAGAATAGAAAACAAGCATTCTAAAAAGAAGTTTCTAACAAAGGAGTTTTCAAAACAAGACATGCCTACAAAATCAAAGGATATAAATATGATTTTCAAGGATTCAAACATCATATTTATTTCATGCATAGAGGCACAAATATTCAAGGAATAAATTAAATATTTTCCTAATATTTAAGCAATGATACATGACTCTTTTGTAGTCCATAATGAGATGCAACATTTTGACAATTATGAACATCTTTGAGAAATACAAAATTTCAAGGAAACTCCAATCTATGGTGGAATGGGTTTTACATAAACAAATGATCAAAATTATATATCACATGTTTAAAAAAACCTAAGAATTTATATGTCTTCTATAATTATGATTATGATCCTAATAACATATAATATTGGTATAATCCTAATGATATTGATTATGCAGCATATGAATATGACACACATGATACAGGGCCTTCACAGAGGCATCCCCTTGATGAGTTCCTTGGATTATAATAAAACTTTTCCTTTGTTCATAGCTTCTATACTTGAAAATCAAATATTCCAAAAATACAAAAATATCAATTATTTAATAAAATACAAAAACATTTAAATAATTCAAAAATATAAAAATATTCAGCATCCTAGATTTTATTAACTCTTTGGCATCTTTGTTGTTTAATTTATATTAGTAGATATCATATCATTTCATTCTTATATATACATGTTTCATGCATATTTGAGTGTGATATAATAATACATGTGCACATGATCTATGTAATTCCATATGTTGGACCTCTCCTCTACCTACATCATATATAGTGATTTATACAAGTTATATATCCTTTATGATCATTTTCTACATTATTGTAGACACTAAATATGAATCATATATCACCGCAGTCTTGTACACTTGAAAAATACCTATAATGGTTGTACCCTTCAATTCTAAGACCTTTTAATTATCAAAAGGCTCATGTTTACTATTTATTTGTGCTAAATTACATGTCTCTTAGTGTAATCATTGTTATTCTGATGACCATGTCTTTTATACTATGAAAAATTATATAAACCTGATAATTATATTTCCTTACCAGTTTTAGACATGTACTTATTTTCTAGCTTCCTAGATAGTTGAGTCCCAACCAGATACCTACATCGATTCAAGTGTCCATTTTGAATCTAATTGTCCAGTGTCAAAAAGTCATCCAATTTTAAAATTTAACATATCCTAAAGGTTATTCAAAGTGATTTAATGTGATATATTTTTAAAAGGAATTGGTATATATACAAGATCAACCACCATTTATTCCTCACATAGAAATCACATACAACTCACAAAGAAACTGACCAAAAACACTCAATCAAGTACTCAAGTGAATAAACCTACCCTTTTCATATTTATTTCCATATCAATTATAATATTACTATTTCAATAGGTATGAAACATTCAAAGAACATCCCATGAGCCATATTTTCCAAGTTAAAAGTTAGGTCACTTTATGTAATTTCTTATCACAAATTTCATTCTTATGCATACATAAGCCAAAATGTAGGGGATAACTACATAATATTGAGGCCCTCTTCAGAGTATTGATTTATGTATGTAGTGGCTATTTATATAGGGTTTATTGGGGTAGCTCAAAACTATGTGCCCACTGATCCATTCTTCCCATAGTCACTTCAAGGGTGAGGAAGCTAGGGTTTGATCATTTGAAAAATAATGATAACTTGTGCATATGATCCATACACATCAGAAGAAAGGTGAAAAAACCATAAAAGGCTCCAAGTGATCACATCCATATCTAGTCACTATTACATACTATACACCTGCATCCAACTTAAACATTGATGTTGATGCAACTTTTTGGACCTGATGCAAGCATATGAGATGAAAAAGGGAAAATATTTAGAATCTAATGACTATTATATAATCCTAATGTATTTCACTTCAAACCTATTTCAACATAGATCTACATATGCACAATAAACCAACTATGTACTCTTATTTCTAATTTATTGAAATATCAATCAATAATTATAATTTTTATTTTTAACATATCTCAATATTATAAATTTAAAATATTATTTATTTGAGTTTATAAATTAATTTAACTACTATATATCTATTTATTACCCTTGTGATTATTCATTTCTTTATTCCTAACCTTACAGTGTACCATGTACTAAAATTTAGTTTAAGATTAAACCATTATCATGTTTGAGCTTATATGCTAATGCTTACACATGTTTGTATCCATGCTCATATCTTACATAATGTACTTGATATGTTATAATACATAACATTTTTTAATAACACATATATGCAAGGACTAGTATAATATGCTTATATTGGTTGTTTATGATTTATCTAATTTTCACTTACTAGAGTGTATTCCATTTATTGTTATCATCTTGATTGTGAAACATTCTAATATGTCTCTTTCTTAGTGACCCATATGCCATTGCATGTTTGTATATTTTAATATGTCATTTTATGTTGATTAAACATTTAAATATGCCACCCCTTCTATTACATGAAATTTGAACATGCCCTTTATATGAGGTCTCTTCGAACCATTCCATTGTATTATATTGAGTGATCTTGTGTGTGTGATTGATTAATTTTTGATCTTGTATTGTCACTCTCAATATATTTCCATGATCCATATAATTCATATTCATACTTGATGCAATCACATACTTTAAACATAATTTATATAACTACTTCGACATGTCAATATGTTCACACATGAGTTATGTGATTGAGATATAATTATGTCAATGGCTATGTCACAATTCATTCTTCCACTAGATTGGGGGCATAATACCTTATAATATCCCTATTTAAATATATAAGGTTCATGTCTAAACCTTTTTTATATCTAATGATTCATAAGGAATCATATTTTACCAAGTCAAAGAATCAAGAGGAAACATGGTTGCATCAACACACAATTATACTCCTTTTTTGGTCTCTTTCTTTTAAATGATTTCAATTGTTTCAAATTTTAAATTATATTCCACTGATTTATACTATAACATACTCTTGGTTACAAGTCATACACTATCAAAACACTCAAATTAGTCTCAAGTAAAGGCAAGGTGTGTTATACACACTTAGTCACAAATTTATTTCATTTAAACTAGTAATTTCATCCTTATGTATGATTAGATAAAGTGGGGTGTAGTTGTAGACATCCAATTCCTAACACCATATATGTTAAAATTGTCAATCATACTTGAATTTCACTCAAATGCACATTTTAGGACAAAATCCATAAAATGTTCTAAATGGTTCCAATTTGTCATTTGCAAGTGACATTTTAGGTTAAAGTATCCCTAAATAGGGAAATGCATTTTATGGGCTGGCTAACTTTGATTAGATCATTTCAATTTAAAATGACCATTTCACCATTTAGTGCTCTAGATCACTCTTTCCTTGTAATTCTTTGGTACACATCACATACCTTTGTTATTTTCCATTGGCAACATCCTAAATGGGAATAGGGTTCTAATGTATCTAACATCACCTTCTAGTTCCTCTCCAGTCAAATTACAACCCAGTAATATGACTTTCTAACCATTTTGATTAGTTGAGGGTCAATTTTTAAATAATTTCACAAATATTGATTAACCTTGCTTGAGGCTAATTAATCCAAATCAAGGGATTAAGTGTATTTTCCATGAGAGTTGTTAAATATTTCTTTTTGAAAATTGATTATTATTATCTGCATCACCTAATGACATCATCTATGGGGTGGCATCCATCAAGCCATAAGTGCATAAAATATCAGGATTATGGGTCACCCATGCCTAGTTAATGCCTCCCATGCCTCTTCAATGCCCCTTCTTCCAAGGTCATCTTGAGGATAATTATGGACTTAATTTTAAAAATTAGGATTATCCTCAACCACACATCTTCATCTCTAGATGGATGGTTGAGGTTGATCTTGACCAATCTCAAAAATATATAAATAGAGAGGCCATGGACATCATTTCTAAGCTATCTTGGTGTAAGTTTATTATGCTCAAATATATTCAAATCTTGAACATTTCAAAGTTATGATGCTAAATTATTTCTACAAAGATTCATTGATAGGCTAGTTTAGTGATTCCACATCAAGAGCCTAGGTTTTGTGGAGTGTTCTTGAGGCATTGGAGGAACTTACTACAATTTTTGACAAAGACAAGGATGTTTGATCAAGGGAGAACATGTTTTTGAGCCACATGGGAATGGTGAATCCATTTGGGAATGTAATATGGTGTTGCTTTATTTCATTTGTTTCTTATTATCCTTTGTAATTCTCATAGGAATAGATAGGCTTGGTTAGTTAGTTCTTTATGCATATTTCATTATTTATGGACTAATGCTTGACTAACTTGCTTTGTAATCCTCTCTACATCTTGGCACACTCAATGGGACAAGATGAATATCACACCTAAATGAACTCCTTTTGAAACCTTAAAAAATGTATTTGAGATCTTAAAACTCTTACAAATTAATTTTTTAACTTTATTTTGTCATTTTTGGTTGCCCTAGTTTTTACATAGTAACTGATGTCGGTAGAAATATCAACATTGGTTACTGACTTAACTAACACTGAGTAGCAGAACTAACATCAGTCAGATCTCAGTTAGGTGTAACCAACGTCAGTGGTATTGATCAACGTTGGTCACTATGTTTTTCCAAAAACATAGACTTGAGACCTACTTTCTCAAAGTTCATTGTTTCAAGCTAAAAAGAACTTTAAAGCTAAAGGACACATTGACATTTTTGCTTCAAGAAAAAGCATTTAATTAATAAAAACATGTTTAAATCACCTCTTGCATGCTTAAAATGAATTAGGAAATTTTTTTTAGGTGTTTAACAAGGAATTTAGATGTTTTGGTGAATGTTTTTAAAAAATTTGCAAGACCAAGGGGTCAAATGAACACCACCAAATAGTTTATTTGGGTTTAAAATTGAACACACTTGTTAATTCTTGTTTGCAATAGTTGATTAGATTAATATTATTTGGCAAAAAGAGGAATGTTGCATGTATTCTCTTCCATTTATCCTCTATAGGGAACCCTTGGAGTCAAAAGTGCCATTTCTATTGTAAATATCCTAGTCGAAGGCTTAGAAATAATGTCACCTAAAACACTCCCCAAAAACTCACTAAAGTTTGGGTGATCTTGAAAATGACATCTTTCTATTTTCATGCTTTCTTTGTTTTTATGCAACTTGGCTTGTGAGGGGGACTTCGTCACCCCCCACAAGTTCTTTAGGGAAGCTTTGACTTGGGGTTTCATCTCTCGAAATTGACTTCATTTGACTCTTTTTAGAGTTATACATGAGATGTAGTGGAACTTTGGACATCGCACTACACTAAGTGAATAATAGGATGTAGTGGTTACATAAAGGACTAGACCTTTATGTAAAAAGCTGAGTGATACGGACCCAAAATCCATGCTTTTATTTTGAATTGTTTGGCATGAAAGTCATTGTGCAATTGATTCCCCTAGAACATTTAAAACTTGATAGTTTAGTAGACCCCACTTTGCCATACCTTGTCAGTTTAGACTTAAGACATTTGTTTTTTT
Organism: Torreya grandis; assembly: GCA_037957365.1. Taxonomy (NCBI): domain Eukaryota; kingdom Viridiplantae; phylum Streptophyta; class Pinopsida; order Cupressales; family Taxaceae; genus Torreya; species Torreya grandis. Next base: position 341,402 of record JARHVA010005472.1, on the reverse strand, counting down.
TATTAGCTTACATGGTCCTGATTTGTGTCTAAAAATGCTTGCTAACTCAATGAACTTAACCAAAACACGTTGTCTTCAATTTTCTTGAGCAAGGGAGGAATTACACTATCTAAATGGAAAATTCATCTTTTCCTCATTCAATTTGTTATCCAAAGCTTTATGTCATGGCATCCACTTTCGCACAATCATGCTACCCAATTATGTCTAGAACTTTTACCCAATTTGTTCAAATCCTTCATTTATAATCTACATTCAAAATTGGACCTTTCTGAGTTCTGAGATTTGGTGTGTCAAAGTGGGTTCACCATTTATTAAGACTCAAAATCACATTATCATCTTAGTGGACTCAAGTCATCTTGCATATCGCTCATGCTTTGGGTCCTAGAACATATTTTATCCTTCTAGAATCATGTGTTGATGTTGTGTTACCCATTTGGTCCTAGCTTTATACTTAGTGATTCACATATGTTTTTTACATCTTGAGTTTCTTAGTTTATTTTGTCTCCTTCATAATCTAAAGAGCTTTCCTCTAAATTTCTAGGGTCAACTTATTGAAGTTGAAACTATATTTTGTAGTGTGGGTGTATCACAAAGATCTAGGCTTTGGTGTACTAGTTTTCACCTTGGGTCTTTGAATTACCTTACTCTCTTCTGATTTATATGATTTTAACTTTACCAAAGATTGAGTAATTTCATTAACCAAATATTCTAAATTGTGTGTGGTTTCAAACCACCCTCCCTTATAGTCTTATCGGTACCTTGGTTATTTCTTTAAAATGAAATCCAAAACATACTTTGATTGGTTATGAAACATTGGTCCAAAGTTAGTCAAACACATAGAGCAGCTCTTTTTAGACATAAGTCAAAGGTTCACACGTAGTGGGGCCTCTTATGGCCTTAGTTATGAGGATGGGAAATTTTATGATGTTCAAGATAACCCCATTGTTTTTTATGATATACCCATAATAGTGGGATTTGAAGATGATTATAATGAATATCAACCCAAAGAAGATCAAGATGAAGCCCTTCTTAGATTGATAGAATTAGGTGCTAGACTACCTTTTGACTTTCCTACAGAACAATTGCATACCTTGGTTAGAGAAGGAGAAAAATGATGGAAAGAGCAAGATTTTGCACAAATAGACATACCTTCTTCTTCTAACAAAGGAAAGGAAATAAAAATAGAGTCAAAACCCACAAATCCATATCTTTTAGCTAAGATCAAGATAATAATTCAATTATACGTAGATCAACTTGCCATAGACTTAACTAACTCCATATTTTCCACTTCAATTCACAATAAGGATTTGAAAGAACATGAAGATATGGTGGATAGTACACAACAAATATTAGATGAGAACATTACCATATTGGATCAAGGTAATCTAAACAAATAGTTGAAGTCACAAGAGACCTTATAATATGTTCCATTTGACATGGAACATACATTATTAAATCATCAATAACCTCTTATTACTTTATAAACTTAGAAATCCAAACATTCATTTCAAATTAAGGAAAGCCCTCAAACAAACCAAAGATTGGTAAATAAACATAGACATTTCCAAAATCAACAAAATGCAAAATATCCAAATTATTGGAATGTTTTACAATCTAAGAATCAATGGCCTATGTTCTCAACTCAAGAAAAAAATTAGAACCAAATCATGGATCAAAAGGTATACTCTCCCTATAGATCTATACAAAACTAGGGGCACATTCCACCCCAACATCAACAAAACTAGAGGCACATTCCACCCCAACAACAATATAACTAGGGGCACATTCCACCCCAACATCATATTATCCAATCCATAAATGCACCAAATATGTAAGAATTGAATTCTATGAAGTAAATTGTCTAAAGATTGGAGATGAGCAATAGAGTCAAAAAGTATAAATTTGATGAGATATGCCCATATCCATTTGACTTATCTATTCTCCAAAATACATTTCCACCTCACTTTAAGGCACCCAAATTTGACAAATAAAAATGGAAAGGAGATCCACATGAACACATAAAATCATTATTCATCTTGTATCAAGAGGTTGCTTATAGTAGCAAGTACTTATTACGACTATTTTTGCAAAGTTTAGTGGGACAAGCTCTTGATTAGCTACTTAAACTACCTAAGGGATTAGTTGTGGATTGGAATTACTTATCAAATAATTTCATTGACCATTTATCATACAACATAGAACATGAATTAACTATTTTTGAATTATGAAAAGCTAAATAGTGTGATGGTGAAAGTTTTGTTGCGTATCTACAAAGGTGGAGAGCATTGGTAGGCTACTTTCAACACAATTTACTTGACAAATAGTTGGCTAATATCTTTGCATAGAATTTGCATCTCAAATTTGTGTATAATCTACAGTTAGCTTATGATAACTCATTTGAAGACAATATTGACAAAGGAGTGTAGATTGAGAAGGTTCTTATTGCTAGGGGCCTTGTTAAAATATTTACACAAGGGTAAGCATCTAATTAGACTAAATCACAAGTTCCTCAAATAGTTACGTAGGATAAGTCTAATGGATTTCACAAAAACAAGATTATATTCAAAAATGGGGTGACAAAAATAAGACATGTACAAATAGTACAGACTATGCCTCCTCCAAATGTATAATTAACTCCCTCAAATTTGCTACCTACTTTGAAAAGACAACCTCCATGAAGGATGTTTCATAACAATTTTATAGTCTTTAGCAAGTTAGGAGAATTTGTTGAAGTAGTATAACAAAATATCATTACATCCAACTTAATTATATGGCCATCATCAAGGCCATTTCCTTAAGATCAACCAAAACCAGATTGGTACAAAGAGAATGAATGGTGTAACTTTCATCATGTTACTAATCACGATGCATATCATTATGTTTAATTGTGACATATTATTGAGGACTTTATTGAAAATGGTGACCTAGAAATTAAGTTATCCCCTAATCACGACACAAATCAAGATATGGGAATCTATAAAGACCCCTTCCTTGACATGATCCACCACCACCAAGAAACAATCAAAATGTTCACAATCAAGGACAAAGGTATAATTAAAACCAATAACATGGTCAAAATCATAATGAGCATAATCGAGATCATGATCCACACACTAATAATGTGGCTTATAATAATGTGGTTACAACTAAAATAACACTGTGGGATGCATGTTTACAACCCACATTGCCACTATTATTATGACACTGCATGGCTGATCTCATGTTCCTCAAACACAAAACCCATCATTATAGGGTCAGCACCCTCTCCCCTTAGTAATACCATGTTGAGTTCACATCATCATGTTGGTACTCTATTTTCATGGGTTACTAATCTTGAACAATAGTAACATTCTTTTAGAGGCTCTTCACTGACCCAAAATTATAGCAATATCATTAATCACCCATGAATCAACATCAAAGGCCCTTTGCCTTGTCTTTCTAACTATAATGACTCCTTGCCACCTTTAGGCTATGTAATCATAACTAGACACTCATGAGTTACCATCCAGGGCCCTTCACCTACTTCTTTCCATAAACCCAATGAGAACATTATGCCAATGGTTTTAAAGATGAATACTATTCCAACAAACACTAAACTAGTTCAATCCACAATTCAAAGGCCTTATAGTCTAAAGGACCAACTAGATAAAAAAAACCCTATGTAAATTTCCATATTAGAACTCTTATGGACATCTGATGTCCATAGAACCATCCTTAACAAACTTTTATAAGATTCTATTATGCCTAATGATATAAACCTTGATCAATTCTAGAATCTAATTAGACATTTATCTTCACTTCAACAAATCATGTTTGATCAAAAGGACATGTCCACCCTTGACCCAAACCATAATAACCCACTATACATTGAGATAATCATTATGGATCACAAGATCAAGTGGGTTCTTATAGATAATGGTTTAGGGTTGAACATCATATCTCTTAAATTGATATGATGATTGGGTTACATGGACAAAGACATTTAGCCAAATACTATTACAATCAAGGCTTATGATAATGTTGAGTTATATGGTACAATTTGGTTGCCAATCATGGTTGGGGATATTTCTCATCACATGTTATTCCATATTATTGATATTGAGCTTCCTTATAACATATTTCTTGGTTATTCTTGGATCCATGAAGTATAGGTAGTTACATCTACTCTTCACCAATGCCTTAAGTTTCCCCATGATGGGATCAAGGTTACTATTCCCACTAATCAGTAGCCATACCAGTATTGCAAACATCTCAAAGAAGATTTTCAAAATTATAACTATTGCCCAAGTTCTAAATTCATTTCAAAGAAGAATAAATCCATCATTTTTCATCTATCTCCATCTAATTATATAGACCCTGGTGATCTAGCCTCCACCTCAACTGATCCATTTCCCACAACTTTGACTAAGTAGGTGATTATTAAAGACACAAACATTTCCATGTATAATCTGAAGGATGTCCTCCATATTTTAAAATTACCAAAATCCCCTAAAACATTTAGTAAGCCTAAAACTTCTCAGACTCCTAATAGACTCGATCAGATTTGGTAACTAAAAATGAAGCAACCAAAACCTCATGTGGTTTTTGTACTTGTGATTTCACCAAAGAAAGATTGAGAGGCTTTTATCGAGGGAGATTGGTTATATTTTGAGGGCCTTGAAATTTTTTTTTAGAATCCAAAGTATTGTATCCTAAACAAGATAATGGCTCATCTTGACTATATAGGGAAAGGCCTTAGCCCCTAGGTGCAAAGAATTTTATATCCCTTATTAGCTAGAGTTGTCAATGGGAATCATGGTCTCAGATTTAAACCACTAGAGGATGAACTCATAACATTTGATAGTGATTCTTCTAAAGTGACTAGTAATGAGACTCCTAGTAGTGATGCAACATCCCATTATAGCCTTTTTGATAAGTTTGTTGATTCAAATTTGTTTGATTCAAATGCCATATTGACCATAACACCTATTGGAGCTTCTTATCCTAAAGAAAAAACCCATCCTAGTGGTGCTTCCCTTCTTGAAGTAAGACATTATATCTTTACCATTGGTGCTTCCCATCCTGAAGCAAACCCTCATTGTAACCTATGCCTATGCCATCCTAAACTCATAGATTGGGATCAAAAAAATTTGATCATATGCCTCAATGAGTTTCAAAATGAAGAATCAAGTGTAGAATACATGGGCCTATGAGATGCATTCCCCATTGGTGATCATAAATAGGGTTTTAATTTTTCATTAAATCCTTCTGCCTACTTTAGGGAGTAGGCAAACTTTCTTGGTCATAATAAAGAACAAACATCAAGATCTTTAGGTGAAAACCTATTTGAGACACTTGTTGATCAAGGAAAAAGTAAGGAAAAATATAAGCCTTTGAGTGAAAACATGTTTTAGGTGCTCCTAAGTGGGAAATTTTTCTCATCCCCTTAGAATGTAGAAAGTCCATCTAGCCCAAGTTCCATAGCTATTACAAGCATCTCTTTAGAATAACATCAAATATTTGAGCATCTTGCTCTTGAGTTTCTAGAGTTCTTTGCTAATTGGCCTTGACTTGAGAAGGTAGATTCTAATTCTTCATATTATCTAGATCTTTGGGAGGAACAAAAAGAAGATATATCAGAAGAAGATGATCATGATCATACATTTCCTACAATTCTAGAAGATGGATCCACACTCCTTATGGAAAGCACAATATAATTGAATTTGGGAACCCATGAGGATCCCAAAAATGTTTATCTTAGAGCTTCCCTTATTGAAGAAGAATGTGAACATATTATATCCATTCTTAAGGATTATATAGACATCTTTGCATGGGCCTATTCTAACATGCCAGGCCTGGATCTAGATTTAGTTGTGCATCATCTAATTATTCACCTTAATGTTAATATATTCAAGTAAAAGTTAAGAAAGATACATCCACGTATCACCCTTTTGGTATAGGCCAAATTGGAGAAGTTGTTAGGAGCCAATTTTTTCAAACCATTGGACTACTCTAAATGGATTTCTAACATAGTGCTAGTAAGTAAAAAGACCCCAGGCATACATGTTTGTACTAATTTTCATGATATCAACAAGTCATGTCCCAAAGATGATTTTCCTCTACCCAACATTGACATGATTTTTGACTTAACTATTGGGTACGAGATGCTATCCTTAATGGATGGATTTTTTGGTTACAATCAGATCAAGATAGCCCCTAAATATCATCATAAGATCATGTTCACCACTCCATGGGGAACATTCTATTACCAAGTCATGTCATTTAGTTTGAAGAATATTGGGGCCATATATCAATATGTAATGACTATCATATTCCATGACATGATCCATGACATTGTCGAGAACTATGTTGATGATATACTATCAAATTCAAGAATAATATTTGGACACCCTAACATTCTACAAAGAATATTTGAGAGGCTTCATGCATATTGAGTCTACTTAAATCCTAAGACATGTGTCTTTGGATTCACATCAATAAAATTTATAGGGTTCATTGTATTACAATGAGGGATTGAAGTTGACCATGTGAAAGTGACCACTATTATGGAAATTCCTCCACCTAAAAATCTTAAATAGTTGTGAGGTCTACAAGGCAAGTTCTAGTCTATACGCAGGTTCATTTCTTAACTAGAAAATAAGTGCCACCCATTTACCCATATCTTGAAGAATGGGGTGACATTTCATTGGGATGAATATTTTTAGATAGCATTTTCAAAGCTTAAAACATACTTGGCCAATCCACTAGTCTTACGACCTCCAACACAATGAAAGCCACTACTTCTTTACATATTAGCCACAGAATATGCACTGGGGGCACTTTTGGCTCAGCATGATGATCATGGTAAGGAACACATGGTTTACTATTTAAGTTGCACATTTGTAGCCTATAAACATAATTATATGCCTATTGAGAAGGCATGTTTAGCTATGGTGTTTTCCACTCATAAATTATGTCATTATATGCTAAATAACAAAACTTTTGTTATCACCAAGGTATATCCTCTCAAGTTCCTCTTATATAAAGCATCTCTCCAAAGATGCATGGTTAAATGGATTATGTTCCTCAGTGAGTTTGATATTGAATAGCAAAATCAGAAGGTAATCAAAGGGTATATTCTTATGGACTAACTTGCAGAAGCTCCTATTATAGCCACTCAACCTCTCAACTTTGACCTTCTAGATGATTATATCATGATGATAAAACAATCATCACAAGAACTTGAATAGTGGACACTCTATTTTGGTGGATCCTTCACATCTTGAGGATCTAGAGCTAGCATATTGTTGATAACACCACAAGGGGATTTGATCCCTAAAGCCTTCCATATACAATTTTAGTGTACAAATAATATGGATGAATATGAAGCATTAGTTGTAGGGCTCTGTCTTGCCATATAGTGGGATATTCAAAGCTTAAAGGTCTATGGAGATTCATAGCTAATCATAAATTAGATAACTGATCAGTATCAAACAAGAGATGATAAGTTTTTCCCTTACAAGAAAATTGTTGATAACTTTAAAAGAATTTTTTATAACTATTTTCATAGCCATGTCTTTCCTACCAACCTTTCCAATAACCAACAAAAACTTTTCCTTCATCACCTAACACATTATATCCTCCTTGGAAACACTCTTTATCAAAAAGGCTATGATGGAATGCTTCTTCATTATTTATCTTTCAGAGAATCCAAGCTAACACTTAAGGAGGTTCATGAAGGAATGTGCAGGGCCCATACTAATGGTGTAGTCCTAGCAAAGAAACTTCTCAAAATAGGGTATTATTTGCCTAAAATGGAGATAGATGCTTGTAATTATGTAAATAATTATGTTCCTTGTTAGCATCATGGCAACTTGATACATGCACCTTCCTTACCATTACAGCCAATTACAACACCATGGCCATTCTCAACATGGGGTCTTGATCTTATTGGGAAAATTAACCCAACATCTTCAGATGGTCATAAACACATTTTGACTGCAATCGATTACATTACCAAATGGATTGAGGCCATTCCTCTCACTTATGTTACTAGGAAATAAATAGCCAAGTTAATTGATTAACATATCATCTGTCGATATAGCATCCCAGCCCATATTATATTTGATAATAGTAGATCCTTTATATACCAAGATGTGAAAGGTCTTAGTGCAAAATTTAATATCAAGCATAAGAAATCCACTCCCTATAACCTATAAGGCAATAAACAAGATGAGGCATCAAAGAAAACCATTCTAGCCATCTTAAAAAAGATTTTCAATGATGATGGTCTTGATTGGCACTTGTAACTCTTTCCTACCCTCTAGGATTATAGAACCAATCATTGTACCCCAACTGGAGCTACTCCATACTCCCTTGTTTTTGGCACTAAATCTATCATCCCAGTTGAGATTGAGATCCTATTATTAATAATATCATTAGATCACATTGAAGATGATGAAAACTATAGAGGCTCATAGTTGCAAGAACTAGAACTTCTTATTGGTAAGCATTTGGCTATCCTAGAAAACTTACAAGCCTATCAGAATAGATTGTGGAGAAGCTAAAAAAAATGCATTCTCCCTTGAGAATTTGATATTTGTGACTTAGTTTTGAAAGAGAACTAGAAGAACATGAATGTTGAACCCAAAAAGAAAATCAAGTTTTATCCTAATTGGTTAGGACCATATATTGTCACAACAAACTAGGGATCGAGGGCATATCAATTGGCTAAAACTAATGGTGAAGAACTTTCAGAGCCCATGAACATCATACACCTTAAGAGATTCTATGCATGAACAACTTTGAACCATTTTCTATAAGACCCCTAACTTGAGGGTAACTTGTGTTGTCATAATTTTATCCCACCCTTTTATCCTACCTTGAGCACATTTTATACTAACCTCGTCCACTTTTCGTGAATCCTAAAAATAAAGGATTTTGAACTCTTGGCACTCTAAACACATTCTTCATACCATTATAGATTATGTCTCATGAGCATTATGAACATCTTCAGCAATAATTCTACAAAGCAATTCAGCTAGGGCAATCTTTTGCAGCTTCTAACAGGTGAATAGCTACATATTCTTAGTACAAGTATTTTTCTACTTTCTTATTTTATCAAGATCCTCGCTCTCATCTATTTGTGAGCATGGACCATTGAAATTATTTTATCTATCTTATTGGAACCTCTACTCTTAGGACATGCATCTCCTCAAATAGATGGTCCTACCTTATGCATATTTTATCCCAAAAAAACCAAAAACATTAGAAATATTTTGAAAAATATTAAAAACATTAGAACATGATCCAAAAAATAACAAAAACATTATCTCATGCTTCTATACATTTGTACATTCCCATTCCACCATCCCACACTCTCACCATTTTGTGAGCAACCATTAAGTCTGAATGCTCTCACCATTTTATGAGCAACCATTAAGTTTGAACACTCACCATTTTGTGAGAAACTATTAATTTTAAACACTCTCATTATTTTGTAAAAAAAAATTAAGAAAGAATGCTCTTGCCATTTTATAGGCATAAGAACACCAGTTCATCTCATCTTATCCCATGCACTTGCCATTTTACAAGATCATTCTTTCCGATCTCATCAGTTTCTTGTTTGCCAAACCATTCTCATTTTTTTGTTATATCTTCCATATTATATTATAACATTAATCATGTTGGTCTGATCATCATTTTCCATCTATCCCATTTCCTAGGAAAAATACATTTGGCTTGAAGTTCATGTTGGAACATGCATCCATGGAACTATGTAGGCAACGTCTACTTATCTTATACATTTGGAATCAACTCAACCAACCCCTTCCTTTTCTTCTCTTCTCCCATTTCTTCTATTATTGTTCCTCTTTAATTAGGGAACAATTATCTTGTCATTATTCTTTGTTATGATGTGGTGGAAAGTAACACCTCTACTGCACATGCATAAACATTTGTCTTTAAACCGCACTAACTTGGTTTTTTGTTTGTGTGTGTTTATTTGAGTTTTCTTGGTGTTTTGTTGTTTTTTTTGGTGTTTTGTTATGGTTTTTCACCTCTCCTTTTATTTATTCTCCTTTTCTCTTTTTATTATTCATTACTCCATTCTTGGTCTTATGTTTCTTTATCTTGTTTTACTATTTTATTTTGCTTTTTTCTTTTGTGTTCAAGACCTTGATGGTCCACATGGATATTTATTATTCATATCTTGGTCTCATGTCATTAAGATGTTCTTTCCTTTTGTTTTTAAACATTTTTTTCCTACTTAAGTCTTGATAGATCATATCTTGATTTCAAGTTAGGTTCATTTATGTTTATCTTTTTCTTTATTTTTACTTTTTTTGTTTAAATGTAAATCATTGTAACTATGGTTTTGGTCATTGTTTTACCATTATCCTTAGTTAACAGATATTCACATTTGAACTGGCTCAACACAATTGGAATCTTATGTCATTCTAAGTTATTCATACTTGTGATGCCTAATTTCTTTTTCTATAGTAAGCACTTTATGCTCAGGTCTCAAGGTCTTAATGTCAACATTAACTCTGATGAAAGATTCTCAAGAACACTTTGAAAAACCTATGCTTATGATGTGGAATTGGGCATCTAGGTAACATTCATTTTAGGCTTCTTTTTATATGCTTAGATGTGTATCTCATTACATATATTGTAAGTCTAATCAATTCTTGGTCATTTTTCATCATGCTTCCTTCCATTCTCTCCCAAACTTGGGTCAACTACATTGACCTAAAGTTCATAATGGAACATGAGTCCATGGAACTATGTAGGTAGTGATAAATGTATATCAAAGTTAGATCAAATATCTCCATTGTTATTTTCATCTCTCTCATCACTTTGTGCATTCTCATATTCTTGGTTTTATATGGCTTTCTAAGCCATTATACCATCGCATGTATGTTTGTGCATGCTCGCTTTAACCTATCCTTTTAGTTATATCCTTAAGCTATTTTTATTGTCAATTACCCATGATGGGGTAAAAAATATGAACACTATCTGAATCAAATCATCTCTATAGGGGTAAGTCATTATTTATTCTTTGTCAATGATCAAGATTCGCCCTACTAGGGCAAAACTATTTTATCATGATCAAATATACTCTACTAGATTACTTATTATTATATTATCTTTGGAGACCCCATTATAGTGGTGCTTCCCTTCTTAAAGTATACAATTCTCTCTTTTCCTCTAATTCCAAGCTCTCTGCATTAAATCCCATGATGGCAATATTTTAGTGTACAACCTGTCTCAATATTGATCAATGCCATAAGCACACAGTTTGTACTCTCAAATTGGGTACATCTACATTATGTCCCTTACATTTATGGATTATATGTTTCCCATTTCCCCCATCTCTAGGGCATATTATACCTCTCATCATATTTTGATCATTGATGGTAATCACATGTGCAAGCATTAGCTCATCTGGATGTGATCTATTCCATGGGTTAATCTCTCAATTTCTCTCTTTTCAAGAGTCCATCATTCTCTTTCATCCTAGTATGTCCTCTCGAGGGGGCATCATGGGTCTATTCCAATTTATTCTTGACAACTCTTTTCTTTGAAAAGACGTTGTTTCACTTGAATGTCTCACTACACTTTCTCAAATAGGGGAAAATATAGACATCCAATTCCTAACACCATTTGTGTTGAAATTTTCAATATTACTCGAATTGCACTCAAATGTATATTTTAGGTCAAAATCCATAAAACATCTTAAATGGTTCAAACTTGTCATTTACAAGTGTCATTTTAGGTCAAAGTATCCCTAAATAGGGTAATGTATTTTATGGGCTATCTAACTTTGATCAGATCATTTCAAGTCAAAATGAACATTTCACCATTTAGTGCTCTGGATCACTCTTTCCTTCTAATTAATTGGTACACATCACATACCTTTGTTATTTTCTATTTGTAACATCCTAAATGGGAATAGGGTTCTAATGCATCTAACATCACCTTCCAGTTCCTCTCTAGTCAAATTACAACCCAGTAATATGACTTTCTGACCATTTTGATTAGTTGAGGGTTAATTTTTAAATAATTACACAAATGTTGATTAACCTTACGTAAGGATAGTTAATCCAAATCAAGGGCTCAAGTGGATTTTCCATGAGAATTGTTACATTATTATTTTTGAAAATTGATTATTATTATCTACATCACCTAGTGACATCATCTATGGGGTGACATCCATCAAGCCATAAGTGTATAAAATATGAAGATTATGGGTCACCCATGCCTAGTTAATGCCTCTCATGCCTCTTCAATGCCCCTTCTTCTAAGGTCATCTTGAGGATAATTATGGATTTAATTCCAAATATTAGGATTATCCTCAACCACACATCTTCATCTCAAGATGGATGGTTGAGGTTGATCCTGACCAATCTCAAAAATCTATAAATAGAGAGGCCATAGACATCATTTATAAGATGTTTTGGTGCAAGGTTATTATGCTAAAATATATTCAAATCTTGAACATTGCAAATTTATAATGCTAATTTTTTTCTAGAAAGCTTCATTGATAGGCTAGTATAGTGATTCCACATCAAGATCCTAGGTTTTGTGTAGTGTTCTTGAGGCATTAGAGGAGCTTACCATCATTGTTGACAATGACAAGGATGCTTCATCAAGGGAGAACAAGTTTTTGAGCCACATGGGCATGGTAAATCCATTTGAGAAGGTAATATGGTGTTGCTTTATTTCATTTGTTTCTTGTTACCCTTTTTAATTCCCATAGGAATAGATAGGATTGGTTAATTAGTTTTTTATGCATGTTTCATTGTTTATGGACTAATGCTTGACTAACTTACTTTGTAATATTCTCTACATTATTTACTAAAACCAAATATGTATAACATCTCAGTCTTGTACATTTGACAAATATTAATCAGGGATCTACCCTTTAGTTCTAAACCTCCCTATTATCAAAGCGCTCACATTCACTATCTCTTTATGCCTAAATGTTTATCTCTTAATTTGATTCATATTATTCTCATTATCCATGTATTTAGTAATGCATATATATATGTAAACCTAATAAACATCCTTCACTTTTATTTTCATATTGATATCTATTTTATAGCCTTCTAGACACTACTCTCTATAAAGGGAAACCATTATCGATGGTAGTGTCCATATCCTTATCTAGTGTCTAGTTTCCAAAAGTAATCCAAAATGAAAATGATTATAAACCTATGGATAAGCCTATTTGTATTATTGAACCCTATTTTTATATTTTTTCAAAAGGTGTGGTATAAATACAAGTCTAGTCCTTCTCATTCCTTGTCTATCAAATACCAAGCAAACACCTACAAATTCTAAATAAATAAAATACACAAGAAATTTATTTTACCCTATTCATCCTTATTTTTATATCAATTATAAGATCAGTCATATTATAAGTTTGAAGCATTCAAAGAGAAGACAATGAGTGACATTTGTCAAATCATAACTAGATCAATCCATGCATCATCATATAACATATTTTACCCTTGTGTGCACACTTTACCACACTTAAGGGAGAGATACATAATTATGAGGCCCTACTTAGCTTATATATTATGTACTCAATAACCATTTACAAAAGGGTATTGGGGGAAGCTCAACACCATGAACTCACTAACCTAGTTTATATCAAACTCATTCCTATGGTGAAGAAGGGTGAAGAGATAGGGTTTTCATAAATTGGTGAAGAATGATATATTATATTCCTTATATAAATGAATTAACATAAATTTGATAAAAAAATCCAAAATAATGAAGTTGATCACATTGAGATCTAGTCATTAATATGTACTAGATAGCTCCATCACACTCTAATACTAGTGTCGATGGTAGTGACCAGATCTGATGGTAGTGTCCATGACCACATAAGTACAATTTTAAGAATCTTATGACTAATCCTACATACTTTACATTTGTTTATATTCATATATTAAACTAGCTAAGTACTATTATTTTTTATTTATTTCAATAACCTTCATAGTTTTACTTTTATATTTTTAGCAATCTCAATTGTATAAATTCAAAATATTGTTAATTTGAGTTTATTTATTAATTTACATTCTATAGATTAGTTTATCACATTTATGCTTGAATTATTTATATATTATTAACCCTATCCACCACATTTCAAATTAAGGTTAAACACTATGGCATTTTCCAAAACAATTGATTGTGCCACCATCTACAATCATTACTTAAAATTCTAGAGATGGCTAAATGAAATAGTTCAAATGAGTAGTCAATTTACTAGTGATTAATTTATTTGTACTCCTCGAGTTAATAAACACTATAACCTTTTGTTTCTTAATTAAATTAACTACCATAATATTTTGAGTAATACTAATACTTGAAAGTGTATGACATGAGATAATAGGGTGATAATCTTCATATTCCTCCTCTAGCTCTTCCATACCATCACTTGAGGCCTCAACATCTTATTCATCTTCATTATCACCTTTAATGTATAATAATTTTTTTAGCATATCTATGTCCTTTTTCCACTTCTATCAAAGTTAAAATACAACCCTTTTGCACATTTCTCTTCAATTTGTTTATGAATCAATATTTTAGGCTGAGGAAATGATTGCTCTATGGAACTATGTTCACAAAAATTAGGAATTGCATTCACAAACAATAGGAAAATCCCTTCATTTGACCATATAAATTTTCTTTTTCTTTCATGATAATGGTAGGGATTTAGATATGAAATTTGAATTAAACATAAAAACCTCATGTTGTAGGCTATCTTTGACCCCACCCAAGAACAAGTTAGTCATATTTTCCCCATTAATGTCATATACATGTAAAGATATATTCTATAATTATTGAATATAATGTTTAATAGTACTTATTTGTCAAAACTTTACTAAATGATTGTATTATTTTTATGAAATTTTATTGAGATAATGCATCTGTAGATCCTCAATAAACACCAATTAGGTGACTAGAAAACCCTTATTTTTCATTTGAGCACACAACCACCTATATCAAATGAATGTCTTAGGTTCTAGATATAGATATTTCATGACCACCTTTTGTGTACATGGAATCTAATGTATATCAAATAAATTTTCTATTTGATTTATCTAAGTGAGTGGATCCTTACCATCAAACTAATGTAGTTCTACTTTTGGCATCATGTACTTTGAAGTGGTATTGGAGTTTTATTGTTTTGATTAAGAAAACCCAAGTGGATTGGTGGATGATTATTTTTTGGAAGTAGAGTTGAAATATTTTTCAACTATCAAGTTATATTTTTCATTTGATTCTTCACAACATTGATGTCCCATTTTACCACATCAAGATCATCTTTCTTCATCATGCTTTTTATATTTGACTAAAGTTGGTGAACTTCCTCAAAAACTAAAGGATCTAAAGATATCAAATCCATGTCAACATTTTTAGGAGTATTTTGAGTGTTTTTCCTTTATTTAAGTTGTAAGTGTTAGGAAAAATAATATAAAAACCTTAGAATGAATGGTTTTGGGCCCAAATAACATATACTATAAAAATATACCATTGCAATCATCTAACTAGGATGAATCCAATGACTTTTAATTTGCATAAGGGTGGCAAAAAACCTTTTTTTAAAAATACTTTAAACAATAATATGATGATGAATAAAAATAAATTCTTCTTAGATCATAAGTTTTTTATAATCCTTCAACTCTCATGAAAACCACAATACTGGATCTAAAAAACTTTGTCCCAAATTTATGAAAATCTTTGGTGTGATTTTGAATTTTGGTTTGATAGATACCTTTTTTAATTAAATTTTGTATAAGTGATTTGGCTTTTATATTTTTAGTGTCTTTTTCTATTCTTCCTCCTTATAGATTTAGAAAACCCAAAATGGGTGTTAAAAATTATTATCACTAGAAAACTTGGACTTGATAGCTAAGGCAAAGAACTTAGAGAGCATGGTGTCTAAGCAAGGTTCATTTTAAGAGGCCCTACTAGAAAACCTATTTGAAATATTTGACAAATTTAGATAATTTTTATTTTTTGGTATGGTGAATCATTTGCGGGTGATAGAAAAAAAATTTGTCTATGTTTTTCCCCATACAATGCTTGAGTTAAAAAATAGATTCAAATGACCAAACTAAACAATGGATCCAAATAGATGAATTGAATGACATAGCCAAACAACATAAATAAATGTTGCGACTAAATGACATAGTTGAATGCCCAAGCTGAACAATAGAGATGAACTATGAATGACATAGCCAAACAACACAAATGAATGATAGTCAAACAACCTAGCTAAATGATAAAGTCAAATGACCTAGTTGAACAATATAGATGAATAACACAACCAAATGACCTAGCTGAATGACATAGATGAACAACACTATCAAATAATACATATTAAAAGCATAACTACATGACATAGTCAAATAACACAAATGAATGATAGAGTTGAATGACATAGCTAAATGGTATAGTCAAATGATAAAACTGAATGACATAGCCAAATGACCTATCCAAATGATAGAGTCAAATGGCATAACTGAATGACATAGCTAAATGACACAACCAAATGGACCTGTCATTCATATTTATTATTCAAACCTATCTTTCAATTTTGGCATCTAGTGTTATCATTTAGATCTTTCATTCAATGATGTAGTCCCCATCTATCTTGTTATTTAGAACTATCATTCATTTTCATTATTCATTATTGTTGTTCAATTTTGTGCTCCTCTAGTTTTGGTTTTGTTTGTTTCTTTGGTTGGTATTTCAGCCTCAAGGAATATATATATATATATATATATATATATATATATATATATATATATATATATATATATATATATATATATATATATATATATATATATATATGGTGAATTTAAGTGTAATCTTATATATTACTATAAAGGGTTGGTGAACCAACCCAAAAAAATATATCCCTAAAATTTTAGCGATCTACTCCTATCTGCTAACCCTAAAAATCACCAAAAACCAAAATCTAAAAAATGGAATAATCATGAATCAATGAATATTCACTACTAAAATTAACCCTATGTATAAGAAGCTTATACTTTTATGTTAAATAATAATTTTATCTTGAAATAAACCTTGTTGTTCCTAAAATGTAATGAACATCAATGTAAATGAGACTAGACATGAAATGATTGAGTTACCTCAAATTGTAAAAAATAAAATGTGCACATGTGAATAGGATATAATGATAGGTAAGCCTGATCATATATCATAGGAAATAATGTAAGTATAAGGAGATATGAAATAATAGTTTGGTGTAAATTCATTACCAAAAAAAAATGAAAAAATGATTTTGAGAGTATGAAATCATAATCATTAAACTATTGTTTTAATCCTTTAGGGAAAGTACTTAGTTAAAGATAGTTTACGAATTTTGAAAATTTTATGAGGAAAGCCTAGTCTTGATTGAGGTCTTACACTAAAACTCACAAAAGAGAAATCAAATAGGTGATAAATATGAATAAAAATAAAAGAGTATTTTATGAGAAAGGTCTGGTCCTATCTAAGTAGTTATATTACAACTCAAAAAGGGTGAATTGAATAAGTGAAAATAGCTTTTAAAATGACAAACCAATGATAAAAAATACACATCAATATTGGACTAGGAAAATAGAATATATCCATGAGGATGGGCAGGTCTTATCCATGGTCTTATGTTGAAACTCATGAAGTAAAATAAAAGATAGATCGAAAGACCAATGCTAGGAACTATGGCTACTAAAAGTAAGTTAATGATCCACATTCAATATCTTTGTTATAAAACCTATAAGAAATGTTAGTATTTATATTATATGAAAGTAATTGAGAAGCATGTAGAATGATAATTTTGTAAGAAAACTATTTCTTTAAAAACTGAGCATTAATGGGTTCTTTAAAAATACATCTATTACTTTCTAATCTATAAGTACTTGGACTAAGGATGTCTTTGACAAGGTAGGGACCCCACTATTTTTGGGCATATTTTCCTTCTTTTTCATGTGTATAATCTAGTTTCAAGACTAAGTCACTAGTATTGAATGTTTAGACTTTGATCTTTTGTTATGTTATTTAGTGATGTGATCTTTATATTTTTGATTTTGTTGTAATGCACCCTATTGATATTTTTTAACCAAAAATGTCAAAACATCTATTACCCTAAGGGAGAACCATTAATTTTTGGGGAAATGCCTTAAAGTGACCTAGGATACCCTTTTCTCAAGTTCAGTGAAAACTAGAGATTTAGGTGCAATTTACAACTTGCAAAGTTGAAAATTATAGTCAAACCTTCACTTCCCACTGTACACATTCTTGTTAAAAATTAGAGATTCAAATTAAATTTTAAACTTGAAAATTACATCCAAACCTCTGCTTCCCATTTACCCCATCACTGGCAAAAACTAGAACTCTAGTCTTAATTTACAACTTTAAAGTTACAAATTGCAAGCAGATTGCCACTTTCTGTCAATCTCATTCTTGATAGAAACAAGAGATTTATATGTAATTTTTAGCTTTTAGACTTAAAAATTTCAATCTAAGCCTCACTTCCCACTCATCCAATTCCATCAAAAAATGGAACTTTGGTTGTAATTTACAACTTTCAAAGTTACAAATTATGACTCGAGTTTCATCTTTCACCGATTACCCATCCCATGGAAACCAGAAGTTCATTTACAACTTAAAACTTAAAAAATTGAAAATTTCACCTCAATTTCCACTTTTCTACTTCTAATTCACCAATCCACTTAAAAAAAAGTGAGGTGTGTAAAATGCAATTTTTAAAAATTGTGAAATTACTCCACAACTTTAAAACTCTAAAATTCCTTTTGTTTATCCTAACCACCAACCTATAAGGAATTAATTACAAGGTTATATTAACAAAATTAGGTTATTTGGAAGTTACTATTAAATTACAAATTGGAGGATTGGATCTCTATGCCATGACCCACTGACGTCATGAAACACAATGCCATGCCTTACCAATGCATTAAAAATCACCACTGACATTCCATGCAAGTGGTATTCCTCTATTCTCCTAGCATTTTTCCAAAAAACATTTCTATCTTAAAGCTTAATTTTTTCCATTCTCATGTAAAAGATTAGTTTTTTCCATTCTTATGCAAAATCTAGGTTTTTTCTTCCATCTTCTCACATCTCTTTAAGTTTTTCCTTATTTAAAAGGCTGATTAAATTGGATTTTCTAATCATTTAAAATCCTTAGTAATAATAAAGGGTTTGGAAAAATAATTAAAAATTTTAATAGTCCATCAAGATATTCTACATGAACCCTATAGATTTTTAACCTGCAAATATAACTTTGAAGCCCTACAGAGAATAGTAGTGTAGAAAGTACTCCAAACCCCATAGGAATCTCCACTACAAAATAAATTTTGAATCGCCATGGAGAATATTAGTGTAAAAATAAATTCCAAACCCCATGGGAATCTCTACTACAAAATCAATTCCAAAACCCACTATAATCTTTACTTCAATAGCAACTCCAAAACCAGCTAGAACTTTTACTTACAATTGTAACCCCAAAGCCTGCCAACTCTATAGTTGTTTTCCCACATCAAATTTCCTAAAACCTATGTCTATAAAAGAAATGAATCTAAAATATAATGGACCTAGTGTCCCACTCATCTTGGAATCTAACACCAATAAAACCATAAACATAGACCTAGGTCACACAGACCTAGTTGATTTTTGGACAAGGGTAAATGTTGAATTCAAAAATGATTAAATTCAAATAATTTATGACTTTGGATTTCCCCAAGCATATACCTTCCCCTTATCATTACAAATCCCTAATCTTGTGCTCAAATTGGTAAAGCATTATGATGTACATCATCAAGAATTGGATAGGGTGACTAATTTCAAAATAAGAATACTCACTGAGAGTATTAATTAGGCCAAGGATACATATGATAAGGCCATAAATATAATCTATGAAATTGAATATTTTCTTAATAAATTATCATGTGAAGAAATATATTGTCAATATTAAATCCTTTTAGTATAAGAGGTTCAACACAAGTTTGAAGGAGTGGTTGATAAAGTGATAGCATGGGACACAACATTCAACTTTAGTTCAATCCATTGATTCATTAGGTATCATAACACATTGGATCATATGGGTAAAGACACTCAAGTATATAGGCATACATCTAGAGAACTCTTTGATACAATTGTAAAATGTGAGATAAGAAACCTATATTCACTTGGTCCTGACAAAAATCATATCCTAGAGATCTTCAAAAGCTTTGATGCCTACATTGAGAAGACACAGGCAAAGAATGACAAAGAATATTCAGAGGTTATGTTTCTAGATTATTTATTTCAATCAAACACATTTTTTATATTACATTTCTTTATTGTAAAAGATATTGTAAAGTTGCAAGTTACAAATTTTAACCTTCATTTTGGTAGCTCTTTTTAGAAAGAGCCACTTGTAATTTTCAATTACCTTTTTGGCAAATTGAAAAGATGTAAAAATGAAACTTGTAAATTACACTTTTCCTTTTGAAAAATTTGGAGTTCATTAACTTGAAAAAACTCATGTTGTAAATTTCATTTTTAGTTTCTTTAATTTGGATGACTTAAAAGTTGTAAAATCCAAATTGAAAATTACAAATTAGGTTTTTTAAGTTATAACCTAAATATCTAATATATTTTAACTTTTCTAAGTGTTAGTTCATTTTTGGCACCTTATTCCTTGGAAAATATATTAGTATCCAAACTAAAGATAAGGATGATGTTTCATGAAGATTCAATAGGATTTATCCATGCCTCCATCACTTGTTGAAGTGACTAGCAATTGCATGTTTTTTATTCTAGTCATTTACCTCACTAAAGATGCCATTCTAGACTGAAGATCATGTCATTTTCATGACATTTTATATTTTTTTTAACTCTTTGACTGGGCATAGGATTTTGATAACTACCTCTCTTTCAAGAGAGTATTTTTTATAAATATGGGTACCATGGCATAGCCCATTTATCTTTTTTTTTTTTTTTGTATAAGTTATTCTAGAGTTTGAGTAGTTGATCTACATGGTGTAACCTAGAGAATGATAATAGATTTAAGTTTTGTCTTCCTTGTATGTGTTATCTTTGTATATACAAGGATATTTATCAAGGTTTTGAATGATTTCATTTTTGTTTCAGTCACAAAATTTCATTTGTGGTATTATTTTGCCCTTTCAAAATGTTGTTTGATAAAAATAAAGAATCTTGTTCCTTATATGTTAAATTCCCAATATTACCTTTGGTTTCATATTTGCATGAGTTTTTGCTCCAATAAATTTAATCATGTTTATTGTTTTGTTATGTTAATAAAAATCAAACATTAATTTGCACTATAATTATTTTGTGAAATCACTATTTCTTATTTTGAAAATTCATTTCTAAAACTCTTTTCCTCACAAGTTAAACCTGAGTTAAGAGTAAGAACACTAAGAAGTAGTATTTTTAAATGAACTAGTAATATAGCAATTGCATCAAACTTAGTGAAAGGAATCCAACCTTCTCTAAATGTTCACCTTAATTCACCAAGGTCTCACAACTTGGAGGTGATCCCATTGTATCATTAGATTTCTTGTAGTTTGCAACACATATTGAATATCATACTACCACACAAAGATGGGTGCAAAATATATGTGATAACAATTTTTTAGCACACCTAATAAGACCAAAAGGTAATTACTAAGAGATCAGTGATATTCTCAAAAATCATTGTACAATCCTTGTATACATTTAAAAAATCACCTGTCAACTTCATTAGCTCACAAATTCAAGAAATCTAGGTTTACATATGTAAAATATACAAACAAGATCATCCACTAAGGGTAAGAAAGCTTACTTGTAAGAATTATCATTTCCATATAGAAATAAATCAATATCATCTCTCCAATTTTATCCTTATTATTATGTAAAATAAATTAGGTTAGGTACTTATTGCATCCATAAAAATGATATAATCATTCCCAATCTTGTAAAACCAAGTAAAGATATTCAAGGAATGTGGTAACTATTCTTTGATGGCTCAAAAATTAGGAATGGTGTGATTTCTGGTATTATTTTGATCTCTCCAAAAAAAAGAGTTTTTTTAATTCTTTTAGACTCTAGTTCATCTTCACTAATAATATAGTTGAATATGAAGCTTTGATTCAAGGTCTCCAACTAGCCAAAGAAATAGGGATATAATCACTACAATTATTTGGTGACAGTGAATTGAATATTCACCAAGTAAGATATAACAACATAACCAAGAATAATTTTCTAAGATCTTAAAAACACAAGATTTGGAACTTGTTAGAAAACTTTACCACTTCAAACATTCAAGAGGTACTAAGAGCATAGAACAAGGATGTTGATCATATGGCCTTAGTAGGATCCCAATATAACTTGCCTAAATAAATAAGAAAAATATCCAACATGTAAATTTGATAGTAAGACCATTTATTCCTAACAATGCAACCATTTAGCAAGTTTTTTATAGTGATCAACAAATTATGAATTTTTTGAGAGAAGAGGTTGAATTCTTAGATAAAAAATAGTCAAGACTCAAAGATCAATACAGATATCAAATCATTTAATTGAAGACAAGTAAATTAACCATGAGCCTTGTAACTCTAGAGAATATCTTCAACTCTGATGATCAGCTAAAAGGTGAAAAGAAGAATATCATGTTAATGAATAAGACTATGATCCAATATTCATTTTAGAAGGCAAAACATTGAATATTGGAAAGGTATGTGATTGCTTCTAAAAAACATGATTTTATTGAGTTGTGTAAATAATTTGATGATAATTTATCTTAGAATTCTAAATATCTAAGGGGATTTAACCATAGCTTAACCCAACACATAATGGCTACTGATAGGGGGGTTAAATTAGTATTAAAAAATTCATATTCAATTCCAAACATCATTCCATGAATAATTAATAAACTTGATCTAACATCAACATCATGAAAGCACATATATTCAAAGCATAAAAAAGCATACATCACATGAACACATCATATATGTGGGAAACCCTTATGGGGGATAGAAACCAATGAGTATTAAAATATATAATACATTACTATAATGATAAGATCTAAATTTATACTAACACCAATTGATAAAGGATCACCCACCCCTCAATTTAGTCAAGCACCCACTTGACCTTTAGCTAGCTCCAACTAGCAAGGAAGATACAACCCCTAGGCAACCAAACACCAACTCAAATACATTTAACCTTTGATCATATTTAAAATAAATTTATAATCTTCAATTGATGATGACCTCCTCTATTTTCACTCTTCACCCCTCAATCTCTTTCAAGCAACATATAGGGCTTGCTTGCTCAAACTGCCTCTTCTAGGTTCATTAGGTCTAATGACCTATGTATCCACCTATTCCAACTTGATCATATATGCATAAATTATCCTATTCACTCTATAATTTTCATCAATGACATATACCTTTTCTTTTAAAATTTCTCTTCTTCTCTTAGCTCCCCACACTTTCTCTACTAGCATGAATAGGCCAATTAGGCCTTGTACTTATACAACTCTCTTGGTATAAACCATATTAGTCAGCCAAGATGCTTCACACACTTGTATTATATTTAAAATATGTTTATAAACATGTTAAATTTGATAAACATACACTAAATATGTCTTTCATTACGTTATTATCCTAAAACCTCAATTAGGCTTAGTTGAGACCTAAAGCAATTAGGCCTTCAAATCCACACATTACGCATTGAGCCTTTTGGACCACCTTCAGCTTCTACCAAAAATTAAAACACAACATATAACACTTTAATATTTCCTTTATATTATTAATATGGGTCTACAATACCTAAAACTCCATTTCACACCTTGAACCTAGCAATTAGCTCTCCTTGCTCTTTAGGTCTTGATACATAGAAAACTTTGTCCTCTAGAACTAAAGCATATTATTAACTTTCTCACATAACCTCATGAAAAAATAATATTTATATGTCCTCCATGACCTAAAAAAATCACTAAATTCATTTCTCAACATCACATAGGCCAACAAACCTCAAACTAACTCTCTTAAGATGACCACTCAGACTGGTCACACTCAGTCAAAGTATAGTCATATAGATGCTCATCTATTATACATTAAAATATGATTTAAACACTTATAATACACATTTATATATTATATTATACCTATATATAAACCTAAAAAAATTATTTCTCATTTTTCATCAACATTCATTGGTCTTATAGACCAATCACTCAAGTCTCTATTTCACAATCTCAGGACTCCTAGACAAGACTTTTTGTTTTGAATGATTCATTCACATAACCTATCTCTTTATCTCCCAAAAATATTTTACAGGAAAATTAATTCTCAAAAAACATTAGGATATTCATTAGGTACATCATCACTTTTCATGAGATCTTAAACACTTCACTTCCCTCATCATGCATGTAGCAATCATCTTGACTCCAAAACATAGTCACGGTGAGAAAAAATCCTAACACCTATAGACTCACTTCCTTTACATATAAAATTATTAATTATATACTCCAATATCCTACTATCAACTCTAATCACTAATATATGGATTTACAATAGTAAACAAGGAACATACAGATCATTCTAAGAGACATATACCTTCACTGTCTTCTTCAAATAGGCCACTTTTAAGTCTTATTATTTCATGTGTATAGGAATAAATATAAATTTTAAACCAAGGTGACATTATTAATATGTCTCAAACAAATATCCCAATCCATTGGACTCATCCCCACTCACCTTCATATCATCCCTAAATAAGTTCTCACTCATAACTAGTAGACTTGGATCATCAAGATGATTGAGTTATAGTATCAATCATTCTCAAATAAATTAATTTAATTATAGAACAAATATCTATACTTTAACTCCATCCACTTTCAAGTGTTGATTCAGTCAACCCTACCTATAGTCATAAAACCTTTAGAAATAATCATATTTTTGTACCTTCTACTCACTACCCTAACACACCACTACCACCTAGATGTGACTTGAGGAGTCCTCTACACCTTCCAATATTCAAAATTGGTCAAAAAATTCCATTATAGGTCCTTTATATAAATTTGTTTCCAATTTCTCTTATATGAGGGTTTATAAGAGGATTTTGACCAATTTACATCTTAATGAATGTTCATAAAGCTCTGTACTTGAAAAAACTAAAAAATACTTGTAAAATATTATTATTTATATACTAAACTTCTCCAAAAATTCTTAGATAACCATGAAAACTTTACACATGTCAATTAGCATCACAAACTTCTTCTCAGGCTAGGAAACCTTCATTATGCATGCATAGGTGTCCTTCCAACATTCTTTCTTGCTTATTCTTCCTCTTAAAAACCTAAAACCTGGTCAAGAACTTTGACCTAACATATCACACCTCATTTTATGCTTACATGAGATATGTTACCTTGAAATCTCAACTTGATTCTTCATGTACACCACACTAGGTCACTACACACATTAGGTCTAGGACTACAAGTCAAACTTGGATATATAAATCCCTTGTATCCTTCTTATACTGATCTCACAACCTAAAAAAAATGTCATATATATTCATGAAAATATCCATATCTACCAAAAATCATCTCACTATCCTCAACCATCTCAACATACTAGTCTACCAAGCCTATGCCAACACACTATTCACATACTTGTATTCTCCCCTTGACCTTGCTTAGACTTATTTGACATCAATAACACTGATCATACTATGACATCTCTACTTTATCATTAAATTTTAAATCAATTCACACATGACATCAAGCCTTTGACATCAATGACAACACACTTTCCAATAATCTCCCCCTTTGTCATTGATGGTAACCTCTTCTTATCCTTCTCACCCTTTGCCATTAATGATAAAGAGGACATATCCTCTTATCAGGTTCATCAACATATTCATCTAATCCTAGGACCTATCCTCTTTCATATCTCCCCTTTTATCCATGCATTAATATTCAATACTTTGTTAAAACACATGACTTGTTTTGATTAAGTCATCATATCAACCTTTTGACATGTCTCATGAGATTGTACCGATAAAAAACTTCTCCATCTATCCATCATGACTAAAAAATATTACATATGCTCCCCCCCCACATCAAGAATGTCTATTCAAGCCTTTAAAAATAATTGAGTTAGTTCCCCATAACTCCATGCTCCATCTAAAAAGGTCATCTTCAGGGAATACATAACATGATCACAAATAATATATGATCATAAGATCATCCTTTTTATCACTGAGCATCTCATCTGCATGATAGCAACAATAAGACAAGACATTCCTTCATGTACACTTCTATAAACTCTTCAAGATCATAATAACCTTGTGATGCTAGAGGATAATGATCACTATTGAATCTCCATGAATAACCTCATAACATATACAACATGTTAACTCACTCTTAGAACAATATATCTAAGTTATCTAAGTAACCACAATAGTCATCAAGCCTTCATGGATTATAACTTATGAAAACATAGTCATATAAGTCTGTGACTATAAAGTTCATTAAAACAACCCTTTTTTTTAACCATCTTTATGATCTTCAATCATGGTCAAACCAATAGGTTTCCAAGCGCTCAGTGATTCTTAGATCATTCTACCTCTCATGGAATCATTCATCTTCTTATAAAAATATAATTGGCATCTATGTTTTTCAATGTTACTCAAATTTCATTCCACTATTCTACATCTTGCACTTTAGATTCCTTTTTGAATCAATAGGGCCACCTCACACAGATGATATTAACTTCCATAATTTCTTTACAACATCAACCACTCACCTTCATGCTTTACAAGACATCAAGACTCAACACACTACCAATCATTATAATGTATGAATAATTTCAAGGAACATACATCATGTTTCTCATTTTTTAATAATGTCAAGACCTTGAAACATAAGATAAATAACTCTATATCATCAAAGACATTGGTCTCAAAGACCAATCTATAACTCTTACACCCCTATTATGACTTTGCCTTCTAGGACACCATTTTAAGCTTGAATCATTCATTACAAGCATGAAGACCACTATAGGAACATTGTACAAATTTCACCAACGTATCACAGAGCTTCATAAACAAAATGAAAGTCATTTACATCAATAAAACTCATCTTAGGGGTTGTTAACGCCAAAAACCCATTATCATAGTCTTTCATGTCTTGGGCTTGACCTTCACATATAGAAACAAACTAATCATGCAAGATTAATTTACATGAGTAAATAGACATAAATAACATATTCATTCACTTTGATTAATCAATATTAGTGATCAAAAGTACAAATCAACTCATCATGTCACTCAAGACTGTCATACAAACCTTTAAAATATAGTCACCTTTCAAGGATATTTTCTTGCTCAAATGAACATATTTAGATCTCTCCTAGAGCATGGATCAGTAATATGATTAGTTACAAGAATCATCCAATTATTATAACATCAAAAGTAGATCATTAGATGAGTTCTAATCCTCTTTTACTCAAACTGAGTTCACTATTTCAAACACAAATTGCAATAGTCAACTTTGAATTGCATTAATTGCACATGTACAAATGGTCAAGCCTTCTAA
This sequence comes from Torreya grandis, assembly GCA_037957365.1. NCBI lineage: Eukaryota > Viridiplantae > Streptophyta > Pinopsida > Cupressales > Taxaceae > Torreya > Torreya grandis. The sequence goes on along the minus strand of JARHVA010005472.1, from coordinate 313,792 downwards.
TCATTTTGGAGTTCTTATAAACAAAGTCTTCTTAAAATTTTATTTTTACCTCACCTTGATATTACTTCATCCATGGATTCTACAATCCATTCTTTGAAAACTAGTTTCCTTTATGAAATTTGAATTTTCAAATTCCAACAGTCATATTTTCATGCAAAAATGACTAAGTATGGGAACAAAAGAAAAAAGCCTCGGAGACTAACTTTAAACTATCATATATATATATATATATATATATATATAAAGACCTAAAACTTGGACCACATGATCTCCTCTCATAGGGGAATCCATTCATATACCAAATTTCTCTTTAGACCTTCACACATGCCAAAGGTGACATCATCAATCTGCTCACTCAGCATGATTTGGCAAGTAGACTAGAATGAACTAGACAAGCACACAATCATTACAAAGTATTCCTATCACCTCCACAATTATATCAAGTAATTATTATACCCTGTAAATTCTCTCATATCATCCTCCATTCCCTCCAAGACATTTAATACTATTATACACTCACAAAACATCCTCTTGACTTCTTTGTCTATGTAAACAAGACATCAACACTCCATGACCTTATGTGATATTTAGGGCTCATATGTTGAATATTGTCAAATCAAATAACTATAAAAAATAAAACATGTGCATACCTTTGTACCTTAAGAAGATTCAAATAAACCTTAATTATGTCTCACACTTCAAAATTCTAATCAAACCACTGGCTATATTTCTTCTTTTATATTGGCTAATCAAGAGATCATCTTCAATAAGATCCATCATTCAACTTAGGTTTGATTTTGGATTTAGATTTAGTGTAATCCTTATTATTCAAATTTTCTATTTCCATTTTGAAAACTATTGATGGCATAAAATTGCGCTAGGTCCTAGCCAATCAACAATGGGAAGTTTCAAGTTGTGGGACAATGTGACTTGAAACAACCTCCAAGTTTTAAAGAAGCTGGTCTCTTCTGTTTTATGGTTGTTGGGAAAAGGGATAGGAGACTAAATAGAAACACAAAATGCAAGAATTAAAACCTAACTATGGCGATGCGCCTGAGCGTAATCCTAGTCCTAACCTAAGCATAGAGTGACTATTATAGGATTCTATTACATTTAAGAGCAGACAAGTGCATGATCAATGTAAAAGATTGGAATAACAGAAATAGAGGCTCACAATAGGGGAGTCTTTTGCTGAAATACAGGAATTGTCAACAAAGGCATAGTGTTCTATCTTCTTAATAGAATCTTCCAATCACATAAGAGGTGCAGAAGTCATGCACAATTATGTAGAACTTCGGACTCCAGAAAATGGGATAAAAGAAAATAACATTTCCAATCACAACACTAGAAAATCTATAGCATAAACTACTTTGTAATTGACACATATAACATCAACAAGGGCATAGTATTCAATCTTCTTGTTGAATCTTCTAGTCATACAAAAGATGCAGAAACACACACAGTCATATAAACCTTTCAACTCAAGAAAAGGAACAAAAGAAAATGATATTATTGGTCAAGACTCTGAAAAGTCTAAAACTATAGAATTCCCCCCTTCTAGATTTTACAATCTTGCTTATATAGCCTTGGGTGTCCCCTTTAATCACTTCCTTTCCCGCACAATTCCACTCTGTCATTCACTCACGAGGGACAAAATAGATGATGCATTCAATGCCTTGGATGCATTTTGGTCTTATCAGGAACTGCCCTAACTGTGGCATGGCGATCTATGTCTATTACCTCTCTTTGTGCCTAAAATTCTTCATCCCATCCCTGTTTGGCTGCTCAACTATCTACTCTACCTCTGCTATTAGGGGACAAATAGATAGTGCTTTTAATGCTTGAGAGCCCCACAAATCTACCTGGTGCACTGTTCTATCTACCCAGATTAACTCTCACTAAATTTCCCTCCATTTTCATTGTAACAAGTAGATGGGCACTCTATTCTATCGAAACAGAAGAGGACACTTAGCCAATTTATGAAAAACTCTCTCCTTTTGTCTAGGAGGCACTAGAGGATGACACTTGGCTGCTTCCACTTTCTTTATATTTCATTGAGGAATGCCCTGCCTTCAACACCTATCACAGCCTGCTTCCTCTATACTTTACAGCTTTATTGAAACAAAAATCAATGCATTCTTTGCCTTAACAACCCTTAAGAAAGGATGGGTGCACGTGGCAGTCTTCACTTGTTGACACTCGATGCTTCATCGATACTCTAAAATATCATCTGAGACCCACCATAATCTTCATTTAGTGATTAGGCTCAAAGGTGGTCTCTCAGAAGTTGATAAGTGGCGACCTCCGCTGCTCTTGGGAAGATATGTGGCATCTTCCACTTCTCCTATTGGGGGTATGTGGTGCCTTCCACTTTCTTTGGGGATGAAGTAGAAAGGAACTTGAAAGGTGACACTTAGCAGCCTCTGCTGCACTTCAATACTTAACAAATGAATGACACTTTTATGTGTTGAATGGAAAGCATTAGACCCAAGCATTGAAATAAAGGCTCTTGGTAGTCGCCACGTGGTGGCTTTCACTGCTTTTTCAAAAAGGTAATTCAAGGCCTTCACGACTGCCACCTAGCACTTTCCACTCTCTCTATTGCTTAGTTCATTGGAAGTCTTTGTCAAAATATAACACACGGGTGCCTCTTATGATACATGAATGTTGACACGTGGTGCATTCTGTGTTTCTCTAAAAAGCTACAACAAGGTCCTTAGAAGTCACCAGCTGTCCATCTTCATTTCTCAAAGACCAGCATGTGGCCACTTCTGCTTGAATCTAATACTTAAGCCAAAATTGAAATGAGAGCAACAAAAAGGGGAAAAAATAATCATGTTCTGAGGATAACACTTGGCAGCTTCTACTACACTTTGACACTTAGGCAAAAATGAACTCATCCTCTGCTCCAAACTCTATGGCTTCACTCAAGTGCATAGGAAACAAAATTGTAGCACTTGAATCATTGAATATGGCGTCGAGTAAGAAATTACTCTATAGTTATTGGTGACCACTAGGACTTTTGAGCCTACTCAAAAAGAACCTGACTCCTGCTCGATCAAAATTTCAAAATTTATAGCTTCAAAAGAGCTGTCTAGAAGATAGACCACTCATGGTCAAATAATCCTTGATTGCTCTGCAACTCATCAAAATCCAAATCCAAGCTAATGAGATCCTTGTGCGAGAAGGTTTGTAGGACCTGGGTAGTGGCTTTCAGCTTGGATTCTAGCTAGAAAATAAGAATCAAAATAGTTTTGACCTCTGGGGTTGAGGAATCATCATGCAAGCTCTAGAAAACTATTTGATCCCTTTGTTTAGCTAGTAGCAATGTGTGAAGTTTATCCACTGTCAGCATCATCCTTGCATCCAGAAATGGGGAAGGCAAGCCTAGTTGCACCAAATCTTCAATGTGTTGTCTCATCTCGCCGATGCCTTCCTTTACGACATCGAGACAACTTCTGCAATTATTGTCTGTAGCATTGCGACTGAGCTCTTCATTAATCTATTTTATGGTAGCCATATTGTCAGGGATCCCTGTGGCTGCCAATGTTGTATCCCTTGAGCCATAAAGATTATCTAGTAAAGAATGAGAGTCTATGACTCTCTAGGAGATCATGGCTAGAGTGATTTACACTGATTCTCTACCCTTTCACACAGCTGCTGTGCGTTGCATAGGATGGTGAAAAGTGGCCTAAGTTAGATAATCTCAGAAGAGATCCTTGCCCACGCTGACTCATAGATCTCCTTCACCATCTATGTGACTTTGACACCTCTTGGCCTATTGGCCAACTCAATTGCCAGTTGTGTGGTCCTCTGCTGCTCTGCCTAGAGTTGGGCTTGAAAAGCTGCAGCCTTATTCTGTTCTTCCAAAAACCTTTATTGTGATTGGGTAACCTGTAATTGGAGTCCTTTGACTCTTCCCTACAATGTTGCATTTTCCCATCTTAGAGCTATTGTTGCATCCTTTGCAAGTTCAAGCTCTATTTTCAATTAATCATTTTGGGCCTAAATTCCCTGTTGAGTCTAGAGGGAAATAGTATCTTGCAACTAATTATGTAGACTAGCTATTTCACTATCCTTCTTGTTTATTTGTTCAGCCAAACTATTATAGTTTGCCTTATCCTGGGCCAAATCAGTCTCCATCTTTTGTAGTCTCCTTGACTTCTTCAAGTAATCTTCTATGACTATAGAAGTGGATTCAGTCAACAGCTTGACTCTGTCTTGAGGCCTGAACAAGGACATATCAATGGCCATTGTGTTCATGGTGTATTCCTCTGGCTGTATTTGTCTCACTCAGCCTGGCAACATTGGGTGACAAATGAGTCACCATCAACTGCTATTGGATAGGGTCGAATTGTGACCTCAAATGTGGAACTGCCAATGCTTTATTCTCTTTACTCCTCTTCTTCTCCAATCAGGCTTCTCTTGCCTTCTTAGCAGCATCAACCTACGTCTGGAAGGTGGAAGGGGACGCAAGATGTCCCCCTATAAAAGGAAATCCTTATGGCAGGCTATATTGGAGAGCCATTGGTTGTGTAGGGGTGATTTTTAGGGGCATCTTTATGGGAATGGAAGGGGAAAAATGGGGTAATGTGAGGTCCTGGGGCACTGATGAGGAGGTGACTTGTGAAATGGGAATGGCAACGATGGCAGGTGGTGTCATTTGACTGGGTGGAGGCATCATGCCAACAGGGTGAGGAATAGGTTGAGAGGGAGGAGGGGGAGGAATAATTACCTACGGGGAAGTTGTAGTGCTCTACATGGGGCACAGTGAAGGCTCCTCTTCCTCTTTTGGGTCCAATTGGAATTGCACCCTCCTCCTTTTTATGGGTGTCTCCACCTCTGGTTGTGTTTGTCTCCCTTCCACCTTTGTTGTTGTTGGTGGTGCTTGTGGGGAACTGGGGACTTCAATTACTCCTGCTTGATGGGTGGCCCTTAGTGGTGATGATACCACACTTCTTTGTTACTCAGTGGCCTCTGTAGCTGGCTCTAAAGTCTGTGACTATTGGCTTGGTCCTACCCCAGCTACTTCTTACTCTACCCTGAGTGTTGGCATTTGGCTTATGTCTGGGCTAGAAATAGGGGATGGATGCCATTCATCCCAAAGTTCTTCCCACCTTTCATCTGAGTCCACGCCTCTGAAGGCATGGGTGGTCTAGGAGATTTCTTTCCTATATTTCCAATAGGCCTCAATTTTTTCTACATCCCATCCTTGGCTCCTCAGTGTCCTTCTCAAACTAGAGGCCATTCTAACCTTAGGATTGTAATCCCTCTATTTATCATAGAAGATCTCCCATGGCCTATTCGGTGGGAGAGGTAGGTCTGTCAACTCAACATAGAGACCAGGGGTGTCTTCCATAAGATTTTTCTTGGTTTTCCTAGAAGAGGCAGCTCTCATGCATAATCCTCGCTCAAATTCTATTTGTCCTCACTAAGGAGGCTATGTAATATATTGGTTCATAAACCCACTTATCCTCGAATCAATAGGAAGCCTAGGGAGGTCAGTTTCCTTAGCATTATGGTCTCAGCTTCTTTGGCTTCTAGGCTCACATTGCCTGCCATCCACAAGAGATTGTACAATCTTCTCTTCTTCTTCTCAGAGCCGTATTCATTGTCAACCACTGACACCTGCCTGGCAGATTTCTAGGAATGCTAACCAAAGAGTCAAAACTTTTGGTAGCAATACTAGCTCCCCAAAAAATCCATGGACCTTGATGATTGTGTGATGGGCCCCATAAATAATAGTCACATGGAATTGGGCAGCTGACCAAGAGATTCGTGACACTTCGGAATAACCTAGTTTATAATAGGCTCAGGGCTAACACAATGGAGGATAGGGGTGATGAATAATTCCCAGAAGTCATATGTGTCACTAGTTTTTGATAAAATATGTGTCCATGCAGACACAAGGATGGTTCTTTGAGGGTTGAAAGCTGGGTCATATAGGTTGATGTTCATAAATTAGGATAAGAGGTCAGGGTTCTAGTGCAGAATGAGGTGGAATAGAAAGGAGGAATACCTAAATATCCCTTATGCCCTGAACTGGGTCAGTTGCTTGACCATCGAGAAGGCAAGATGCTTAGAGAAGTCAAGATGGTACTCTTGTGTCTTGTCAACTTTTTTTAGCCTGAAGAGGATGGCCATTTTTTTTGCGTATACCGCCACATCATCCTTCATGCTGAAGATGAGACCCATCATCAATAATGTGTCTTGGTTGGCGGGCATGAATTGAGTTTTTGAAGTGGGGAGCATAGGCACCATTGTGTCACCATCAGTCATTTGTAACTCAGACCTCAAAAACTTGGTCTGAGTATTGACATTTGCCCACGTCCTCTGTACCCTTTCAATAGTAGGGAAGGTGGTGGTATCATCGTATCACATGGAAAGCATGTCCTTGATAACTTGAGGGGTGACTTGTAGCATGAAGGGGCCTTGCTAGATGGAGCAAGATTGTGGGTTGAGCAAGGTCGTGCATAGTTCAATTATATCCAGGCATGGGTGCATAGTTGGGACAATGAATTGAGCTAGTTGTGAGGTCCAGATCCTCATCTCAAATGTCTCATACTACCTTGCCTAAGCTCTTTGAAGACACCATTGGTGTGCCCCTTCTTTGAGATTCTTACCATTGGATCTTTACAAAATTGGGTCCATGATTCCATTTGCATAGTCCCTTACCTTGGATGGGTCGCTAGTTTGGCTGACTCCCAGGGCTTTGGTTCTTGGGTAGCTCTTTGGTGGCTATGCAGGAGCTGCAGCGTATGACTTACTTGCCAGCAATCTATCGAGATACCTAGGTGCCCCTGGTCCTTGCTGAGAAGATGATGCTCCACCATCATTGTATCTCTTGTGCAATATTTGGTATATGAGTCTTGTACAGGATATAAAATATGCTTGCTAAAACAAATTTCACTAAGTGCTAACAATCACAATGAGAAAGATATTTTCACAAGAATGCTTGAGATTTGTAAACTTTAAAATTTGCTAAGGGGGTATTTATGGGCCTATCAAGTCCCAAATGGCATTAATTTCAGGTGACCGTTAGTAAATCCTACTCAATCTTCAAGAAACAGCAAGGTAAATATGTTATGTGGTGCAAGGTACCTTGGAAATCTTGAAAGATTTGGGGAAGCAATTATGTGGCAAGATTTAAAGAATTAAAGAATTCTTAAGATGCCAACTCTGTATTTAAAATGCTTATTTTAAAAGAAAGTGGGAAAGTAAAAAAAATAAAACAAAGCAATGCGGGAATGAAAACTACCTAACTACATTAATGACAAATCTTTATTTCCCTCCAGGACCAAAAATAAACTTTCCCATATCCTCTTTATGACAAGCCAACTTGTGTTGCCATACCGGTGATTGCTACAGATATGTCGTTGATGGAATGTTCTCTGCACTAGCCACACATGTCTACCTACACTTGAATAAGTCTAAGCAAAATGTGTATTCAACATCTACAATATCTTCATGTCTTTGAATGCCCATCGAATACTAGTTCTTCATGTTGTTGGGTGTCATCAAGAAATCATTGGCTATTGGTTCTTCACTCTGTCCCTCTTGATACCCATTCTCTTTTGGCTTTTTTCCTTTAGATTCTAGCTTTATTTCATCAGTATGCTTCTTGATGACTATATCCTCTTGAAAAGATGAATCTGAAAGATGGCCTTCCTTCTACATACTCATTTGGGCCTCACAATCATCTTCTCTATATCTGGCCAATCCATAGCCTTCTTGAATGATAGTGTCATCTATCTCAATGACTTGGTCAAGGGAGTATCCATATTCCTCCATATACTCTTGCAAGGTGAGAAAGAAGTCAAAAATGATCTCCTCTTCTTCTAAAGTTGAGGAGGAAACTTGCGGCTTATCTTCTTGCTCATCAAAGGGGGTACCTATGGTGATTTCCTCCTCATCTATTCTTATGGAATCCTCTTGACTCGCCATGAATTGAGCGTACTCTTCTACGTACTCAATTTCTTCCTTCAAAATATATTCTTCTTCTAAAGGGGATGAAGAAGAAGTCTATGATGGAAAACAAGAAGACTCTTGAATAAGGGTGGAAGGGACCTGAGGGGAAAGTGAGAGTTTGGGGTCCTCTTCCCTTGCTGCTAATATAGGTTCTGCATTATTGGGGAAGTGATCTTGATGGGTTTGACTCTGCTCATGAATAGGGTTGGCATATGTCTGATATGGGATTTGTGGTGGCAAATATGAAGTTTGGTAGACTTGGTAAGGCTGGTTCCCATGAACGCTTAGCCTCTCTTCTAGGAACGCAATCAATCCACACACTTCTAACATCTCATATGTAGGCTCTTGCCAATTTTCCCTTTCAATGGGGTCCCACTCACTTTTAATCAGGTCTATTGCTTCCCTCACTTGATAGATGACATGACAAGGAATCTCTTGGCCATATCCCCTTCTGTTGTCAAGCTCTAACACATATTTTTTAAATCCCAGCAATGCTTTCTTGAAGGTCCAAATGAGATTAGGTTGGGCATAAAAATGGTATAGCTCATGGCCATGCGCATCCTCATTACTTGACATAATTCCAAGAGAAGTTTGTCCTTGATTAAACATATCAGGAGAATAAAACTCATAACTATGAGTATCAAAATTATACATACCAAAAGGGATTTCTTGATGATATTGCTTGATTGGCTAAAGACTCAGAGTCATTATTGGTGTCGATAAAACCTCCAAAGGCTGATTGGCTGAAGAATACACCAAAATTCTTCAACTCATTGAAATATTTATCCCACCAGGCATACCAAAAACTGTTGATGGCATAAATTTGTGCTAGGTCCTAGCCAATCAACAATGGGAAGTTTTAAGTTGTGGGACAATGCAACTTGAAACAACCTCCAGGTTTTAAAGAAGTTGGTCTCTTATGTTTTATGATTGTTGGGAAAAGGGATAGGAGACTAAATAGAAACGCAAAATGCAATAATTAAAATGTAACTATGGTGATGCACCTGAGCATAATCCTAGTCCTAACCTGAGCACAGAGTGACTATTATAGGATTCTATTACATTTAAGAGTAGACAAGTGCATGATCAATGTAAAAGATTGGAATAATATAAACAGAGGCTCACAATAGGGGAGTCTTTTGCTGAGATACAAGAATTGTCAACAAAGGCATAGTGTTTTATCTTCTTAATAGAATCTTCCAATCACATAAGAGGCATAGAAGTCACGCACAGTTATGTAGAACTTTAGACTCCAGAAAATGCAACAAAATTAAATAACATTTCCAATCACAACACTAGAAAATCTATAACATAAACTACTTTATAATTGACACAGATAACATCAACAAGGGCATAGTATTCAATCTTCTTATTAAATCTTCCAGTCATACAAAAGATGCAGAAACACACATAGTCATATAAACCTTTCAACTCAAGAAAAGGAACAAAATCAAATGATATTATTGGTCAAGACTCTGAAAAGTCTAAAACTATAGAATTCCCCCCCTTCTAGATTTTACAATCTTGCTTATATAGCCTTGGGTGTCCCCTTCAATCACTTCCTTTCCCACACAATTCCACTCCATCATTCACTCACAAGGAACAAAATAGATGGTGAATTTAATGCCTTGGATGCATTTTGGTCTTATCAGGAATTGCCCTGACTGTGGCATGGTGATCTGTGTCTAGTACCTCTCTTCGTGCCTAAAATTCTTCATCCCATCCTTGTTTGGCCACTCAATTATCTACTCTACCTCTACTATTAGGGGACAAATAGATGGTGCTTTCAATGCTTGAGAGCCCCAACAAGTATACCTGGTGCACTATTATATCTACCTGGAGTAACTCTCACCGAATTTCCCTCCATTTTCATTGTAACAAGTAGACGGGCACTCTGTTTTATCGAAATGAAAGAGGACACTTAGCCAATTTATGAAAAACTCTCTCCTTTTGTCTAAGAGACATTGGAGGATGGCACTTGGCCACTTCCACTTTCTTTATATTTCATTGAGGGATGCCCTGCCTTTGACACCTATCGTAGCCTGCTTCCTCTGTACTTTGCAGCTTTATTGAAACAAAACTCAGTGTGTTCTCTACCTTGACAACCCTTAAGAAAGGATGGGTGCACGTGGTATTCTTCACTTGTTGACACTTAGCACTTCATCGATACTCTGAAATATCATCTAGGACCCACCACAATATTCATTTGGTGATTAGGCTTGAAGGTGGTCTCTCATAAGTTGATACGTGGTGACCTCCGTTGCTCTTGAGAAGATATGTGGTGTCTTCTACTTCTGTTGCTGGGGGTATGTAGTACCTTCCACTTTCTTTGGGGATGAAGTAGAAAGGAACCCAGAAGGTGACACTTGGTAGCCTCTATTGCACTTCGATACTTAGCAAAATGAATGATGCTTTTATGCGTTGAACGGAAAGCATTGGACCCATAGCATTGAAACAAAGGCTCTTGGTAGTCGACACATGGTGGCTTTTACTGCTTCTTCAAAAAAGTAATTCAGGGCCTCTACGACTACCACCTGGCACTTTTCGCTCTCTCTATTACTTAGCTCATTGGAAGTCTTTGTCAAAATAGAACACATGGGTGCCTCTTATGATACATGGATACTGACACGTGGTGCATTCCGTGGTTATCTAAAAATCTACGATGAGGTCCTCGAAAGTTGCCAGCTAGTCCATCTTTGTTTCCCAGAGGCTGGCACATGGCCACTTCTACTTGAATCCAATACTTAGGCCAAAATTGAAACAAAAGGAACAAAAAGGGGGAAAAGGAACCATGTTCTAAGGATGACACTTCGCAGCTTCCACTGCACTTTGACACTTAGGCAAAAATGAACTCGTCCTCTACTCCAAACTCTACGGCTTTGCTCGAAGTGAGCAGGAACCAAAATTGCAGCACTCGAATCATTGAATATAGAGCAGAGTAGGAAATTACTCTACAAAAACTTATATGAAAACCTCAACCATGATCTTCACAAGATTATTCATCACTTTAAACAAGATGTATATTGTCCTCATCACACCTCAAGCTACTTAAGATCACCTATAGGTTGTCAAGCCTCCTCTAGAGGTCTAGCTCTGACACAAATTATTGGAAGTAGTTACTAAGAGGGGGGGTGAATTAGTAGATAATAATTCATATTTAATTCCAAACATCATTCCATGAATCACACATAGACTTGATATAGCAATAACATCATGAAAGCACATACATTAAAATCATGAACAAGAACATACATCATATGAACACATCATCTATGCAAGAAAATGTCATGGGGAATAAAAAACACTAAACCTTATTGGATGTAAAATAGTTCTATAATGACAATATCCAATTTCAGACCAGCGCCAACTGATCAAAGAGCACCCACCTCTCAATTTAATCAAGTACCCACTTGACCTTTAGCTAAATCCAACTAGAAAGGAAGATACAACCCCCTAGGAAACCAAGAACCAACTTAGATAAATTTGACCTATAATAATATTGAACATTTATTTATAATATTCAACTAATTATGACTTCCTCCATTTTAACTCTTCACCCCTCAATCTCTCTCAAGTACCCTCTAGGGCTTACTTGCTTAATTTACCTCTTCTAGGTTCATTAGGTCCAATGACCTATGTATCCACTTGCACTAACTTGAACATATATGTATAACTAATATTTTTCACTCTTTTATGGTCCTTAATGACCTCTACCTTCTCTTTTAAATATTTCTTCTTTACTTAGCTCCCCACACTTTCTCAACTAGCATAAATAGGCCAATTAGGCCTTATACTTATACCACTCTCTTGGTCTAACCCATCTTGGTCAGCCAACATATTTCACACAATTTTATTATACTTAAAATAGGTTCATACACATATTACATGTTATAAACATACACTACATATGATGTTCATTACCTCATTATCCCAAAACATCCATTAGGCATAGTTGAGACCTAAAGCAATTAGGCCTTCAAATCCACACTTTACACCTTGTTCCTTTTGGACCACCTTCAGCTTATAAAAAAAAATTTAAAACTTCATATAACACTTCAATATATCCTTTATATCATCCTAATGGGTCCATAATACCATAAACTCCATTTCACACCTTGAACCTAGTAATTAGGTCTCCTTGCTCTTTACGTCTTGATACATTTAAAAAATTGCCTTCTAAAGATGAAGAATATTATTAATTTTATCACATAAATTCATGAAAAAATAATATTTATAGGTAATACATGACCTAAAAAACATCAAAAAATTCATTTCTTAACATCACATATGCCAACAGACCTCATACTAACTCTCTCAAGATGACCATTTGGACTAGTCACACTCAATCAAAGTATAGTCATATAAAAGCTCATCTCTTGTACATAAAAGGATGATTTCAACACTTATAATAAAAATTAATAGATTTTATGAGACCTATATATCAACATAGAAAAATTATTTCTCATGTTTTATAAACATTTATTGGAATTACAAACTAATCACTCGGGTCTCTATTTCACAGTCTTAGCATTGCTAGATAAGACTTTTTATTTTTCATGATTCATTCACATAACCTATCTCTTCAATTCCAAAAAATATTTTCTATGAAAATTAAGTCTCAAAAAACATCATGATATTAATTAGGTACATCACCACATTTCATGAGATTTCAAACACTCCACTTCCCCCAGTATGCCTGTAGCAGTCATCTTGACTGCAAAACATAGTCATGGTGAAAATGACACCTAACACCTATATAATCACTTCCTTGACCTCAAAAATAATTAATGAGATCCATACGCATCCTAATATAAACTAAAATCCATAATATATGGATGTCTAATAGCAAACAAGGAACATACAAATCATTTTGAGAGACATATACCTTCATTGTCTTCATTACTCAGATAGGACACTTTGAAGGCTTCTTATTACATGTGTATAGGCATAAATATCACTTAAAAAAAAATTAAAAATTATTAATATGTATATAATATATGTCCAAATCCATTGGAATCATCCCTACTCACATGCACATCATCCCTAAATAGGTTCTTGCTCATACCTAGATTTTCCCATTGTTTTCACAATTTGGCTTCTAGTGACTATTAGACTTGGATCATCAATATGATTGAATAAGAGGATAAATCATGATAAAATGAATTAATTTAATTATATAACAAGTATCTATATTTTACCTCCATCCACTTACAAGTGTTGACTCATTCAACCCTACCTATAGTACCAAAACCCTTAAAAAATAGAGCATATTTTTATACCTTTTGCTCATTGCCCTGAAACACCACTACCACCTAGAGGTTCTTGGAGGATTATTATACAAATTAAAATATTAAAAATTGGTCAATATATCCATTATAGGTCCTTTATATTAATTTCTTTCCAATCTCTCGTCTATGAGGGTTTATAAGAGGGTTTTAACCAGTTTACATTCTTAACAAATGTTCATAAAGTTGTGTACCTAAAACCACTAAAAATAATTGGAAAACCTATTATTTACACATTACACTTATCCCAAAATTATAATGTCAAAATTCAAAATTTACATGTGTCAATTATCATCACAAGCTTCTTCTCGGGCTAGGAAACCTTCATTTTGCATGCATAAGTGTCCATTCAATGTTGTTTCTTGCTTAATCTTCCTCTCAAAACTTAAAAATTGGTCAAATCCTATAACCCAAGTTATCACACCTAATTTAATGCTTAAATGATCTATTTTACCTTGAAATATCAACCTGACTCTTCATGTGGACCACACTAGATCACTATACACATTAGGTCTAAGAATGCAAGTCAAACTTGGATAAAGAAAGCCCTTGGATCCTTCTTGTATTGATCTCACCACCTGATGAACATGTCATATATATTCATTACAAGCTCCATAGGTTCCAAAAAAATTCTCACTATTGTCAACTAACTCAACACACTAGGCTACCAAGCCTATGCCAACACATTGTTCACATACATGTCTTGTCTCCTTAACCTTGCTTATAATTATTTGGATTCAATAAAATTGATCATATTATGACATCAATTTTTCATTACCCTTGAAATTAATACACACATGACATCAATGACAACACACTTTCCAACATAGAGCTTGACCCAAATACCAAGCCTGTTAGATAGAAACAAAGAACAATAAATCCAAAAATATAACCCTTGATGAATATTGAGTTGTCTAAACTGATAGAGGCTAATATCATTTTCCCTTACCCTTGAAATTGATACACACATGACATCAATGACAACACACTTTCCAACATAGAGCTTGACCCAAATACCCAGCCTATTAGATAGAAACAAAGAACAATCAATCCAAAAATATAACCCTTGATGAATATTGAGTTGTCTAAACTGATAGAGGCTAATATCATTTTCCCTATCAAACACTCATCATGGGTTGCTAACTTAGTCCCTGTAAGGAAAAAATAATGATGAAATCAACATTTGTGTAGACTTTAGATACCTAAACAAAGCATCCCTAAAGGATCATTATCCCCTTCCACCCATGGAGAAAATTCTTCAAAATATATCAATATCTAAAAGGTTTTCCCTTCTAGATGGTTATTTAGGATATAACCAAATCCCAATATAAGAATCATACCAACTGAAGATTACTTTCACTTTAAAATAGGGAACTATGAATATAAAAAGATGCCTTTTGGTCTAACTAACATTGGTGCTACATTCCAAAGAGCCATGGATATGGATTTTAGAGGTTTGATAAATGAGATGATCCTAGTATACCTATATGACATCACTATTTATTCAAACCATGATGCACACTTGGATCACCTTAGGAAAGTTTTTAAAAGGTGGAAAGAGTTTGGAGTTTCCATTAATCCAAAAAAATGCATTTTCATAGTTCATGAAGGGGAACTACTATAACACATTGTTCTAAAAGAGGGTCTTATAATAGACCCAGAGAGAGTAAGTGTTATATCTTCACTAGCACTCCCAAGCCATAAAAAGGGATTATAAAATTTCCTAGGAAAGATCAATTTTTTAATAATTTTCATTCCAAATTTTGTCTCCATGATCAAGCCCCTTACTACCATTCTTAAGAAAGGTATCAGTTTCAACTAGACATAGGAAGGAAAATGTAGTTTTGAAGACATCAAGTAGGCTATCTCTCATGATCCTATCCTAGTCAACCCCAACTATGAGAATGATTTCATTCTCTATGATTTTGGAGGGGAAGGTAATATATCATCCATTTTAACCCAACAAAATAAGGAATAGTTGGAGCAACCAATATCTTTCTTAGTCAATCCTTAAAGGATTATGAGTAAAAGTATAGTTTCATGGAGAATCAAGTATGTGTTGTAATAAAAGATCTCAAAATGTTTAGGATTATGCTCTCCAATAATAAAATTCACTTAACAGTTAGTCACCAAAGCATTAAAGAGTTCCTGTTAAGCCAAGAAATAAATGAAAAAAGAGCATGATAGATCACAAAAGCTATGGAATATTATGTGAACATCAAAATTATAAAGATCCTAAGAGGAAAGGGCTTATGTGAACAACTATATTATGATACAAATACTGATAAGGCAATATCTGATGTCGTATATGCTCAAAATATATCCCAATTAGCCACTCCACCTATATTTAATAGATGGATCCATGACATGACCATTTTTATATAGACTGATGAGTACCCTATGATTTAAAGTAGTGCAAGAAGAGATATTTTAGACTCAAATATATTCATTATGTTCTTTTTTATGGCATGTCATTTAGGAAATATATGAATGGAGTCATGTTGAGGTCCATCGAGCATAGTTAAATTCCTAAGGTGCTCAAGAAATTTTAGGATTGTCCATTAGGTGGACATTTCTCAATAAGAACCACTACCATCAAAATAATGAGAGGGTGCTATTATTGTCCTAAATTATTCAAATATCCCCATCAATGGGTAAAGAACTATGAGAAGTGTTCTTACTTTATAGGCAATCAAAGATTAACAACTCTCCCTCTTAAACCAATCCAAATTGACCAACCATTTTCCAAATGGGGATTAAATTTCATTAGCATGATCAATCTGCCATCAATTTTAGGCCACAAATTGATCCTTACAACAATTCATTATTTCACTAGACGGATTGAAGCAATTGCACTGAAAGATGCCATGAAAGAATTATCTTGGAATTCATGGATGGCATTGTCACAAGGTCTGGTATTCCTTACACTATTATTTCAGATAATGCCAAAGCTTTTATAAGCACTTAAGTGAGTGAGTGGGATATAAGGCATAATGTATACCTGAGTACTTCATCCAATTATCACCCTTATGTTAATGTCTTGGCAAAGTCTACCAACAAAAATCTCATAAGGATTATAAAAAGGATAATGGAAGGCAACCAAAGGACATGGCACACAAAGTTAAAATAATCACTTTGGGTGGATAAGATCACTCCCAAGAGAGACATTGGAAATTCCCCATTCATGTTGGTATATGGAAGGGAAGCTAGGGTTCTACTATCAATTGAGTTACCATCTCTAGAACTCAATCATCGGTTAAGCTAATTGAAAATGATGAAATGATAGTATGATTGGCATAGCTCGTGGAACTAGAAGAAGTTAAAAACTAGTAAATGAAATTTTTGAAAGCAAATAAAGCTCAAATAAAGAGAAATTTAAACAAAAAATCATCTGACAATAGATTCAACAAATGAGAAATGGTTCTAAAATGGGACACTAAAAGAGCTAAACCAGGTAGGCATACAAAGTTTAATGGTATATGGAGTTTTCCATACATCAGAACTTAATATAAAGGATACAATGCATTCTAGATATCTAGTATATATGGATTAGAACTACCTATCCCAATCAATGGGATATACCTCAAATATTACTTCTAAGGTTAGAATTATTTTGACAAAACATTATCTATATTAGGTTTAGTTGGTCTCCCTAAATAAGTGATTTCGCACATGTCAACTCATTAGGAGTTTTTTGTTCCTTAGTTTGTTTCTATTTTGTTTTCCCCTATTTCATTCTTGTTGAGTAAAAATCTTAGTTTTATTATATTCTAGTTAAGAGTGTGTTAAGCTTGCAATGACTTCATGCCCAAATAACTACAAAGTTAATGGAAAAAAATTGATTAGCAGGCAATCACCTCATAGAGGTCACCAAAAATGTTAATATTTTTAAACCAAAAAATGAAAAAACATCTAGTACCCTAAGGGAGACCCATTAATTTTTTGGTAAAAAGGCCTTAACGTGACCTAAGATACCCTTTTCTCAAGATCAGTGGAAATTGGGGATTTGGGTGTAATTTGCAACTTACAAAGTTTCAAATTACAATCAAACCTCATCTTCCTACTTTGCACATTTTGAGTGGAAACCTAAGATTCAAATATGATTTTAAACTTTCAAATTGGATCCAAACCTCCACTTCCCACTTACTCTATGACTAGCAAATATCAAAACTCTGATCATAATTTTCAACTTACAAAGTTGCAAATTACAAGTGAAACCCCATTTTTCACCAATCCCATTCTTGATGGAAATAAAATATTTAGATGCAATTTTAAACTTGAAAACTTGTACATTTCAATTGAACCTCCACTTCTCACTCATCCAATCCCATCAAAAACCATAAATTTAGTTGTAATTTGTAACTTACAAAATTTTAAATTGTGTCTCAAGTTTCATATTCCATCGACTACCCTTCCCATGAAAACCAAAACTATGGTTGTGATTTAAAACTTAAAAATTTAAAAATTACACCTCAAGTTCCACTTCCCCACTTTCAATGCAACAATCCACCTGATAAAAAGTAGGGGTCATAGTGAAAAATACAATTTTACAAAATTATAAAATTGCTCCACAACTTCAAAACTTTGAAATTCTAGCTATTTATCCTAACCACTGACCTATAAGGCATTAATTTCATGGTTATATTAATGAAATTAGGTTTTTGGGAAGTTATTTTTAAATTTGTAAATTGAAGAAATGGAGATCTACATTATGATTTGTCGACACCAAATAATGTAATGCCATGCCTTGCCAACACAACACAAAAACACCACTACCATCCCATGAAAGTGGTATTCCTCTATTATACTTGAATTTTCAAAAAAATAAAATTCTACCCTAAAGCTTAGTTTTTTTCCATTTTTTCATAAAATCTTAGTTTTTTCCTTTATTGTGCAAAAGCTAGGTTTTTTCTTCTATTCTGCTTGAATCTCTTTGATTTTTTCCTTATTTAAAAGGCTAGTTAAATTAGTTTTTCCAATCATTTTAAAGCATTATAAATCACCTAGGGTTTTTAAAAATCATTAAAATTTATAATATTCCATCAATATATTCTATACAAAACCCATGGAGTTTTAACTTGCAAATACAACTTTGAAGCCCTATAGATAATCTTAGTGTAGAAAGCAGCTCCAAACCCATATGAATATCCATTTTAAAATCAATTCTTAAGCCCATGGATAATATTAATGTATAAATTATCTCTAAACCCTGTAATAATATCCACTAAAAAATTAATTACAAAACCTACCATAACTTTTACTTGTAATATCAACTCTAAAACCTCTCGAAACTTTTACCTATAATTACAACCCTAAAGTCCACCAACTCTGAATTTAGTTTTCCCACATAAAATTTCCTAGAACCTATGTCTAGAGAATAAATTAAGTTCAAATATAAGGGACCTAGTTTCCCTTTCAACTTGGACTCTAACACCAATGAAATCAGAAACACAGACCTAGCTTATTTTTGGACAAGGGTAAATGCTAAATTCAAAAATGATTGGATTCAAAGAATTTATGAGTGTGGATTGGCCCAAGTAGTGGCCTTCCCCTTATCAATTCAAATCCATAATATTGTGTTCACATTTTCAAATCACTACGATGCATAGCATTAGGAATAGGATAGGGTAGCTAATTTTAGAATAAGAATACTCACTGAAAGTATTAATAAGCCCAAGGTTACATATGATAAGCCCAAAAAGAAAATCTATGACATTGAAGATTTGCTTAATAAACTATCATGTGAAGAAACATATCATCAAGATAAAATAATTTATATTGGAATCACAACCACTAAGATGGGGTGAATCAATTCCCTTAAAACAATCATTCAATTTCATTTATCATCCATAAAGCATTCATTCAAATACATACATCAACCAATGCATTAGAAAACATTCAAATAATCATACAACATATGACACAATTGATATGTTGTAAACCCTCATGGGTGATAAAACCAATTGAAACACAACTTGGACTATAGTCCTATAAGCAATTAATCAAGATTTAGTGATGCACCAACCCCTAACTAGTCAAGCACCAACTCAACTAGGCCTTTAGCAAGCACCATTTTTCAAGGAGGTAGCAACCCCCTAAGTGACTCAAAACCAACTAATCCACTTCAATAATGCTTCTAAAACCACCAAATTTCAAGGCAAATCTCACTCCTTAACAAATCACCAACTCAGCCAAGACCAACCTGATCACCTCAAGACACCTTGTTACTTAACCAACATATGGTAACCTCTTCTTCAAATCTCTATCTTATCTATCTAAATTATACATAATAAAATACATAAATAACACATATATAATTCATATCTAATAGTCTCTCAATATACAATCAACTAATTCATCTCTTCTCAACCTTTTATGCCTCTCAAAACAACCTTTAGGCTTCTTCACTCAACATGCCTCTTATTAGGATTATTAGGTCAACTAACCTTGACATCCATATGTAAAAACTCAGTTATATATTCATAATAATATATATCTCCTATATTTTTATGGTCTTAAATACCTCCTTATCCTTCATAATGTGCCCTCTTATTCTCTCATAGGTGTCTTCTCTCCTACACATGCAATCAGGCCTATTAGGCTTTCTTCTTATACCGATCATTAGATCACTCACACTCTTGGTCAGCCAAAGCACTAATCCATAAAGGTCAAACCCAAAATATATAATAGGATACATTACACACAATAATCAATCAAAAATATGATTATCATTAGGTCAGCCAAACTCACTTAGACCTTTTTTTTTCTTTTAGGCCTACTAGAGACCTAATGCATTAAGAATATCCTCTCCATGAAATAACTTAAACCTTTATGGCCTAGATATACCTCACCAAAGAAATTAAAAATTTTAAACACTTATATATAAACTTCAAATAACCTCTCCATGCTTAATAAGTCACAAATCCTTCTATCACACCTTGAAAGCACAATTAGGCCTAAAAGACCTATTAGGCCTAATTACCCTTAAAATATTGTCTTCAAAGATGAAGCTCATAAAACCTATAGAAACACATTAAATGAATAATACACATATATATGTAAAATTCATGAAATTAGGTTCATCATGAAACTCATTATACTCCATCACTTAGGCTCTAAAGACTTAGGAACACTTCATCAAAAATCTCACTGAGAAGTGCCAATTTGTTCAAAACCCAATCATTAGTAATTTGACCTCAAACATCAGTATAGGCACTTCCCATGAATAATAAATCATTTACATGATAATATATATATATATATATATAATATATTATATATATATATACATGATAAATATATATATATATATATATATATATATATATATAACCATTATACTCTTAAAACACTTCCAACCTAGGAGTAATGACTTAGGTGTATTATTCATATATATATATATATATATATATATATATATATATATATATATATATATATATATATATATATATATATATATATATATATATATATATATATATATACATATATATATATATATACATATATATATATATATACATATATATATATATATACATAGATATATACATATATACATATATATATATATACATATATATATATATGTATATATATATATATATATGTATGTATATATATATAATACCATTATACTCTTAAAACACTTCCAACCTAGGAGTAATGACTTAGGAACATGAATGTTACTAATACATAGAAAACTACCTGAATGCTCCAAAACATAGTCCTGATGAATGTTGACTTCAGATCCTATAAGGAAGACATATATATGATGCATATTAATAGTTCCTATGTGATATTTATAACATACTTAAATATATATATCAAAATATCTAGTGTCAACTATTGGTCTTATAGACCAATTTGTTGACCTTCTCGCTCACAATCCTTACACTACCAGACAAGCCATTTTAGATTCCATATTTAAAATTATTATACTAACTATAAATATTATATATATCATGTATACATCATATATATCCAAAAAAATAAACATATTCACTATATACATTGAATCTTATCAAAGATTCTCAAACTCTTCACTCCATCTTGCATACCCAAAATTATCATTCTACCTTCAGGACTAGTCATGGTGATTATGACTTTTAGTACTTGTGTGAACACTTTTATAGACTCATAATTCATGTGTACTATAATTTATATCATTGGGTAACTCTCATAGAGAAAGATACCATGGTTTAGTGGCAATTTTGGTCATGCAAACCAATCTCTCATCTTTACATTTTCACTGTCTCATCTTCACTAGACAAGTCATCTTATGAACAAAATTTTAAACATTTTCATGACCTTAAAAACATATAAATAATATATAAATTTTTTATAGTTATTTAAAAAAAATTAATTAATTATATCTATTCCTTATCCATGACAACTCATTCCTAATCTCATTCTCACTTCTGCCTGGTTTTCTCACTATCTTCCTCACTAAGCCTTTTTAGTGATAGGTCAACTTACATGACTAGTTTAGAATTTTTTAAATTTTTAACTTACTTATAAACCATGGTTAACATTAATTACAAGTAAAATATTTAACCTCCATCTATTTTTCAACTCTGATTCAATCAACCCTACCTATTATACCAATTTTTTTAGAAATAAGCACTTTACTATGGGTTCCACCTACTCACTTGATAAACCAAAACCACCTAGAGATAAATGGAAGAGTATAATCCATTATCCAATCATAAAATTAGGTCATATAATACATTGTGATACATTTCCATCAATATCTTCCATATCAGGTCATTATGAAGGTTTTAGAAGGGTTTTAAATTAGTTTTCATTATTAACATTTGTTCATAAAGATCTACCTCTAAAACCAACTCCTAATTATTGTAAATAATTTCTATGACCCTTTTCCATTTCTCCTTAAGATCTCAATTTTCCATGTCACAGTCACATGTGACAACAAGCATAAGAAAATCCTTCTCAGGTCTTTAACACCTCATTCTACCACTTGAGAGACCTTAAAAACTCACTTTTATGTTTTTTATTTAAGACAAGACTTGAAACTTAATGATCACTCTTGATAAAACCTCACAAATCTTGAAAATCTCACATTAACTCTATCACCTTGGAAACTAAACTTAATCCCTCATCAGGTTAACTAGGTCTCGTTACACACTATGCCTATATCTATAAGCCAAACATAGACTTTGAACACACTTTAAAACCTATTTAACTACTCATAAAACCTCATATAATTCTCATACACTATCAATATTCTTCTCACAATCCTCATACTATTGATGTCATCATGCCACCAAGCCAATGCCTTCTCACTAGGTCTCTATGTGCAATGACTAAGCCTCAAAACTAACCTTATAACTCTTATGAAGACTTATTTTCCTAATTATCATGCTTACACAACTTTATACACTCTCTCATTCCTATACTAACACAAATCACCAATATTCACTATGTTTGATGCATACACCTTCTCACAGGGCTAGATTAGGCTTCTCAAGACACCTAGTACTCAAAGACTTGAACTCAAACAATATATCTATTAATGATATCAACCAATGAAAATATTCAATAAATATTCTCTAAATAAAACACTAATCTCAATAATATCATGATCTTTCCACACCACAACATTATGCCAAGACTTCATACAGAACTTAAAGACTACTAAACCATGCTCAAGTCATCATGAACACTCACCATGCAACATCTTGAGGACATCAATGAAAATTAATAACCTTTAACATCAATTATAACATCAATGTCTCAATCACATAAACAATAACATACCTTAATAATTTCCCCCTTTGACATTAATGACAAACACTCTAATAAAGTAGATCATTCTCATCTACCTTAGTTAGATCTCCCCCAAATTGGGCTTTTTCCTAATCTATTCTTTCTCCCCCTTTGACATTAATGAAAAAGGATAATCTCTAAAAATAGTACCATTTGATCTTTGGACCTGAAACATGATTTTTCCTCAAATAAGATCAATTTTCCTCTAATCAACTAAATAGGAGCTCAACTCATAAAAGTACTCAACCATGTGTTAAATGGTGGAGCCTGATCTTATTATAACACCCAATTATCAATAGGGGGTTAGAGGGGGAAATGACCCCCCCACTAGGGTAACATTTTAAAATTTTGTAATTTCATAGAAAATATGGATTGTTCACTATTAGGTCATAGATCTAATGGTATAACTTATGTTTGTACATTTGTTCCCTAATATGTAACCCTTATTTGATATGAGGGAATAATAATCATGATATCATACTATGTGTGAGTGAAGAGGATATTTTAGTGGATGTATTTCAATTTTTTCCATTCATTTATTGGATTGACTAATGAGAAGGATTGGCTATTTATATGTAGATGTAGCCTATATTGGGTGAACTACATTAAATCTATGTCTCTATTATGTTAGGTTTTATACATTTTATTTCTATATTTAATTCATTAATGTTGTTTTGTGTTCTATATTACTAACACCATGCTTTCATTAAGCTTATGCATACCTCAAATACATGAACATCTCTCTCCTTGTTTGATATCTGGTAATAATTGAAGAAGGAACTCCCCCATTGACAAAGCATTATCTTATTAATGACAACCATCTTTAATTAGATCTCATAGACACCTAAACACATTAGGCCTCTCTTTAATCAATAGAATTGTTCAAAATAAATAATCTAGTCATCTATACACAAACATATTCAATGTCCATATGTCATATCAAAATATTCTTCATGCATCAATCTATCCCCTTTATGTTACACAAGACATCATGACTTAGACTAGATCATAACAACTTCCACATAGAAAAATGTAAGTTAGGACTACCAGATCTCACTCTCATTGGTAGACCTATGTCAAACATTCTTCATGACAAAGACCATTAAGCACCTCTACATGCAACATTCATCAAATTCTATCAATATTGTTATGGCATATTAGACCTTTGAGTAAGAGTACTCTGATTGATCTTATACTTCACATACTTTTTCAAGGACCTCATACACTATCCACATGCATTACATGATCCTGATTTCACCTTGACATTCACCAATATCACTCAAATCCACATGGTAATTACTTAAAATAACCAATTCTATAGTCACCTTATACTCACTAGATTTGCATGGTTTCACTATGATTTTGAAGCTCAGACCTTTATGATCTTCCTTAAGACATATATAGGATGTTAACCTAATATTTAATGATCCTTATATTATCTCTATTTTCATATACAACATATGTCTAATGTTCACATTGGTTTTGTAGAAAAATTTATGTTCCACTTGACTGTTAAGACAAGCAGAGCACCATATAAACTTTCTTTGAGCACCTAGATCACTTCAATTTCTCATGATTCATTTCAAGACAATCCATCTGATGTTTATTTAAATCCAAAAGTATTTACAAGTTTATTCACTTCATGAAATCTCTTCTAGGTCTTACTATCCCATGTAGTCTTGAAACCCTCAATATATGTCAATCATGTCATATGCTTAAACGCCTGCATCATCACCTAAACTAACTATACAAATCATATATACTTGTTCATTATGACCTTAAGGTCATATTTCAAATGCATAGGAAAATTTCCTTTAAAAATTTTGACCAAAAAATAGCTCTATTACTTACCTTTGTCCACAATTGATCATGCCCATAAGGTACAATAATCTTCTTAGGTCTTTATACACTCATATCCATCTTTAGATATTGTAAACACTGACATGAACAAGCTCCCACTTTTTTATTATACTTGATACCCTCATAATATCACTCATAAATTTCAACCTGATCTCACTATTCATATAAGAAACTCACATTATTTCATAGTTAACCACCTTCCACAAGCTCTTGAATCCAATTCCAAACCTCAACACAGATCAGGCTCATGACCAACTATCTTCATGAATGTTATAGATATTCTTAGCATAAACACCTAATCTAAGAGCATGATTGGATCCCATTATCTCCATGAGATATTTAGACATTATCATGACTATGACTTGGTTTAATCAAGTCATCATACAAATACCTTGTAACCATATTTTGCAATCACTTCTCAAACACCTAGGCTTACTTACTTCACTAAGATATCTATACATACCTTCTTACAAGGCTTAGGACAAGGTTATAAAAGACACCTTGATGCCTTGGCCTATGTCATCCATGTTATGACCTTAACACAATTAATCAAGTAGATATGAGATACTTGGACTTGTAACTTTCTCTCAACATGTCTTCAATGTCCTTATAGACTTGACTGTCAACTTAGGCTTGACTTTTGACTTGGCTTCTACATAATCCATATGAGCTAGCAAGTAACACTTTTAACATTCTCTCAAATCTCACTTATATCCTAAAGTAACACATAACTCACCTTGTTTTATGAGTTTATCATGCCTCATCTTGTCATATTTCTTCCTCTAAGTTAATTTTTTTATTACCATCATTCTTTGGTAGACCATCATTACAATCATGATAAACATTGTCATCATCATACTTCAAGCTTGTGCTTCATAGGATCATATTTAGGCTATTAAGCATCATTAAAAGGACTTTATATAATACCAATTATTATAATCATAGACACTAAGAGGGGGGTGAATCAATTCCCTTAAAATAATCATTCAATTTCACTTATCATTCATGAAACTTTCATTCAAATGCATACATCAACCAATGCATAAGAAAGCATCCAACATATGAACATAATATATATGTGGGAAACCCTCATGGGGGATAAAAATAATTAAAGAACAACTTGGACTACAATACTATAAGAAATGAATCAAGATTTAGTGATGCACCAACCCCTCACTAGTCAAGCACCAACTCAACTAGGCCTTTAACAAGCACCAACTTGAAAGGAGGCACCAATACCATAAGTGACTCAAAACCAACTCAAAAACATTAATAAAAATTTTAAAACCACCAAATTTCAAGGTAGATCTCACTCCTTGACAAATCACCAACTCAGCCAAGACCAACTTGATCACCTCAAGACACCTTGTTGCTTAACCAACATATGGTAACCTCTTCTTCAACTCTCTATCTTATCTATATAAATTATACATACTAAAATAAATCAATAACACATCTATAATTAATCTTTAATAGTCTCTCAATATACAATCAACTCATTCATCTCTCCTAAACCTTCTACATCTCTCAAAATAGCCTCTAGGCTTCTTCGCTTAGCATGCCTCTTATTAAGATTATTAGGTCAATTAACCTTGAAATCCATATGAAATAACTCAATTATTTATTCATCATATTATATATCTCCCATATTTTTATGGTATTTAATACCTCTTTCTCCTTCATAATATTCCCTCTTATTTGATCATAGGTGTCTTCTCTCTTACACATGCAATTAGGACTATTAGGCATTCTTCTTATACCAATCATAGATCACTCACACTCTTGGTCAGCCAAATGACTAATACATTAGGTTAAGACCCAAAATATGTATTAGGACACATTAAAAAAATAATAATTCAAAAATATGATTACCATTAGGTCGGCTAAACTCACTTAGACCTCTTTCTTCTTTTCAGCCTACTAGAAACCTAATGCATTAGGTTTATCTTCTCTATGGAACAACTTAAACCTCTATAGCCTAGATGACCCTCACCAAAGAACTAAAAACCTTAAAAATATTATATGTAAACCTAAAATAACCTCCTTTACACTCAAAAAGTCTCAAATCCTTTGTTCACACCTTGAAAGCAGAATTAGGCATAAAAGACCTATTAGGCCTAATTACCCAAAAAACACTATCTTCAAAGATGAAGTTCATACAACTTGTAGAAACACATTCAATGCACAATACACATATGTATTGAAAATTCATGATCTTAGGGTCATATTAAAACTAATTAAACTCCATCACTTAGGTCCTAAATATTTAAGAACACCTCATCAAAAATCTCAATTAGAACTACCAATTTGCTCATAACCCAATCATTAACAATTTGACCTAAAAAATTAGTATAGGTACTTCCCATGAATACTAAAGAATACAAATTATACATTAATATAATTATAAAACTATTATATGATTAAAACACTTCCAACCTAGGCATAATGACTTAGGAACATCAATCTTACTAATACACAAAAAATTATCTAAATGACCCAAAATATAGTGCTAATGAATATTGTCTTCAAATATTATAAGGACACTTCCAAGACATATTATGCACATTAATAGTTCCTATATGATGTTTATAACATTATCTAATAGATATATTATAATATCTAGTGTCAACTATTGGTCTTATAGCCCAATTTTTTGACCTTCTTTGTCATAGTCCTTACATAGCCAGATAAACCATTTTGGCTTCCATATTTCAAAATTTTATACTAATTATAAATATTATATAGATAATTGATAGGTCATATATATCCAAAACAACATCAAAATGTGCACTAGATACATTTAATCCTATAAAAGAGTCTCAAAATCTTCACTCTGTCTTGCATACCCAAAACTATCATTATGCCTTGAGGACCAATCATGGTGATTATGAATTTCAATACTCATGTGGACACTTTCATGGAATCATAATTATTTTTTATTATCGTATTATATAATTATTTAACTCTCATAGATAAATATACCATGGTCTAGTGCCATTATTGGTCTTACAGACAAATCTCTTAACTTTACATCTTCACTATCTCATCTTCACTAGATAGGTCATCTTGTGAACAACATTTTTAATGCCTTAAAAACATATAAACATATGTACATGTGTTATAGGTCTTGAAAAATAACCCCATGTAATTTGATCCATTTCTAATCCATGACAACTCATCCATAATCTCATGCTCACTTCTACCTGGTTTTTTCACTATCTCACTAGGCCTTTTTAGCAATAGGTCAACTTCCATGACCAGTTTAACACTTTTGAATTTTGGAACCTACTCAAAAACCACCATGAAAATTAAATAAAATCACAAGCTTAAGCCTCCATCTATTGTACAACTCTGACTCAGTCAACCTTGCCTTTTATACCAAATTTATGAGAAACAAACACTTTTTTATGGGGTCCACTTACTCACCTAACAAACCAATGCCACCTAGAGATACATAGAAGATTCCAATCCATGATAAAATCATAAAAATAGGTCATCCAATCCATTATGATCCATTTCCATCAAGATCTTCCATATTAGGTCACTATGAGGGTTTTAGGAGGGTTTTATATTAGTTTCCATTCTTAACATTTATTCATAATGCTCTATCCTTAAAACCAACTCCTAATGCTTGGAAATAATTTCTAGGAACCTTTTCCATTTCTCCCCAAGATCTCATCTCTGCATGAAACAATCACATGTGCCAACAAGCATAAGAAAATCCTTCTCAGGTCTAGAACACCTCATTCTAACACTCAAGAGACCTTTAAAACTCATTTTTCATGATTTATTATTCAAATAAAGAGCTAAAAATTCATGATCAAAATTTAAACAATATTTCACACCTATGTCAAATCTCACATGAGATCTATCACCTTGGAAACTAAACTTGATCCCTCATTAGGTCACACTAGGTCTCTTTTTAGGCCTATAGTCCTATACCTATAAGCCCCACTTAGACCTTGAACACACTTTTAAACCTCTTTAAATACTCTCAAAACCTCATCCTCATGTCATAAAAAATCATACCATACTCACACACTACCAATATTCTTCTCACAAGCCTCATACTGTTCACCTCATCATACTACCAAGCCAATGCCTTCTCACTAGATCTCTTCATGAAATGACTAAGCCTCAAAACTGACCTTAGAACTATTATAAAGACTTATTTACCTCAATTTCATGATTACACTACTTTATACACTCTCTCATACCTATACTAACATAAATCACCAAGCTTCACTCTGTTTCATGCATACACATTGTCACAAGGCTAAACTAGGCTTCTCAAGACACATAATACTCAAAGATTTAAACTCAAACAAGTAATATCTTAATTATATCATCCAAGAACATTCTTCAATCAGGATTATATAAATACAAAACTACTCTCAAAAATATCATGATCTTGTCACACCATAAAATTATGCCAAGACTTTATATAGAACTTAAAGACTACTAAACCATGCTCAAGTCATCATGAACATTCACCCTGAAACATCATAATAACATCTCTAGGACATCAATGAGACTTAATAAAATTTGAAATAAATGACAACATCAATGTCTCAATCTAAAAAATAATAACATACCTCAACACTTTCAGTATAATAAGTTCAAGACAAGTTAAAAGGAGTGGTCAAGAAAGAGTCAACACGGGACACAACATTCAAATTGAGTTCCACCAATCGATTCATCGAGTATCATAATACACAAGATCAGATGGGAAAATATACTCATGTATACATGGATACATCAAGATAACTCTTTGATATAATGCTAGAATGTGAGATAATCAACCTATATTTACTTGGTCCTAATGAAGATTGTATCCTGGAGATCTTCAAAAGCATTGATGCTTACATTGAGAAAACAAATGCAAAGAAGGACAATGAATATATAGAGATTATGGTTTTATATTAATTGTTTCAATCAAATACATTCTATTTATTACATTTCTTTAATATAAAAGACATTATAAAGTTGTAGGTTACAAATTACAACTGTCATTTTGGTAGCTCTTTTTGAGAAAGAGCCACATGTAATTTTCAAGTATCTTTTTGGCAACTTAAAAATTTGTAAAAATAAAACTTGTAAATTGCTCTTTTATTTTTGACAAAGTCTGAGCTGATTAACTTGTAAAAACTCATGTTGTAAATTTTATTTTTAGTTTCTTCAAATTGGATGACTTAAAATTTTCTAAAAGTCCCAATTGAAAAATACAAATTAAGTTTTTCAAGTTATAACCTAAATATATAAAATCTTTCAACTTTTATAAGTGTTAGTTAATTTTTGTCACCTCATTCTTTGGAAAAGATAAAATCATCCAAACTAAAGATGAGGAGGATGTTTCATGAAGATTCAACATGATTTATCCATGCCTCAAACACTTGTTGAATTGCCTAGTAGTTACATGTTTTTTGTTCCAACCATATACCTCACTAAAGATGCCATTCCGGATTGAAGATCATGCCCTTTGATTTAGGTTTTATATTTTTTTCTTGATGTTTAATCGGGCATAGGGTTTTGATAACTACCTCTCTTTCAAGAGAGTATTTTGTATAAATATAGGTACCATGGCATACCCCATTTATATTTTTGTTATTGGAAACATTATTTTGCACTTTGAATCATTTATCTACATGATGTAACCTAGAGAATTATAATAAATTGAAGTTTTTCCTTCCCTGTTTGTGTTATCTTTGTGTATTCAAGGTTATTTTTCAAGTTTATCAATGCTTTCATTCTTGTTTCAGTCACAAAATTTCATATGTGGTATTACTTTTCCCTTTTGAAAAGTTCTTTGATAAAAATAAATAATCTTGTTCCTTAGATGATAAATTCCCAATATTACATTTGGTTTCATATTTGCATGAGTTTGTGCTCCAATAAATTTCAATGTATCTATTATTCTTCTATGTTCATACAAAGCAAGCATTAATTTACATTTTTTAAAATTCATTTCTAAAACTCTTTTCCTCATAAGTTAAACCTAAGTTAAGAGAAAGAACACTAATAAGTATTATTTTTACATGAACTGGTAATATATCAGTTGCATCAAACTTAGTGAAATGAAGTTAGCCTTCTCCTAAGGTTCACCTCAATTTGCCAAGGTCTCACATCTTTGAGGTGATCCCATTGTATAATTAGATTTCTCACAGTGTGTAACACATATAAATATCATACTACCACACAAAGATGGGTGTGAAATCTATGTGATAACACATGCATACGATGCTCATCTAGGAAATCTAAAGCATGGATACAGGCTTCACATAGTTCTTCATTAGGAATAATAGCATGAAGATAAATTTTTAAGGATGATAAGTCCACTTCTAGAGGTAAAATAGATTCATATGCATATATTAATAAAAATGGTATTGCCCTAGTGGTAGTACGTATGCTAGTATGATGAGCCCATAGTACAGGATAAAATTATAAATTCTAATCGATATGAGATTCTTTAATTATCTTTTTTAATATTTTATTTTATTTTTATTGGTGGATTCTAATTATTCACTACATTTATATTGATAAGGTGTTGAGAATTTATGCATAATTTTGAATTTTACACATAGTTTTTTCATACATTTATTTTTTAAATTTTCATCATTGTTAGAGATTATGGTACAAGGAACTCTAAAATGACAAACAATTTGATTGAGAATAAATTTGGAAATGGTAATACCAGTAATATTAACAAGAGGGATGGATTCCACTTATTTAGTGAAATATTAAATGGAAGTGATAATGAACACATGATCATTTTTGACCTAGGTAATTTGTTAATGATATCTAATCCCCACATAAATCATGGCTAAGGTTTGGAGTTAAGATAGAGGAAAGTGGATGAGATCATTATGAAGTTGATAAGGATTATAAATTTTATCAAAATTAATGGCATATTTCTTAAGAGTAGGTCAAAATTAACCCATACATATGCATTTTTGGGTTATGGCATGGCTGCTACAATGATTGCCATAAATTCCCCCATGTTCTTGTTCAAGGAGAGTAGTAACTTCTTATGTCATTACATAGCATAGTAAAGTACATTTTGCATTATGATAATAGAGAGTGTTTTATAAAATTACATATTTGAATGCTTGTTTTAGAATATGAGAATTTTCACAAGAATCTACTTCTGAAGGGTAGGTATGGTGTTCAATGAATTGGATGATGTTTTTATACCATGATCTCTATCAGATAGTCATAGCTTCTACATGATAAATTTGAGCTTTTTTTTATTCTGTAAATAAGAAGGTGACTTCCTCATTTGGATAAGGAATTTAGAATAATGGAGAACTTGATGAGGATGAAATAATAGTGTTGATGAAGTGCGATAATTAGATATAACATTTTATTCTCATGGGATTAGTTCGATAGTGAAAGAATCAAATTCTTTGGCAAGTGTAGCGGTAATTTGATGATATGTGATAAGGTTTTCACTTTTATATTGATAATCTCCACTAACTTGATGGCACATGAGTTTTAAATCATCTAAAGCATATAAATATGGGATGTCTAATTGATTTTAACTTTCATACCTAATATCAAAGATTCATATTAAGCCATATTATTAGTGACATCAAAGGTTCATCAAATTATAGAGGCATGATTTTACCATGTGGGTTTGGTAAGATATAACCTACCCCAACTCCTTGAAGACATTTTCCCCCATCAAAGTGAAGTATCCAAGTTTATTGATCCAAGTCAATTGTGACTTCTAATAATTATTCAATTCCTACTTTAGATTTAGTGGTAGAAGGAGGAGGATTAGGTTCATAATGGTTATTTACTTCTACATCAATTGTGAAATTATGGAAGTAATCTATGAGTGAGATTTTTTAGTTAATACCTTTGATATTAAGGATTTATTCATCAAGAAGAGTATTTTGAAGGTGATTAGTAGGTATTATGGATGTAGATTCAATTTGATATGTGATGCGCTAACCTTCAACAAAATTGTGTATAACTATTTTAATATAAAATTCCATCAATAAGACCATCCATTTGTAGATTATATCTCTAAGTAGAAAACTTTTGGAGAAGAAATGATGAAGTGGATCAGAATGGACAATGACATAAGTAATTTCATATAGTATATAATGGTGGGGATTTTTAGTTTTGAAATAGATAAATAAACAATCATGCTCTAATTTTGTATAATTTTTTTCATAGTTGATTAAACCATGACTGATATAATAGATAACATATTCTCTAACAATATCATTTTGTTCGGTGAGCATTACCCCAGATTATATGGCATAGATGATGTAGATATGATAAATGTATGATCATTTGTAAGTGTATGAAGATTAGGAGGATGAATAAAATATTATTTAATGCTATAACATAATTTATAGCATGAATATATCTATTCTAATGTGTTACTCTTTTTGAGAAGGGAATTAATTAAGTGTATACGGTAAGCCATTCTTGGGGTAAAAAAATGAATTTACCTAAATTTTACAAGGTATTTTCATAGATATAATGGATAGAGAAACATGCATGTTGATAAGATGGATCAACTTCAATTCCCTAGTGGAAGACTAGAATACGTAATAATTTACCAGAAGTAACACCAAACACACATTTGAAGTGGTTGAGTCTAACTTCATATTTAATGATTCAATTGAATATGATAGATAAATTATGAAGGTGAATATTTTGATATTTATATTTTGTAATAATATCATATACATAGGTTTCAATGATTTTTTGAATAACATCATGAAATATATGGTTCATTGCACATTGATAAGTAGCTCTAAAATTTTTGAGACCAAAAGGCATTTTAACATAATAATGGGAGCCCCATTTTATGTTAAATGTTGTTTTATGTTAATATTTGGGAGCTATGTGAATTTGGTTATATCACAAAAAACCATCCATGAGTGATAATGTTTCATAACCAACATTGGAATTAATGATGGCATCTATTGATGGTAAGGGAAAATTATCTTTTACACATGCTAAATTTAGGTTTTAAAAGTTGATGCATATGCGAATAACTAAGGTTACTTTTTACAAATAGGGACAATGTTGGAGATACATTTTGAGAAATCTATATGTTTAATAAATTTAACATCCAAAATATTGATGATTTCTTTATGACATAATGTAGAAATCTTAGGAGGGATTTTTTTGTTGGTTTTGTCTTATATGTTTGGCATTTGGGTAAGTGATGATATTATGGACAATGATACTATGATAAATTCCAATCATGTATTCATATGAACAGAAAAAAATTCATGATATTTTTAAAATAAAAGGTTAAAATTATCTTTCTTTTTAGGAGTGAGTTATTTAGATACAGTAATTGGTCAATGACATGTAGGTGTACTATATTGAATTTTTATACTTTCTTTAATAAGCATAACATTTCCATATTGGAAATGATATGGATTAATAGGGATGGAAGATATAGTATTTTTTTTAGGGCCCACACTAGAAATGAAATTATAAAAATAATGAACCTTTTGTTGAATGTTGCCAAGCTTATGATGTTGGTGTGGAAGTTGAGGTTCTCTAGCATGGAGGATTCTAGGATAACTTCATCATTAGGAATCATTGGTAAAGGTCCATAATATTTGACATCTACTTCAAGATCAATTATTTGATTACCTTTTCTATCATATTCATAATGTATTTGTCTTACTTTATTTTATTTAGAGTCTAAGGTGATTTTAGCTAGAATTGTAAATAAAGATTTTGTGTTGATGAGATCAGGTTGAGGTAAATTACCAATAAGTACAGAAATTATATTGGTTTATTTAATTGATGGGTTTTTAGGTGATAATGGAGGAATATTATTTTCAATTGAGTTTGGTTTGATATATTTAGATGGTGATAATTTAGATTAATCAATATAATTGAAATAAGGGGAAATAATATTTATGGTTGGTAAAGTAGGCAATATAGAAGGTTCAAAAAATGCCATAGTTGGGATTTCTTTGATTACCCATGGAGTGTGTAATGATGGTGGATTAGTAGGAGGTACATAACCTTTAATTTTTGATTTAATATTGGATACAATATGAATTACATATATATCACAGTTGAAGTCATGTAATTTTGCTAATGTCTTTTGATAATGTTGTACATCTAAATATCATGATTTGGATTAGGCCATTATATAATTATCATGATAGATGTGATAAATAGTGCATGCATTATATCATATAGGAGACTTAGTGGTGGAAACACCTATATGGCTACATTTATGAGGAGACATAGTTCAAGGATCTTGAAATAGTTTTTCCACTCCATATTCATTACATGTAAAGTCATATTTTGTGTAAGCTTATACACCCTATATTGGTCAAGAAACCACACATATCATGTCTTTTCATAGTCCTTTCATAGGAGACTTAGATTGGAGAATATGAGCTTTGCTCATATTTAGCCATGTCCTTTATTTTATTCATTTTGGTCTTGTTCTATTCTTAAGTCACATTTTTGCCTATTCCTAGTCTTCTTGAGCCTTTTAAATAGTCATTACACCTTATCCAAGTTATGTTTTCTATCATATTTATATGCCCCCAAGTCTTGGCACTATAGAATAGGAGCGTTGGGGTTGGACTATACTGCTAGTGTCACTAGTGTCCATTTCTAGTACCCTTGTCTAGGGCCATTTTGAGTTCTAACTATTAGTTTCCTTCACTTAATGAGTGTTATCCCCTTTATTATCTTCATCCTTAAGTTTCCTAATGTCAGACACATGCAAATAAATCTCTCAATTTTAAATAAAGAGTCTCCTATATAAAGGACTTCATAAGGCATTTTATATCTAGCACTTACTACTTTGGCACATTAGATAAAATAAAAATTAGTTAATAGTATATCTCAGCATTCTACATCACACATATAATGTGAAAATTTCTTAAGGGAGAACTACATTGGATTTGAGACCCTAGCTTGAGCGTTAATGTAGGTAGTGATCAAGATAGCAAGGGTTCTAGATCATGTGATCATTCTTCCCCTGACCCAGTTTTTACCCATTTTTTATTTTGATGCATTTTGTGTTTGCATGTGTGTAGATGAATATAGGGTTTTGGATATTAAAATAGACCTATAATGAGCTCTATTGACTTCTAACCTCTAAAATTTGGTACATAGGCTTACACTAACCTAGAAAACAAAACCTAAAAAGCTTTGATCATCAAGACAATAGAGGAAAAGGTGGACTATAGCACTGGTACCACTCCTATCCACTTTTGGTTCTCCTATCCAATCACAGAATGAAGTCTAGATCTAGATTCTAGATAGTGTCCCAGTCTTGCATCTCAATTTCCAACTCCTAAATCATTTGTTTTAGTCCACTTTCAGATAAGTTTAATTTTCTTCCTCATGCAAATTATTTGATAAAAATTTGTATTTTTAAATATTAAACTATATTTTTCCTCTTACTCCAAGCCCCTTATTATTTAGAAACTAAACACTAGTTTCCCAAAAATAATAAAACATTTAGTGAACAACACTGCAAAAGGACTAGCATTGGACAATAGTACCAAAACCTGGATAGCAATGTTGAACACTGGAAAGGAGCATTGATTCCTATATAGGAGCAATAGAACTAGTGGAAATTTCCTAAAACACTTCAAAACTTAAAAGTAGGCTACTAAATAGGCAAAAAATTCACGTGTTTCAACTACTTACAAGGGTAATCTCCCCACTAGCCTCAATATGGGTTGCTAATTACTTAAATTAAATCAAGATAGGTACTCATCTCCTTGATATATATTCTATTCTAGAGCTCAAATCTCAACCTAGTAAATACACAAATGAATTGAGAATTAATCCAATTCTCCTATATCAAACAACTTTCTCATTCAAAGCAAAATACCATTTTTTCTATAACTTCAACCCCATGGCTCCATTTTATAAACTATTTTATTCCATAGAATCATAGAAATGATACCTTATATATCACATGATCCTCAATCTCTTACTACATCATCTGCCTACTATGGCACACACATATCTATACCACTTTTTTACCTAAACATACAATTTGGTCCTAACCAATCAAAGACTAATTCAACTATCAAATAATTCAGCCTAACCAATCAAAAGCTCATTTAACTTTCAAAATAACTCAATCTAATCAATCAAGTAATTTCTCAATCAATTCAAACTATATCAACCTTGCTTCTATCATTACGCCACTAGTCATCACTTTTGGCTCAAACTCCTCTATCATGAGATCTCATCCCTATCCCCAAAAGGGGGCATCATTCCTATTATTCCTATTCCTAAACTTATCTATCATGCCTATCCACTTTAATAGATGGATACACCATGGTTCATACACCTTCAATATTCAAATGATTAGATTTAGCTTAGATCAATCAAGATATTCAATGATTTAGATTACATGGGTCATTTAACATTACTCGACATTCAAAAGGACATACCCTCAATTTATAGATACATAGATTAATCAGATATATAGTGGTTTATATTATATGGATGCATAGTGACTTAGATACAGACTGAGACTAGATACCAAATTTTGGGGCATGTACATTACTACACATCTCATATATACAACTTCATATAGCATGACACAGCTATATGACTAGATAGCATATTATAGGCATAGTGTAAAGCACATTTTTTTCATCTAAAATTTTACACATGGGACATGGCACGATAGCTCATTTCATATGTGGTTATATATATTTCTAGACTATAAATATGCATCACTCACATACCAAATTTAGGGGCATGGCATAGATGCTTATGTTCTTCACCATCCAATATTATATTGATTGGAATGGCAAGACATGCCATTATCTTCTTGGACACTTACTAGAGTTTTATATTACACCCAGATATACCTAGGTTGTCACTGGGTTATATCATATGATCATATGCATTAGTTAGTCCATAGCATTACACAAGTTTGTGCGGGAAAGAGGATAGATATTAGTTTTAGGCCTCCAAGTACGTCTCAGTTATATTTTAGATTATTTAGAGTGGGCCATGACAAACTTTGCTCTTCATAGTATATAGATTCTATGAGCACATTCCAAATTACATGAGTTTATGTGGGATAGAGGACAAACATTGTTTTTGGGCCTCTGAGCATTTCTCATTCTAGTCAGATTCTGCACAGGGGCTAAGCATTGCCTTTCTTCTCCATGTTATAAATATTCCATTTTTATATTCAATATAGGGGGAATCTATTTCAAGGATTCCTTCTTTATCTAGGCACTATTCATTTCTCCATCTACTTCCCTAGCCAAGAAGTGATTTAGACCCTTTTTCAGCACACTTATCTCCATGCAGGTAGGTTCAACTACGCATTTTCTTTTCTTTCTTTTAATCTAGTACTTCATTTCATTGCATCACTAGAATAAAATGGGGGGAAATGTATACACCCTAAATTTTTCAAGAAACCACACATATCATGTATTTTCATAGTCCTTTCACAGGAGACTCTAACTGGAGAATATGAGTTTTGCTCACATTTGGCCATGTCCTTTGTTTTATTCATTTTGGTCTTGTTTTATGCTTAATTCACCATTTTTCCTATTCTCAATCTTCCCAAGACTTTTAAAAAATCATTCCATCTCAGCCAAGTCAAGTTTTCTATCCTTTTTCCATCCCCCCAGGTCCTAAGACTATAAGATAAGAGCATTGGGATTGGACTATAGTGTTGATGCGACTAGTGTCCATTTCTAGCACTCTTGTCTAGGGTTATTTTGAGTTCCAATGATAAGTTTCCTTTATTAAATGAGTCTTATCCCCTTTATTACCTTTGTATTTAAGTTTTCCAATGCCAGCCACATGCAAATAAATCTCTCAAAATTGAAATAAAGAGTCTCCTATATAAAGGACTTCACAAGGCATTTTATATCTAGCACTTACTAATTTAGCACATTAGACATAATAAAAATTAGTCAATAGTATAGCTCATCATTTTGCATCACACATAGACTTGCATGCTTGATCAAGAAAGGGCCTAGGAAAAATTTATTCTTGCATCTATCATGTACATTGATTATGCATGTTCTCTAAGGGAGAACTACATTGGATCTGAGACCCTAGCTTGAGGGTTAATGTAGGTAGTGATTAGGATAGCATGGGCTCTAAATTGTGTGATAATTCTTCCCCTAACCTAGTTTTTCCCCCTTTTTTATTTTGATGCATTTGTTTTTTGTATGTGTAAATGAATATAGGGTTTCAGAGATTAAAATGGACCTATAGCAAGCTCTATTAACTTCCAACCTCTAAAATTTGGTCCACAGGTCCATACTAACCTATCAAACAAAACCCAGAAAGATCTGATCCTCAAGATAATAGTGGAAGAGGTGGACTATAGCACTGGTTCTACTCTTGTCCACTTTTAGCGCTCCTATCCAATCATAGAATGAATGCCAAATCTAGATTCTAGATAGTTTCCTAGTCCTAAATCTTAATTTCCAGCTACTGAATCATTTATTTTAGTCCACTTTTAGATATGTTTACTTTTATTTCTCATGTAAATTATTTGATTAAAATATGTATTTTATCATATTAAACTAGATTTTCCCCCTTACTCCAGACCCCTTATTATTTAGAAACTAAACACCAGTTTCCCAAAAATAATAAAATAGTAAGAGGATTCATATGCATTGCATTGAGGGAGAGTATCAATAGTATCATCAAGTAAGTGAATGGTATGATTACGTGCATGTAAATAAAGAGGAACTAATCAAGTGGTATTTCAAGTATTTCATAGTTCATTTTATTCATCATCATCTGAATCAAAGAGAGTAACACGTAGATCGGAATGCATCTTAACAATTTTAGGTAGAGGTGTGTTATTGATACACAAAATAGTTGGAATAAGATATTAAAATTTAGTATTTTGTAGTTGATTACTCCATGGATTGGGATCAGATTCATGTTTGTATATTTTTTCATTATGTATTAATTTTATACATTGGCTACCTGAAGAAGCAATGGCATGCATATGATGTGTCCATGGGTGACCAAGGATTAAGTTGTAAGATAAGGGGACATCAAGATCCATGACATTAGTGAAAAATTGTCTTTAGTTTAATGGTAAGTGGGATCCAGATGCAAGTGAGTGTTTTTTCATTAGTTTTATCAAATCCTCTACACGTGAGTCATGTTTTGTTTGATATTTTGTTTATTGTATCCAATTTGTTGAATTAACCAAAAAGTGGTGACATTAATTCCTGGTCCTTCATCTAATAAATTTTTTAAAATGAGGGTATTCTCGATTCTTATTTTAATAAAGAGAGTTGGATAATCTACTAGAAAGAGAATATCATCATTAATCATATCCTCTCCAAGAAATTCTATGGATGGTTTTATAGATGTGGAAATTATTTCAATTATGTGGAATTATGTAATTGGAGGATCATTAGAAGTCATTTCTAAATCATGAAATTATGGTACTTCTATGTTTTCTAATTATTTCATTAGGAATTTACATTGATAGAGAGAAGTTTGAACTAATTCCATAAATGGAATTTCGTAAGGCATTGACTTAAGTTCCTCCTAAAAATTCTAATGCAGTTGAGAGGATGAAGAACCAGCATGAGGTTTATGAGGTATGATGTTTTTCATAGTTATAGGAGAGTTAGGTTGGGGTTCATGTTATGGAAGTGGTTCATCATTTGATTCAAAAGATGTGGGTATAGTAGTTTTAGTAACTTTAAGTAATTTTTCATCAGTAAAGGATTTTTTAAGTTTGGTGATATGATCCTTATAAGTAGGTTTATGTCTATAGTTAACTTTAGTTGCATTCACATATTGAGATTTGGTTTAATATTGGTCATAATTAGCATCAATTGCACAAATATTGTCATTTTAAAGTTGTGTGTTATAAGTAGAAGAGGATATATAAGGTGTTGAAGGTATTGGTTTAGTAACCTATTTCTTTTGAGAAACTTTGAGATAATCATGATGATGTAATTTGATCATAACATAATGGTAAAATTTGTCACCTAACATGAAGGAAACTAAAAATTTAATAATTTCATGATATGTTTCATGAGAATGACCAATATATACATAGAACCAATAAAATTATTATAATCATACCGTGATGGGGGAGAATAATTGTTGTAGGTGAAGGGTTTAGATGGAGATAATAATTTATTCATTTGTGGTACTATTAATGGTAGGTGGGAAATAATTTTATTTTCTATTTTAGTTACTTCTAATTTCATTTTAGGATTAGCACTTGTAATTGCACTAGTTGAGGTTTTGAAATATTCCTTGGTTGAGCTATGGGTTGGCCCAAATTGTTTCATAAGGAAATCTTATCTTTTAGCTTCATTACATTGTTCATTTAAAGTTTGTGGAAAAAAAAAATCTAACCTTATATTAAAGGGAAGGTGTTAACATGGTGATAAATAGTTTAAATAGATTATCATTAGTCATGTTGTGATCTGCTTTATGAGCTAACTATTTCCATCATTTGATGAAATCATGAGTTGATTCTAAGGGTGAATGCCTAGTATTAATAAAATAACTAAGATAATTTTTTGGAATATCATTTTGTTGAAATTATTTAACTAAAGCATTGGCCAACTCCTCTAACTATGAGATATAATGTTGATGTAATTGATTATACCATTCCAAAACATCCAATGTAAATGTTTTGACTAAGAGTTTGGTATTAGCAAAAGTATTTTTTTGGACCCATTCCTTGTAGATATTGTCGAATGCTTTAATGAAAGAGGTAGGGTCTTTAATTATATCATATTTAATAATTGGAGATATATTTCTAATATCAAAGGATACTATGAAAGGAGTTAAAGGTTCATTTTAAATGTTTTGAAGAATCTCGTTATGCATAAGAGCGTAAGGAATGATATTTAAATTGGCTTCTCTAAGAGGGTGAGGAATAAAATTTTGGTTATTTTGAGGCATGCTAATAGGAGGTTGATTGGTCATTTGTAATATGTGATGTTGCATTTGCATCATTTTCGAATTATTAGTTGTTTTGATAACATTCATTTTTTGAACCACTGGAGGAAGAATTTGAGTGGTATTGATTTTTGTATTTTGGTTTCTAGTGTTAAGAAGTGGTGGAAAAGTTTGATTATTAGTGTTGGAAGGAAGAACATTCCCACAATTAAGTATATAGGAATATTTCGTATGGGAGGATTCCCTATGGGATTATTTGTTATGATAGTATATATTTCTCTAATGGCGTAATAAGGAAGTTTAGATAAGGTATTATCATGAGATGTGTGAAATGGGTTAGATCCATCTAAATCATCAATTTGAGTAATTTAAACCATGTTGTAGTAAATAGATTTAGATGAAGGATGGGAATAAGTACACCATGAGAGATTATCTATTTAGGTGGCTAGGGTGGGTAAAAAGGAGCAACCCATGTATTTTCTAAATGGGTTAAGCTTATCAAAGAAGATATTTATAGGTGATTCCATGATGAAAAATAAAGTGGGAATGAAACTAATAATGTGCATATTAACCTTAGGAAAAATTTTGTATGAATAAAATTAAATCGACCACTAAATGGATTAAATCGGCTAAACCAAATTTGGATTAGAAAACATATTGTGTTAGCTAAAAGGTATGAATTTGATAAATTTGATGTAGATGGTTTATAAATAAGAAAAGATCATATGGTCTAGAAAATAATTAAGGTAATCAGAAGGTACTAAATAGACTAGGTTGATGTAGTTGGTTTTTGAATAGGAAAAGATCACATAGTCTATAAATGAACTAATTCAGTCAAAAGGTATAAAATTGACCAGGTCAATGTAGTTGGGTTTTGAATAATAAAACATCACATAGCCTGTAAATGATCTAAGTTAGATAGAAGGTACAAAATAGATCATGTCAATATAGTTAGAATAATAGAAAAATAGAGTAATTTGTAAGCAGATTGGGTTAAACTGATCGACTTAGGTGGAAAATCAAGAAAAATAGAACAATCTATAAGAAAACTAAGTCGAGATAGTTGATTGAGTTCTTTATTCTGGTAAAATAATTTATTGGTTTGATTTTGGATGATTTAGTTCTAAATATAGAAAATAAAATTTAAGCACATAGGTAACTAAGTTGAGATGGTCGATCTAATTGAAACACACAACACATTACTTGTATCAATGCTAGCTAATATATAGTCTACAATATAACATATAATATTAAACAAAAAGTAGTGAGAATGTAATTTATATGTTAAATAATTGTTCAAAAAGAAGACCAAGAAGTTATATTAACTTATTATGATTGATAGTGTAGGCTTCTAAAGATTCTTGTTCATTAGATACTGTTGGCCTAATATTTCATATCACTAACTATAAAGGACGTGCCATTCCCATAGCCCACTATTCAAGGGTAAGATACAAGTAACTTATTGGTTCTAACCACTAATGTATGCACCACACAATCAAATGGATGACTAGATTCCTAAGGTTAAATACAAATAGAAATCCTAGGTGTTTCTAAAATATAGTGAGGTACATAGAAACTAAAGACCATGTTTAGCTATATAATATGGATATGAGTATTGGGGCAAGCCCCTCACACCACGATATATATAAATGATAGACAAGGACCATACATAGAGTATCATGTATCCCTTCACAATGGTATCTAAGTAGTTTTGAAAATGTTAGTACATAGTTTTTCTAGGGAAAGATAAACAAAATGAAAAATAAAAGTGAAAATAAATATTTCAAAAGCTAAGTTAATATTTTTAGAAAGAAAATAAACATGCAACCAACTGAAAAGTAAAATGATTATAATTACTATTAGATATAGGTTAATTTTTTTTTAAGATCAAAAATAAAACACATAGAACAAGATTGAGCTGATTGATCAAGTTGGACAAACATAATAGAATGAATTCAATATGGTCAACTTAGTCTATTATAAAAATAGGA